>CM040241.1:215002597-215376677 GCA_022545495.1 Chrysanthemum lavandulifolium
AGTTGATCGGTTAATTGATAAGAAATGAGAGTTAGCACACGATTTGGTAGTACCATTCAACCGAATCCAATTTAATTGTTTACTTATTCAATTTCAATGACTGTATTTTCAAGTTCAACCAACCCATTTTTAAATTATCAATAAGAATCTTGAGAAAATCTTTCATTTGTTTATCATTATATACAATCACGATCCCGATACCAGCTAAATTTTTGCTTTATATTTTTAGGAAATGTAACTCTGTTCTAGTACTGACCTTTGCAGCATACCTAAATTAACACAGTTAGAGAAATATATATATCTAAATATAATGAAACTGAAAAAGGCAATTAAAAGCAATTAAAATGCACTTAAAAAGTTATGACAGTATTAATAGTGCATCAAAATACTGTCCACCACAGACTATCACTGACACACCTCGGTGCTTTGCGCTTCCCCTAGAAATCCATTGCCATGACGATGAAATATGTGCAAAGGTTTGCACCAAACCAACTACTATGACGATGACATATGAATAGGTTTTCGAGACGAAGCTCAAATTACCGAGGCGTGAAGTGAAGCAAATGTGGCATAAGTGAAGCAAAAAAGTTAATTAATATTATCTAGCTCCACAATAATGGATTCAAAATACTTCAATTACTTTATGCATCTTATCATAATATCCACCAGGTGCAAAAAATAGTTTCTCAAATGATACCATTACTCGTTCAAAAAAATGCTGTGTAAAATAAACGAAATGCAGTTATTCTAGACTTGCAGTTTTGTACTACTGAAAGTAGCAAAGTCTTTGGTCAAGAATAGACTTTTCTTTGTCGTTGCGCATGACCTTTTTAAACCGGTAATTATGATTTTTAAACAGGTAATAATGTCGTTTTGAAACTATATAATGCATTTGGTGGATACTATGTTAAGATGCCTAAAGTACTTGAAGTAGATGTTGCACCTATTGATACGCTCATCTGCCATACCCAACAAATGTGAGGAATAGTATCTTGGGAAGGTCCAAAATTGCATCTGCTTGAACTCCTAAAACAACCCTGTCACATCATACAGTCAAAGGATTTCACAACCGCTGGTCGATAACTGTAAAAAAAATATTTTTAAGCATTAGGAAAGCCATAAAGATTTATGCGTTGCACTAAAGGGATATAATACTTACATTTCATCTTTAGCTCGCCAAACCTGTACCCACCTGTTGTATGCAGTTGTCCTGTGAAAACAAATTGGATACAGAAAAATAAGCCTATTTTTCTGAGATGATATTACCGGTAAAGCGAGTTGTCATGACCACATATTATACACAACATACAAAGTATAGACCTCTGACTACATATAAAATTTAAAAGGAAAAAAAGTAAAAAAAAATGACAATAGTAAAATCAATTGTGTGCGCATTATAAAACATATGCGAATGCACTAAATAACATACCTTGACAAATGCATTTAGCGTACGGCAACAATCATGTATGGCGAGATGGTTTCTTTCCATTCAGGTATATCGTAAAGAAATTCTATTTCAAGCGGCACACGGATCCTTACATCGATTTTTCCATTCTCCTCACCACAGCACCAGTATTTCCAATTGACACATCCTTGACAACTGCATGCATAAGACAAAAATATTTTCTTTCATATTATTTTGGGGATAGTTGAATTAATGTTGTTAGTGTCATGTCTTATAGCCTTTTGTTTAATTCTCATGGTAACAACATCACTGGTGATCAGAAAACATTAAAGCATATATAAGTGCATAACCTTATTAGGTTTTGAAATCATAAAAACAATCAAGAAGCTATGTTAAAAGGTCTAAAATATAAAAGATGACAACACTTGAAAGTTCATATATTCAAACACAATTCACATAGGTAAAAACAACTAAAACATAAATAATAATAATAATAATAATAATAATGATAATAATAATAATAATAATAATAATAATAAATAAGTAAATAAATAAATAAAAATTAAGCTAAAAAAGTATTCTAAGAATACTTAATACTTAAACAAACAATCAAAGACCTTTTTAGCTATTATTAAGGACATATATCAGGCTTTATAAAAAATACCCACTACCACATATTATACAAAGTATATAGAGTCAACAGGCATAACCATGTAGCAAAACCCCAAAGTATAAAAAACGATTCATATCAACCACTTACTTCTAACAATAAAGGACACATATCAAGCTGTATCAAAAAACACTCATCACCACATACTATACAAAGCATATAAAATCAGTAGGCATAACCATGTAGCAGAATCTCAAAGTATGACAAAGAGATTCATATCATACACCAACTTCTAAAATCAAATGCAGTAACTTTATGCACAAAATAATGCAATATTGAATTGATCAGGCATAACGGTTGGCAAAAAACATCAACCTGACATGTGGTCACAGATTTGTACGCACAACGACAGTTATTGAACACCACCATACCACAACCATTTTTGGCAAAAACACCAACTTGAAACGCGGTCAAAAATTTATACGTACCACAACAGCTATCAAACACCCCATCGCAAAACTGATTCAGCGAGCTAAACATTAGCCTTCAAATAATAAGTTACCAAGCCTAGATGCAAATTATTTCCGTATGGCCAAAAGTCTAAGTAACAATTAAAGTCTACTATCATAGCCTCTTACATCGCCCCATAAACATAAACTGTCAATAATTGGTAACCATAAATGAAATGTTCTAAAATCCTAAAAAAAATTAAACTCTATTTTGACAACCTTTTATGCGACCATATAAGCATAAAGTGTGTAGAATCAGTAACCATGACCATATACCAGCCATTAAAAAACATGAAAAAACTACATATACCTGGAGATTACATATTTAAGAACTACGATTGTGAATTTCTAATGATTATACGTTATGCCATTAAATGACAGACAGAAAACGACGACATAGTAAGTAGGCATTTTGGACTAAAATATTCTTTCTCAGTCTGATCCGAGGATCGATATAAAAGTTTCACGACTAACTTTTTAAGAAAATGATATATAAACGCTCTGTAGAACTTTATATAGTAGTTAAACTACATGAAACAAATATGATTGTTATGAATATGCAGAATCCATTTCGAAAAGTTTCGAAAAATAACATATGAGACTCTTCATAAAAAAAAGACAATAATAGGCCTTTAATTTTTTGAACTTTTAACAGTAGACCTCCTCCACCTCAAGGGTCTAAGGAAAATAAATCAAAGCTTCCAAATACAATTCAGATAAATGATGATCAAAACAATGAAAACAATGATAAGCAGGGTGACTGCAATCTAATGAAATTATCTTCATAAAAAAGAAACCAGGTTGTATGTCACATTAAAACAAGTAAAAGCGTTGATCAACACTGAAACACACTCAGTATCATCATCATCACCTCTTTTAATCTGAGCTGAAAGCCGTTTTCTTCTTGATGAAGATATGTTCATTTCAACTAAACAACAATCGTCGTGGTCGTCGCCAACGTCACTATAACCATCATCATTTAACTGAACAATATCCGTAAGATTATATATTATTTCCTAAAACAATCGAGGTAAAGGAAGTCTACAACTTTCAATCACATTTAAGAATTAGCAAAAAGTGTTGTTTAAAAATTCATCATATAGCCCTTCTCTGTATAAATGAAACATTAAATTATTGAAATGTTTAAAATTTCTAAAACTAAAATAAGCCTTGATCCACAGAACCGACTCACAAATTCAATAACATAACACCAACCATCATATCAGATAGCCCGTAAACCAACCATGAGATGGAAACACAAAACAAATAGCACAAATCTGAATAATAGTTTCTGTATGAAACAAAAAGAGGACACAACCATGAGTTGTTTCCATGCTTAACCCAAACAACCCGCAACCACACATAAAGTGACCAAATACAACACAATAAAAATGATTATACAGTAATAACCTTTAACGAAGGTTCAGTATCTTTAGGCAAACTACAAAGATCCCATTCATCAACTATCCACTGTAAAAGGAAAATAAATAAAAAACAATCAATAAAAAAATACACGACCAAATACATGATCAAGAACACACTATATAACAATAACTACATGTCGAAATTTAAACAAAAAAAACACAAACCCGTAAATACACTAACAACATAACACAAAAACTAAAAAGCTAAATCATAGAAACCTTATTTACAAAATTAATCGACATACACTTAGCATAACACAAAATCTGAAAAGCCGAAATATCAAACATCAATCAATATTCAAAATCACAGGAACCTTAATCCCAAAATTAATTAACACAAACTTACAACTTTGAACATGCAATTGAAGCTTTGAATGTGTGATCCTCTTGTTCTTTAAATCTCAAATTAGGCAAAAATATCAAGAAACTACACACAAACACACAATCTCACACACACAACCTCACAAATCACTCTCCCTATCTCTCTCTCTCTCTCACACACACACACACACACTTATTTAATTGATGATTGTTGGGTTTTATGGATACTACTGCTTTTAGGAGAATCAACTGCTTATGGAGTTCTTGATAAAATGGTCTAAGTGTTATCTGCTGCTGGTGTCACTGAAACTACTACTGGTGTATTCTACCTACTGCTAGGTGGTGCTGGAAAGAATCTTGAGAATGCACCAAGTGGTAGCTAACTTCTTGGACTTGGGAAACTCTACGCTAGTGTAAAGTTTACATTCTTTGAAGGCGAAGTGCTTCCAGAGTATATGTATCTACTACTAGTTTTGTTTAACTACTGCTGGAGTCTTAGTCTGTTTTGTATTTATGGAATGTCGCATTCCGATAATGTAGTCTTAGATAAGTATAGAAAAGATATGATTGTATAGGAAGTGATTGTAACCTAGTATGACTCCTTAACATATAAAAGGAGATCCTAGGTCATTTGTTTTACATATAAGTTTAAGACGACTTCAAGGTTGTAAACCCTAGTGATATCAAGATCACTTGTATTATTAATCTAATAATATTGAAGCTTTTGATTGTGAATTCATTGTGTTCTTCTTATTCTATAAAGTATTATATTCCGCGTAATACCTATATGATCAAACAGTTTCTTATACAGAAGCTATCAAAGATCTATATTTACAAGGTGAACTGGGATCAACAAGTGGTATCAGAGGTTGTGTGATCAAGAAGCTGTTACAACAAGAAAAATACTACCCACAACCGTGAAAGATGGTCTCTAACTCTGTGACTGTGACTTATAACAGGGTTCCCATGCTCAAACCAAACGAGTATGAGATGTGGAAGATGTGAATAGAACAATACATACAAATGATTGATATTGTCCTCTGGGAGGTTATTGAAACTAGAAACACTGTCCAGTTTAAAACTGGAGATGGAGGAAAAATCATTCCTCTCACTGCCGCAGAGGACATAGCCAAAAGAAGACTGGAGATGAAGGCCAAAACTATTCTCATGATGGCCATTCCAGATGAGTATCAATTATCTTTCAACTCCATCAAGGATGCTAAGCTATTGATAAATGCTTTAGAAAAGAAGTTTGGAGGAAATGAAGCAACAAAGAAGAGCAAGAAGAATCTTCTAAAGCAACAATATGCCAACTTTTCTACATCAAGCACTAAATCCCTTGATGAAATCTGTAACAGGCTGCAAAAGCTGGTAAGCCAATTAGAGCTTGTGGGGGTGACCACTGAACAAGAAGACTTGAACCAAAAATTATTGGCTAGTCTTCTATCTGAATGGGACACACATGCTATTTTGTGGAGGAACAAGCCAAAATTAGAGAAATCAAGCCTGGATGATCTGCGTAACAATCGTCTTTGAGGCTGAAATGAAGCAAAAGTCAAGTTCAAGCACAGGTTCAAATAACTTGGCATTTGTTTCATCAAATATCATTAGCAACACAATGGTTGATGTCCCTACTGCTAAGGAAGGAGGTATGCTAGTGCAATAGGAAGTGCTGCTTGAAGTGAGAATCTGAATGATGTTGCAGTGTGCTCATTCTTTGCCAGTCAAAGTTCTGTTACTCAACTGGCAAATGAGGACATTCAACAGATGCATCCTGATGATGTTGAAGAGATGGATCTTAGGTGGCAAATGGCCATGCTCGCTATGAGGGCAAAGAGGTTTCTTTAGAGGACTGGAAGAAGCTTGCAAATGACTGGTTCTGATAAAGTGGGCTTTGACAAGTCCAAAGTAGAGTGCTATAATTGCAAAAAGAAAGGTCATTTTGCAAGAGAATGTAGATTTCACAGGTCTCAGGAGAACAGGACAAGGGAGGTGGAAAGGAGGACCATTCTAGTGCAGGAGACATCAACAACTGCCTTGGTGTCTAGTGATGGGCTTGGTGGCTATGATTGGAGTGATCAAGCTGTAGAAGGCCCCAATGCTCTCATGGCATATTCAACCTGAAGTTCTTCTGATTCTGAGGTATCCTTTGAATCATGTTCAGATTTGAGTTTTTATAGAGATGATTATAATAAAGTAATAAAGGAACTTGATGACGCTAAATTATTACTTTTAGGATATAAGGGAAGGTTTGAAATCAGTAGAGGCTAGACTAGAATTTTTCAAATCTAATGAAATTGTCTTGTGTGAAAAGATTAGAACATTAGAGGTTGAAGTATACTTAAGAGATCAGACAATTAATGAGATTATAACTAATGTAGACCAAGTTCAATGTGAAAAAGAAAAGGTTCTAGTAGAAAAGGATAACATTGAATTACATGTTGAAAGACATGAATATCAGACTAAGGAAGTTAATAAAATTATAGACACTCATATCTATAATATGTACAAGCAAATAGGGTTTAGAAAGGGAGTAGGTTGTTATAGTGAAGCTGATCCTCATCCTTTTGGTAATTTTTGTCCCCCTATGCCTGACTTGTCTTTTACAAGGGAAGAAAAGAGTAGTGATAACAATAAGGAAAGGGTCTCGTCTGAGATCCCTAGAGATAAGAACATTGATGGAGGAGGAGCTAAACAGTCTAGAAGAGAGTCTGA
The DNA here is from genome assembly GCA_022545495.1 of Chrysanthemum lavandulifolium. Lineage (NCBI taxonomy): Eukaryota > Viridiplantae > Streptophyta > Magnoliopsida > Asterales > Asteraceae > Chrysanthemum > Chrysanthemum lavandulifolium. The sequence goes on from CM040241.1 coordinate 215,009,582, forward strand.
GGCACCAGTGATTGAAAATTGGGTGTATGATGATGAGGATAAAGAGAGTGTCAAGTTTAGAGTCCTAAATAAAACTGTCTCTACCACAACTATTAGAGAAAATGTAGAGACAGTAGAGTCTTGTAATAAAAACACTCCTAGAGGAAATCTGAGGAACTGGAACAAATTAATGTCTGATAGATAGGAAATTATTTTATTATGAATAATAAACCTTGATTTACTTGTGGAAGTTTTTATCACCTGCATTATACTTGTAAGAATAATATAAAAGAAAAGGTGACAAAACCAGTGTGGAACTATGCTAAAAGAGTGAACCATTTTAACTTTGCTAATTCAACTCACTCAAATGCTCAAAATTCATTTGTTCCAAAAGTAGATTTGATGAGATCATGATTGAAAAATATAAATACTGCTAGATGAAATTCTACTGCTACCACAAGACCTATAGTGAATGCTGCCAATACAAAGACTTGTTTTTCAAAAAAGGGCACATTCAACTATAATTAGACCCATTCATAAAAGCACATCATTTCTAAACAACAATGGTAATCAAAAAGTAAATACTTCTTTAAGAAAACCTATAAGTACTGCTTGGCGAAAGGTAAATACTGCTAAGCCAAATTTGACTAAAAATGCTGTTGTGGGTACAAAGGGCAATGCTGTAAAGTCCTCAGCATGTTGGACTTGGAGACCAAAGACCTCTAATTTAAAAAATGTCTCCAAAGTCAACAGTGCATCATATGTACTCCGAAGATTTAACTAGATAGATACACAAGGCAGATCCAAGTCTATAATGGCTTGGGTCCCTATGAGAAACTAATTATCTTATTTTATGTGAAGGGAAATCCACAGGTGAACTTATTGGACAGAGGTGTGATTGACAGTGGATGCTCTAGGCACATGACATGAAACATGTCCTATCTCTCAGATTTTGTGCCTATTGATGGGGGATATGTGGCCTTTGAAAGCAACCCAAGGGGTGGAAAGATCATTGGAAAGGAAAGATTAAAACAAGTTCTCTAGACTTTGATGATGTGTACTTTGTCTAAGAACTCAAGTTCAATCTCTTCAATGTGTCACAAATGTGTGACAAAAATAATAGTGTCCTTTTTACTGACACTGAATGTATTGTGTTATCCCCAAACTTTAAGTTTGTTGATGAAAGTCAAATCCTACTTAGAGTTCCAAGGACAGAGAATATATACAGTATTGATCTAAAGCACATGGTTCCAAGGGGAGGTTTGACTTTCCTATTTGCTAAAGCCACATCAGATGAGTCTAAACTTTGGCATAGAAGGCTTGGGCTTCTGAACTTCAAAACTATGAATAAACTTATGAAGGAAATCTTGTTAGGGGACTGCCTTCCAAGCTTTTTGATATCAATGAAAACTGTGTTGCTTGTCAGAAGGGAAAGCAACATAGAGCTTCTTTTAAGTCCAAGACTGTGAGCTCCATCAGCAAACCATTGCAGATTCTTCATATGGACTTATTTGGCCCCACCTTTATTATGAGTTTGATGAAGAAAATGTATTGCCTAGTTGTCACAAATGACTATAGTAGATTCACCTGGGTTTTCTTTTTAGCAAAGAAGGATGAGACTAGTGGGATCCTTAAGGCTTTTATAACAAAAGTAGAAAACCTAATTGATCTAAAAGTTAAAATCATAAGGTGTGAAAATGGGACCGAGTTTAAAAATCAGGATATGAACCAGTTCTGTGAAGTGAAAGGTATTCAAAGACAGTTTAGTGTAGCTAGAACTCCTCAACAAAATGGTGTTGCAGAGAGGAGGAATAGGACACTTATTGAGGCTGATAGGACTATGCTTGTAGATTCCAAATTACCAACAACCTTTTGGGCTGAAGCGGTAAATACTGCTTGTTATGTACAGAATAGAGTTTTGGTAGTAAAGCCTCATAACAAGACCCCCATATGAGTTATTTCATGGTAGAACCCTGATTCGCTTCCAAACTGTCAAGTTTATTACACAAGTCAACCACTTGTGAATGGTCAACCGTAATAAAATTCAAATAGTCTAAAACCAATGCAATTAAGTCGGAGGAGTATAGTGTTTCCAGTCGTTAAGTCCCGGAGGATTAATGGTGTTTAAAAGCGTTCGATTTGAATGATCGAGTAAGGATAATGATGCGTAAGGATTTTGTTTATAATTACACTCTTGATTGATTGGAATGTATTTGGATACTGAATTATAAAGCACAACAATCGATTAAACAAGCGTGAGCAGCGTCGTTTACTTAATTTTACGTAAACGAACAAAATAAAGCGTGAATTTTAAAAATAAAACACCTACGGATATGAAAATGATATTTTTACAATCCTAATAATAAAAGAAAATTATTGGAAAATTAAAATTATTTTTATAACTATTTATTTATTTATTATTAATTAAAAACTATTTTTTAACTATTTAATAATACCCTAAAATATAATAAAATATGAAATAAAGCTAGAAAAGTGAAATTATGACTTAGATAAATCTAAAATATTATAAAATTTATTTTAAAATTGAAAATATATTTTTTACACTTTTTATCTACTTATTATTAATTAATTCCTATTTATTAATTATTTAAAATACACTTAAATACAAGAAAATATACAATTAACTTGGAAAAATGAAATTTTAACTTAGAAAAATCTAAAATATTATAAAACTAGTTTTAAAACTGAAAAGATATTTTTATGTTATTTATTTATTTATTATTAATTATTTAATACTTTTTAACTATTTTAAATTCTAATAAATACTAAATAAACTAAGAAAATTAAAAATTTTTATATAAATATCTTATGATGATGAAAGCTAAGAAAATTATAAAAGCAGAAAGTGCTTAATAATAAGTGAAAAGGAAATTAAAAGCTAATTTATATTAAATAAACGCTATCACTATTTTTAAAATGATGTTTTTATGATTTTTCTTTTACAAAACTATTTAACTACTGATAATAAGCAACTTTAATAAAGAAAACAATTTTGGAACTTGAAAATAAGCAGGTTGAGAGCTTATAAGCTTAACAGTTGAGCTTTTGGCTCACTTTGATGATTTTAAGCTTAAATAAGCTATCAAATAAGCTAACAAGCTAGAAACAAAGGTAAATTAAGATGCAAATAAGCTAAAGGTACTTAAATGAAGCTAAAAAGCACAAAGAACCACATTGATAAGCTTAAAATAAGCAAATAAGCACTTGGCTTCTTTATGTTCTAAAACGAGTTATGGAGACGAGTTTAAAGGACAAAACAAGTGGGGTCCATGAGCTTAAGCTCTCAAATTTGGCTGAAACAGATAGCCAGCTGGGTTGTGAGCTTAAAGGAACCAAGAACAACCCCTAGGGTCCACTGATGAGCTTATGACAAGCTTTTGAAAAAGCTTGTAAACACTGATTTCTCAGTGTATACTAACTCAGTGTATACTGAGAAATGGACAAAACTAAAAGCTGATTGCAGCCCTATCAAATAAGCTAGAAAATGGAAAATAAGCACTGGACTAAAGAGACAGCTAGGTGGGCTTTTCAAAAAGCTAAGATACACAAGCTAAAGCTAACTAATGAGCTCTAGATGAGCTTGTGAAAAAGGATGGCTCAACTGTGCACAAGGCACTTTTTCAAACAATTGGTTAAAAGAAGCTAAGAAATAAGCTGTTTAACTAGCTAACTAGAAATTATAAAAAATACTATGATTAAGATGAGCAGTTAAATATTAATATCCCAAAAGCATGAAACATGAAACTCAAAATTAAGTCCTATATAAAATTATCTATTTTATTCAAAAACTGCAAATAAGAAAATTTTGACTTTTTAAATTACACTAAAGGTTGACTAATATGAACTTTGTATTGATTCTACTAACTGATTATGTTGTAATAAGCTAAGATAAGATGAAATTAAGCTATTTTACCAAGTTATAAGCTACTATGATGAATTTGACAAGTTAAATTCTAACAGTGAACAACTAGAGTAAGATTAAAAAGGATTTTGACTTTTTAACAAGTGAGCACTGGTTTTATTTGTTTCATCGAGCTATTATGACCAAGTGTGATAAACACCAAACAAGAACACTTGTATTGAACAACCTTTAACACAATTAACAAAGCGGTTCCAAACAACCCTTTATAAAGCTGTTTTGAAGCTTAAGGTACTAAAGCAGTTTTTAAACCAAGGAATCCATTGATTAACTTATAATAACCATATTTAGGCGAATTAAACTAAAATTAACACACTTTAAGCAGGTAAACTAGAAAATGCAAATTTTGAGAAAATTGCTTACAAATTGGAATTCAAGTGGAATCGAGAACCAAGAGCGAGAACACTTCCTATAGCTTCCCGAAGCACTAAACCTGGGAAATCCACAATCAACCTGCTCCGACTTTCGATCATCTTCTCCATTAATTTTTATTTATAACTAATTTATGTGAATTTTTGGTATTTTGGTTTTGATTCTAAAGCGAGTTTAGAGTTACTAAAAGCTTTGAAGCTTTCTAGGAGCTTAAGTGAGCTTATTCAGTCCATACTAACAACTACTGAACAACATTAAGTTAACATGAGATTTTTGAACTTGAAAATTTGCATAAAGCGAAATGAAACTTGAAACTTAAAATTGCTTATTGAAAAGATTTACAATACTCGATATTAATAAAAGCAGTACTTGGAAGCTTGAAATTACTGGAATTTGAAAATTAACTTAAACGACATAACATAAACTAAATTACACTTGATAACTCTCTACATTGCTCCAAGCTTCCTTATATTGATCTTTTAGACTCATCGACATCTACGAGACTTTCCACTTCTTTCCAACCATTGGATCCTTCAAAATCATCGAGCTGTCCATTTGGCATTTTGGCGCAAAAGTCACTTAAGCGAGTTTTGCAATTAAAAAGTTTGGGTGTTTGTGGAGGTGTTAGGGGAGTGGGTGAGCAATTTGGAAAGGTGGTGGTGAGGTGGTAGAAGCAAGTGGTGAGAAACCATGGTGGTTTCGGTTTTAAGCGGGGCTGTGAGGAGATGTACGGTGGCGTGGGTTTGACTTTCGTTGACCCGTATTAGTAATAGGGTGGGGTTCAAATGGGTATATTGGCGGTCGAGGGTTTGGACTAGCTCGAGGTCGGGGTTCAAGGGTCAAGTTGAGTTGGGTTGGGCTTGTGGTGGGCAGTGGGTATTGGGTGTGTTTGTGTTTTGGGTTAATAACAAAGAGGTCCGGTTTGGTTTTGGATTATCACAAGGACCACTTTTGCAATTTACGAAAAGTTAAAGGGCTGAAATTGTAACTTTTCAAGGTTAACACAAGGACCAATTATGCCATATATGAATAGTACAAGGGTTTTATTTATTAATTTTCCATTTTAAATAACCTAGGGACCATTATTGACACTTTTCAAAGTTGAGGGACCAAAGTTGTCATTTTGTAATTCTTAAACTTTGAAGGGTTTGTTTGGACAACTTTTGAATCCATTGGACCTTAAATGATATTTTGCTTTATTTTGATTTACCAGGGACTATTTTTGACAACTTTTGAAACTTGGGGACTAAAGCGCCAATTATGCAAACTTGATCGTTTTTCATCGATTTTGGTATTTTGCATTTGAAACACATAAAACACTTATTTGTGATATTTTATCATTTTGATGCTTTGTGGTGTTTTGGATGTTTTGGCGATCTAAAAGGTACAAAAATGATGAGTATTTGCATACTCATCAAACCCCCACCCTAGTCTTTTTGAAACCATTTGGGTGTCTTGTAACTATCTTTAATACCATAGATCACCTGGGCAAGTTTGATGGGAAAGCTGATGAGGGATTCTTTGTTGGGTACTCTTTAAATTGTAAGGCTTTTAGGGTATTTAACAATAGAATCAGACATGTTGAGGAGAACCTGCATATTAGGTTTGATGAATGTAAACCAAATATTGTAGGAAAAGGTCCTAATTGGCTGTTTAATATTGATGTCCTAACCAAATCAATGAATTATGAGCCAGTGACTGCAGGGAACCAGTTTAATAAATGTGCATGTACTAAAGAAAATGCTGCTGCAAGAGTGGAGAAAGAATCTACTACAGACTACATTCTGCTGCCAAATTTGACTAGTGATACTCCTTTCTCCTCAATAATGAAGAGTTCACAGAATGATAAAGAGCAACCTTCCAGTAAAGATGTGATATCTAAAGAACCAAGGAACAAAGGTGCGTTGTAAATGAAAAAGTTCCTGGTGGTGATATTGGAGGTGATGAACCTCATTTGGATGATCCTATGTCATACAACAACACTGGCAAGCCTAGCAGTAGTTCCCCTGAACCTACTGCTATGCTTAGTGTTTCTACTTCTGAAGCTTATTCTGCTGAAATTAACACTGGCAGTAGTTACCCCAAACCTACTACTAATACTGTAGAAGGATGGATGGGTGAAGCTAACACTAGCAGTAGTTACCTTGTACCTGCTGCTAGGCCATACGTTGATATTTCTAAAGACATGTCCATTTTCTATGATGATGATCCCAACATCCCTCCTCTGGTAGATATGTATGCTGACACAGATGATGATGTGCTAGATGATTTTGGTAAAGAGGCTGATATGACCAACCTAAAAGAAGTAATTCCAGTCAGTCCAGTTGTTACTACCAGAATTCATAGAGATCATCCCAATGAAAATATTATTGGAGAATTGCAATTTCTACTGTTCAAACCAGAACCAAGTCAAGGGTTTGCAAGACTTAACTGATCAAGGGTTCTTTGCTAGATCCATTCATAATAGGAACAACCATAAAGATCTCCAAAATTATTTATTTGCATGTTTCCTATCCCAAGTTGAGCCCAAGAAAGTACATCAAGCTTTGACTGAGGAAAGTTGGGTTGAAGCTATGCAGGAAGAACTGCTGCAGTTCAAGTTGCAAGAAGTTTGGACTCTGGTATATCTGCCAAATGGAAAATCTGCTATTGGTACTAAGCGGGTGTTCAGAAACAAGAAAGATGAAAGAGGGATAGTGGTTAGGAACAAGTCAAGATTGGTTGCACAGGGATACACACAAGTAGAAGGTCTTGACTATGATGAAGTATTTGATCCAGTTGCTAGGATTGAAGCCATCAGATTATTCTTAGCATACGCTTCATTCAAAGATTTTTAGTGTATCAGATGGATGTAAAAAGTGTCTTCCTGTATGGGAAAATAAAAGAGGAGGTATATGTGTGTCGACCTCCGGTTTTGAAGATCGATTTCTGGACAAAGTTTACAAGAAGGCTATGATGAGTGTGTAAATACTCATCATTTTAGGGTACCACCGATAAAAATCTAAGATGATTTTGCTAGTGCAAATATAATGCGTTTAAAATGCTCGTTTAAAATGCATCAAAATACTGAAAATATTCCAAAATTGCATTTTATATGTTTCGGATGCAAAATGTTTAAAATCGGATGAAAAATGAGCTAAGTTTGCATAATTGGCGTTTCGGTCCCCAGTTTCAAAATTGTCGAAATAGTCCTGAGCACTTAATTTCAAAGAAAAATCACCAAAGGTCCTTTTAAAATCATAAATTGTCAAAATTAGTCCTTTGGTGAAAAATATCAAAAGTTTTGAGAAATTACAAATTTGGTCCTTGAGTTTAAAAATTGGCAAAAATGGCCTTGGAAATTTGAAAATGTCAAGTTTGGTCCTTGTATTATTGAAACTTGTCACTTTTAGTCCCTTGGAGCAACTTTGCAGTTGGCGGTTTGGTCCCTTGATTTTCGAAATTACACAATAGGTCCTTGATTATTAAACCCTTTGCAACCATTTGGACCACCCTTCACAAACCATTGTGACCCCTGTCAAATACATTTGGACCCCTTTAATTTAAAACTTTAATAATATCAAACCCACCGGTCTCACACCTTTCCTCCAACTCACGGGTCTCCATTTCCCCTCATCATCACCGCAACTTCGCCCATTTCCCATCATCACCACCTCACCCTTATCACTCCAAACACACAAAGCCAAGATGCATTCAATGCATCTTCAACCTAACACTCAACCCCAGTGGCTTATACTCATTTTGGCGCCAAATTGCATCCAAGCGGCTAAAATCCACTCAAGTAATCCAAAGGCCAAAATAATTAGTGGGATTTGAAGAGAGAGGAGAGAAGATGTTTTGGTGTATAAAAGAAGCAAGAAGAAGGAAGAATAGGGTAGCACTTAGTTTAAATTCAAAATGTATGTCGTTTTTTAATTCTAAAGTCTTAAATAGATTCTTAGTGGTAATTTCCAATTTAGTTGTATCAAATTAAAGTATTTCAATGTATTGCAACTCTTTTTAAGTATCAATTCAAGTTTATGTTAAAGTTTCATATTATTGTGCCACTGTTGCAATTTTCAGTTTCCAACTCTTGTGAACAAGCTCTTAGTAACTTATTTTAAGCTCAAACAAGCTCATATAAGCTTGTTATAGCTTTTATAAGCTTACATTTAAGTTTCATGCCATTTTGGTTTTGGTCAATGAAAGTCAAGCGAGGAAGCAAATGGGTATGAAATGGTAAATGGTTGATGCGATCTTTGGAATTGGGTTGGTTCGAGCTATTGGGTTGATTTTTATAGGATAGAGGTTCATTGTGTTGTTGATTTCAAGCCATTGTGGCTAAGGACCCTTTTGTAAGTGATTTTCTAAGTTTCATTGCATAACTTTTATTTGTAGTTATAAATAGTTTTAATCATTAATTAAGTTGTATTTAGGTTATCTAAACTCGGTTTGATCAAATATTTAAGCTAGTTTAGCAGTTTGGTTAATGTTAATTGCAAATCGGTCCATTAAAGGGTGTTTGGATTCTTGGTCTAAACGTATTTAAGGCTTGTTCGATTGTTGACACTTGTTGATTTAGGTTGGTTTATCCATTTACACTCATATCTGTCTTAATTTTGCTCTGCAAAGCTAAAAGTCAACATATCAATAATCATCTTAATCGGCTTAGCTGTTGTGATTTTGAAAATCAAACACTTGTTTTGTGTTTAAAATTCATAGTCATAGCTTCGGTAGTTCCATTTCATCATAATACATCATAATCGGTCCTTAAATTGAGCTCAAATCTCACCAAAGTCAAATAATCAAAGCGCTTTCAAAAGTCAAAATTGAAAAAGTGATTTTCACCCATCTCGAGTTGATTTTCATTTACTCATTTTGGGCCAAACTAAGTGAAATTGTGGGTTCATAAACTTCATTTGGTCTCATTTCTTATTACCATTTTGTGGATTTTGTCAAATTTTTATAAGCTTCAAATCGGCTTGTGAATGTGGTCTCGGTTCCACTGTGCACAAGCTCGGTTTTATCTTGAGTGTGCATAGGACTTGTCTTGAGGCTTGCCTGAGCTCATAAGAGCTTATCATGGTCTAGTTTTTGGTTTGTAAGTAGCCACCCAGGTCTACTTTAGGTTCCTTCATTTGGTTTGTAGTTTCAACTTATTTTGAGTGCTTATTGCTCGGGCTCAAAGTAGCCCAAAACTTGTTTTTAGCTCATAACTCAAATCATCCAAATCTTTGTAATTTGCATTTCAGTGGTTTAGGTTAGTTGTATTTAGTTGCTTTTGAGTAATTTTAGCATATTATAGGTCTGTGTAGGTTTGGTGCTTATTGGTAGCTTTAGCTTATTATAAGTGCTTATTATTAAGCACATTGTATTATGATTCATATTTCTTCACACAACCCACTGTTTTATATTTTCCTAGATTCTCTATATTATTTTAGACTTATCTTGAATTTTGATTTTTGTAAGTCAGTTTGCTATTTTTCTTGATTTAAAGCAGTTTTAGGCCTTTTTAATTAGCATTTAATACAATTAATTAAGAAAAGTTTCAAAAAAATAATTTTTCATTTTCTTAAGTTAAGATAAATATAAAAGTCAAAAAATATTTTTCAGATTTTTCTTAGTTAAATTTGTATTTTTAAGCAATTTAAGTAGTTTTAAATAGTTTTTAATTCATAGAAAATACAAAAATAATCAGAAAAATACAAAAATAGTTTTGAAAATTCTCTTTTGATATTTTAGATTTTTCTAAGTCATAATTTTATTTTTCTAGCTTTATTTCCTATTTTCTTGTATTTTAGGTTATTATTTAATAGTTAAAAATAGTTTTTAATTAATAATAATTAGATAAATAGTTATAAAAATAATTTTCTTTTTCTATAAATTTTATTTTATCATTAGGTTTGTAAAATATCATTTCATATTTTTAGGGTTAATATTGTTTCAGTTTGCATTTTCATTTATGCGTAACGTAGTTTTAATTAAGTTTTATAAAAGATAAAATCAAAAACATCATTTTGCAAATAGTGATAGCGTTTATTTAATATTTTTATCTTTTAATTCTCTTTAATTTGCATTTAAGCCCTTGTAATTTATAAACTTTTACGTAGTTATAATAATTCAAATCCTCTTTTCCGTTCAAATCTCTCGATCACTATTCGTTTGGTGATTCATCGCATAGCTCATTTGGGACATAACGACCGGAAACACTATACTCCCCGATCTTCATTGCATTTGTGTACGAGCTGTTTTAAGTTTCTTACGGTTGGCCATTCACAAGTGGTGACTTGTGTGAGAAAACTTGACGGTTTAGCACGAATCAAATTTTAGGCGCCATTGCTGGGGAGTTGTCTTGATTATCTTCCGTTTAGCAGTTAGTAATTTGAATATTCACTCTTTGTTCATATCATCCATCCATCTATCTATATCTATATATATTTTCTTATAAAAATCCAAAAACCAAAACATCCAAAAGCGTATAAAACACAAAAATATTTTCCTTTTGTTTATATATATATATCAAAATAAAAATACAAAAGATTTGTCGTTTTCTTTGTTTAATAATAACAACATAAAAGATTACCACCGCAAACCAAGGCGGTGTACTACCTAGCTGGGGTACGACCATAATAAGTTCCCGAACCAAAGATTTAAAACTTGCCTTTGTGTCCTTGTGATTGGTGTACCTTTTCAAAAAGCCATTCATCTTGTGATTATTGGTTTAAGTTCCTTTGTTGTTTTGCCTCGATTTTGTTTTAATTGATTTTGTTGTTATATCTACTTGTCGAACCGGAAAACCCATAAAGATTCTTCTACCCCATTTTCATAAAATATCTTCATAATTCCATTCCTCTCCTTAACTCGAGGTCTCTTAGAGTTAACTCTAGTGTATCTTTTCGCTCTTCTAGATCTGTGAGCCCATTTCGTGAGCTTGTCAAGATTCCAAGAAGGCGTGTCCGTGACTTTCTGCTCCATCGATCGGATCGAGATCCGGATGCTCACACTACTTCCGTTATCATGGCGGAAGAGCGCCTATGTGTGAGCTTCTCCGAGCACCCATCGGCGGGTATGGAGATGCTATTGTTGTACCGACCATTGTGGTGAAAATTTTGAACTCAAAAGCGGGTTCTTGAATCTTGTAACCTCAAATCAATTCTATGGTTTTGGCGGGATGATCCTCATGCTCATATTCGATGGTTTAACAAGATTGCATCTACCATCAAATACAAGAATGTCCCTACTTGATCTTTGTTAAGCTTCTTACATTCCCATTTTCTCTTGAGGACAAGCCGGTTTGGCTTGAAAAACAACCCCTCGGTCAATTGAGACATGGGAAGACACGGTGAAGAAATTTGTGAATGAATTTTATCCACCTTCCAAAACCACGAGTCTTAAAATGAAATCATCAAGTTCACTCAAAGTTTGATGAATCCTTGATGAATCGTGGGATCGTTTCAAGGAATTGCTTCGCAAATGTCCTCACCACGGTTTCTCCGAGTTGATGCAACTCGATACTTTCTATAATGGGTGAGTCAATCGATCAAGATTCTCTCAATTCCTCCGTGGAGGAAATTTCTTAAACAAAGCTGTCAAAGAAGCTTTAGCGATCATTGAAAACAAGTCTAAAGTCCGCCTTGCTACGAAGCAAGCGGTTGTTTCCCAAGTCGGTGTTGGTCCTTCTTCTTCATCGCCGTGAGTCAATCTAGCACCGATGCTAAGATTGACAAACTCATGAAGCCATTCAAGCTTTGGTTCTCTCCAACCAAAGAAAGTCTCTTTTCACAAACTTCACCTCTTTGAAGTTAAGAAAGTGGAAGTCGTGTTACTTGTGGTGGCCCCATGCTTATTATAATTGTATGGCCACCGATGGTAACCCTTTTGAAGCTAATCTTTGTGGGCGGGATTTCTAATCAAGGAGGCAACCAATATCGTGCTCCTATAGACCCGAACCACCGTCCTAACCACTACTACTGGACCTCCGGTTTCAACCAAAACCGTAATCAAAATCAAAATAGACCAAACCAAGGTTTTCAAAACCAAGGTAATTTTAGTCCAAACAACGGTTTTCAAAATCAAAATCAAAATTTCCAACACCAAGGAAATTTCAATAGAAACCAGTCGGGAAATTTCAACCTAGGGTATTTTCATGGCAATAATCAAGGAAATTTTCAAAATCAAGGCCCTAATCCTAACAATAGAGGCGAATTTTCTGTGCAAAATCAAGCCATTGTTCCAAGCTGGACCATCATCGATGAGTTGTTGAAACAATTCATGAAATCAAGAGGAAATGAATCGGTTGTTGGTAGCCGATTTCGACATTAAGAAGTCTTTAAATGATCGACCCTCGGGCTCGGTACTTTACCTAGCAACACGATCGCTAATCCGAGGCGATGCAAAGCGATCACAACCGAAGTGGTGCTTCTTATGATGGACCCGCTATTCCTACTACCTCTTCTTCTTCTCTCCGAAGGTAGTGGAAAGTGAACACGAGGCGACAAAGGACAAGGAACTTCCTACTAATAACGGAAGTACCGGCAATGTCCATCCTCGGGTTGTCACGAAAACCAAACACAGGTTGTTTTGAACCTCCGGTTGGTGACCCCAAATCAAAACTTCTATTCCTTACCCTCACGTTTACATGAGCAAAAGCTCATGAAAAAGCCGGTCATCAAATGGAAAAATTCTTTCAAATTTTCCAAGAACTTCATTTTGACATAAGCTGCGGATGCTATCATGTTGATGCCCAAGTTTGCATCTACTCTCAAACACATGTTGAGCAATAAGGAAAAGTTGTTTGAAATGGCCAAAACTCCTTTGAGCGAGAAGCGCTCGGTGATTACATTAAAAAGCTTCAGAAGCTAGGAGATCCGGAAAATTTCTTCTTCCTTGTGTTTTCACGGGATGATTGAATGCTTTGCCCTTGCCGATCTTGGTGCAAGCATCAATCGATGCCTTATTCGATGTGGAAGAAACTTTCTCTTAGGAACTTATTCCTACCGCATGACTCTTGAGCTTGCGGATCGTTCTATATCGCGTCCTCTTGGCATCGCCGAGGATGTATTTGTGAAAGTAGGAAAGTTCCATTTTCCGGTGACTTTGTGGTTGTTGATTTCGATGCGATCCTCGGGTTCCTCTCATTGTTGGACGAGGATTCACGAGCGGGCCGTGCTCTTATTGATGTATTTGAGCAAGAAATCACGTTACGTGTGGGTAATGAAGGCATTACCTTTAACCTTGATCAAACTTGAGGTACTCCTCAAATTATGATCTTGAATCGGTTAATCGAGTCGATTTAATTGATATTGCTTGAGGAGTACTCTCAAGAGTTTCTTGGTTATCTTCATAATTACGTGAGTGGGGATTCCACCACATCTTCTCAACCTATCATTGCCGACTCTTCCCCTCTCTCACTCCGTTTGAGGAGGTGACTTCCTTCCGGAAGAGATCGATGAATTTCTTGCTAGTGATGAATCAATTCCACTGGAATTGATGGTGTTTATGATTCGGAGGGATATTCTTTATCTTGAGCAATTGCTAAATGAAGATCCATTACCTTCACTCCCTCGAAAGAAATCACAATTGAGGAAATCAAATCGGTACAAACATCTCTTGAAGAATTTCCGAGGTTGAACTTAAGGACCTACCTCCTCATCTCGAGTATGCATTCTTGGAGGTGATGATAAATTACCCGTCATAATTGCTAAAGACTTAGCGAGGAGGAGAAAAGCGCTCTCATAAAGGTCTTGAAGTCACACAAGCAAGCAATTGCTTGGAAACTCTCCGACATTAAGGGTATCAACCACGAGTTTTGTACTCACAAAATCTTAATGGAGGATGACTTCAAACCAGCGATCCAACATCGAGAGAAGGGTGAATCCTAAGATTCATGAGGTTATCAAACAAGAGGTTCTCAAACTTCTTGATGCGGTTTAATTTACCCGATCTCGATAGTCCTTGGGTTAGCCCAATTCATTGCGTTCCAAAAAGGGTGGCATTCTTGTTGTCACAAATGAAGAAAGCGAGTTAATTCCAACTCGATTGGTTACGGGATGGCGTGTGTGCATTGACTATCGCAAGTTAAGCGAAGCCACCCGTAAAGACCATTTTCCTCTACCCTTCATGGACGGATGCTTGAGAGATTAGCGGGGCGAATACTATTGTTTCCTTGATGGTTTCTCGGGTTACTTCAGATCCCCATTGATCCATTGGATCAAGAAAAACCACATTCACGCCCATACGGGACATTTGCCTACAGACGTATGCCTTTTGGCCTATGTAATGCTCTGGCACGTTCCAACGATGTATGATGGCAATTTTCCACGACATGATCGGAAACAATGGAGGTGTTTATGGATGACTTCTCGGTCATTGGGGACTCGTTTCATACATGTCTCTCCCATTTAGACAAAATGCTAAAGCGGTGTGAAGACACCAATCTATGTCTAAATTGGGAGAAGAGCCACTTTATGGTCAAAGAAGGCATAGTCCTTGGCCATAAGATTTCAAAAATGGGATTGAGGTAGATAGAGCAAAGTTGATGTTATTGCTAAAGCGCCTCATCCTACTACCGTCAAAGGTATTAGGAGTTTTCTAGGTCATGCGGGTTTTATCGTAGATTCATACAAGATTTTTCTAAAATCGCTCGACCTATGACCCATCTTCTTGAAAAGATGCTCCTTTTATCTTCTCTCTGAGTGCATGAAGCTTTTGAAACACTAAAGAAAAAGCTTACGGGCACCCATTCTAGTTGCCCCATTGGGATTTACCCTTTGAGCTCATGTGCGATGCAAGTGATTTTGCTATCGGTGCGGTCTTGGGGCAGCATAAAACCAAGCATTTTCACCTATCCACTACATAAGTAAAACTATGGTGAAGCTCAAACCCATTACACCACTACGGAAAAAGAATTATTAGTTGTGGTGTATGCGTTTGAAAAGTTTAAACCATACCTTATCTTGACCAAATGCGTGGTGTATACGGATCACTCGGCTCTCAAATATCTCTTTGCAAAACAAGATGCAAAGCGAGATTGCTCCGTTGGGTTCTCCTCCTACAAGAATTTGATATCATTATCGTGATAAAAAGGAGGCGAGAACACAGGCTGCGATCATCTATCCGTCTAGAAAACCCTCACCAAGATGTGTTCGAGAAAAGGAAATAAATGAAACATTTCCTCTCGAAACACTCAATGTGGTTTCTTTTCGTGGAGACTCTTCTACCCCATGGTTTCTTGACTTTGCAAATTACCATGCGGGTAACTTTGTAGTGAAAGGGATGTCGTCCCAACGGAAAAACAAATTCTTTAAAGATGTGAAACATTACTTCGGGACGACCCTACTTGTTCAAAATTTGTGCGGATCAAGTCATCCGGCGATGTGTGTATGGTCGGGAAGCCAATGACATTCTCAAGGCTTGCCATTACGGACCTCTTGGGGACATCATAGCCCCAACTACACCGCCAAGAAGGTGTTTGATTCCGGATTCTATTGGCCCATGATTTACAAGGATGCCCATGAATTTGTCAAAACACTGTGGCGCTTGTCAGCGTCACGGGAATATCTCACAAAGAAATGAAATGCCGCAAAAGCGCCATTCAAGTGTGTGAGATTTTTGACATCCGGGGCATTGACTTTATGGGGCCATTTCCTTCTTCTCATGGTAATAAATACATACTCGTGGCGTTGACTACTTGTCAAAATGGGTTGAAGCTAAAGCTTTACCTACCAACGATGCCGAGTTGTTGTGAAATTCTTAAAATCTATTTGCTAGGTTTGGAACTCCACGAGCTATAATCGGTGATCGTAGTGCGCATTTTTGCAATGACCGGTTTGATAGAGTCATGCAAAAGTATGGTGTAACTCACCGTCTCTCTCTGCGTACCACCCCAAACAAGTGGGCAAGTGGAAGTTTCCAACCGGGGATTAAAGAATTACGGAGAGGACGGTTGGTGAAAACCGTGCCTCTTGGTCGGATAAGCTAGATGGCGCACTCTGGGCCTTCCGTGCGACTTATAAAACACCCATCGGGTGCACTCCATACAAGCTTGTGTACGGAAGGCGTGTCATCTACCGGTTGAGCTCGAGCACAAGGCATCTTGGGCCTTGAAACATGCCAACTTTGATATTGAGACGGTGGTGATCATCGGAAAGTTCAAATGAATGAATTAAATGAACTCCGTGATCAAGCATCGAGAACTCTTTGATCTACAAACAAAAGACAAAGAAGATTCATGACTCAAAATCAAGAACCGCGTTTTCAACGTCGGTGATCGAGTCCTTCTTTTCAACTCAAGATTGAAGATTTTCTCGGGAAAATTAAAATCCATTGGTGCGGACCATTTACCATCACTAAAGTCTTTCCATATGGAACCATTGAGTTATCTCAACCCGATGGTCCAAACTTTAAAGTGAATGGTCATCGGTTGAAGCATTATTTTGGAGGACATTCCCCCTGTGGTTGTCCGGTTACAAACTTTCCCATGAACCAATGAATGCGGGGATCGAGTCAAGCTAGCGACTCGGGAATCAAAAACGATAGCATGCCATATGGGTTTTCACCCATATTTCGACTTCTTTCTATCTTTCTACCACCCTAGTGTGGGGGGTTGCCCACATGTTGTATATAAGTCAAAAAAAAAAAAAAACAAAAAAAAAAAAAATCCTTTCAAATAATGGCGTAGTATTTCCCTTTTACGTTCTCGGTTTGGCATAACCGCGGTACTTTGAATATTGAGGGCAATATTCATTTCTAAGTGTGGGGAATTCTCACGAATTTTATCATGTAATTATACACCTAATTCCCGTTTTTGGCCAAACTAAACCACCCAATTCCCGTTTTTTTTTTGGAGTAAGTGTTTTACACTTACTCATTTGGTTATCGATCCGCCTTGTCTAATAAACAAAAGGATTGGCTAATCCGAGAGCAAGCGGCTCTTGGTAAAGATATCTCAAATCCGTTGACTTGCAATTTGCCCAAAATTGTATGGTATTCATTCACCATATCCTTAAAAGTGAAGAGTTGGCTAGCCCGCAAGTTTATGGCTTGTGGTAAAGGCGATGGAAAAACCATAATTGGTAATCGACTCACCAAAGATAATATTGATAATTTATCTAAGAGTTGGCTAGTCCGAGCAAGCGGCACGGTAAAGACAAATCAAATCCGTTGGAAGGCGGTGGTTTGCTCAAAATCACATGGTTATCGGTGTACCATGGTTCTTACTTGAACTAAAACATTTGGCTACTCCGAAGTAATGGCTTTTGGTAAAGAGATTCAAATCCATTAAGTTTTCTCAAAAGATTGCTAGGGACTAGCAATAGTTTAGTGTGGGGATTGATGAGTGTGTAAATACTCATCATTTTGGTTAATCTGAGCGCAAAGCGTTTAAAATGCTCGAAATGCATCAAAATCTGAAAATATTCCAAAATTGCATTTTATATGTTTCGGATGCAAAATGTTTAAAATCGGATGAAAAATGAGCTAAGTTTGCA
Source organism: Chrysanthemum lavandulifolium (assembly GCA_022545495.1). NCBI lineage: Eukaryota > Viridiplantae > Streptophyta > Magnoliopsida > Asterales > Asteraceae > Chrysanthemum > Chrysanthemum lavandulifolium. Next base: position 215,027,339 of record CM040241.1, read on the forward strand.
TAATTGGCGGTTTCAGTCCCCAGTTTCAAAAATTGTCGAAATAGTCCACGAGCACTTAATTTCAAAGAAAAATCACCAAAGGTCCTTTTAAAATCATAAGTTGTCAAAATTAGTCCTTTGGTGAAAAATATCAAAAGTTTTGAGAAATTACAAATTTGGTCCTTGAGTTTAAAATTGGCAAAAATGGCCTTGGAAATTTGAAAATGTCAAGTTTGGTCCTTGTACTATTGAAACTTGTCACTTTTAGTCCCTTGGAGCAACTTTGCGAATTGGCGATTTGGTCCCTTGATTTTCGAAATTACACAATAGTCCTTGATTATTAAACCCTTTGCAACCATTTGGACCTTGTCCTTTTCCATTGTGACCCTGCCATCCCATTGGACATTTTGGACCCCCCTTTAATAATAAAACCGGTCAAACCCATTTGACTCACATTTTCCTCCAACTCACGGGTCTCCTTTCCCCTCATCATCACTGCAACTCTCGCCCATTTCCCATCATCACCACCTCACCCTTATCACTCCAAACACACAAAGCCAAGATGCATTTAATGCATCTTCAACCTAACACTCAACCCCCGGTGGCTTATACTCATTTTGGCGCCAAATTGCATCAAACGGCTAAAATCCACTCAAGTAATCCAATGGCCAAAATAATTAGTGGGATTTGAGAGAGAGAGAGAAGAAGCTTGGTGTATAAAAGAAGAAAGAAGAAGGAAGAAAAGGGTAGCACTTAGTTTTTAATTCAAAATGTATGTCGTTTTTAATTCTAAAGTCTTAAATAGATTCTTAGTGGTAATTTCGGTTTAGTTGTATCAAATTAAAGTATTTCAATGTATTGCAACTCTTTTAAGTATCAATTCAAGTTTATGTTAAAGTTTCATATTATTGTGCCCTTGTTGAAATTTTGGTTTCCAACTCTTGTGAACAAGCTCTTAGTAGCTTATTTTTAGCTCAAACAAGCTCATATAAGCTTGTTATAGCTTTTATAAGCTTACATTTAAGTTTCAAGCCATTTTGGTTTTGGTCAATGAAAGTCAAGCGAGGAAGCAAATGGGTATGAAATGGAAATGGTTGATGCGATCTTTGGAATTGGGTTGATTCGAGTTATTGGGTTGATTTTTATAGGATAGAGGTTCATTGGTTGTTGTTTCAAGCCATTGTGGCTAAGGACCATTTGTAAGTGATTTTCTAAGTTTCATTGCATAACTTTTATTTGTAGTTATAAATAGTTTTAATCTGTTTAATTAAGTTGTATTTAGGTTATCTAAACTCGGTTTGATCAAATATTTAAGCTAGTTTAAGTAGTTGGTTAATGTTATTTGCAAATCGATGTGATAAAGGGTGTTTGGATATGTTGGTCTAATCGTATTTAAGGCTTGTTCGAGTTGTTGACACTTGTTGATTTAGGTTGGTTTAGCCATTTACACTCATATCTGTCTTAATTTTGCTCTGCAAAAGCTAAAAGTCAACATATCAATAATCATCTTATTTACTTATTGTTGTGATTTTGAAAATCAAACACTTGTTTTGTGTTTAAAATTCATAGACATAGCTTTCGGTAGTTCCATTTCATCATAATACTTCATAATCGGTCCTTAAATTGAGCTCAAATCTCACAAAGTCAAATAATCAAAGCGCTTTCAAAAGTCAAAATTGAAAAAGTGATTTTCACCCAATCGAGTTGATTTTTCATTTACTCATTTTGGGCCAAACTAAGTGAAATTGTGGGTTCATAAGCTTCATTGGTCTCATTTCTTATTACCATTTTGTGGATTTTGTCAAATTTTTATAAGCTTCAAATCGGCTTGTGAATGTGGTCTCGGTTCCACATGCACAAGCTCGGTTTTAAGCGAGTGTGCATAGGACTTGTCTGAGGCTTGCTGAGCTCATAAGAGCTTATCATGGTCTAGTTTTTGGTTTGTAAGTTCTTGGCCAGGTCTACTTTAGGTTCCTTCATTTGGTTTGTAGTTTCAACTTATCTTGAGTGCTTATTTTTAAGCTCAAAGTAGCCCCAAAAGCTGTTTTAGCTCATAACTCAAATAAGCCAAATCTTTGTAATTTGCATTTCAGTGGTTTAGGTTAGTTGTATTTAGTTGCTTTTGAGTGTTTTAGCATATTATAGGTCCTGTGTAGGTTTGGTGCTTATTGGTAGCTTTTAGCTTATTCCCAGTGCTTATTATTAAGCACATTGTATTCTGACCTCATTTTCCTTCACACAACCTACTATTTTTATATTTTCCTAGATTCTCTATATTATTTTAGACTTATCTTGAATTTTTCAGATTTTTGTAAGTCAGTTTGCTATTTTCTTGATTTAAAAGCAGTTTTAGGCCTTTTTAATTAGCATTTAATACAATTAATTAAGAAAAGTTTCAAAAAATAATTTTCATTTTCTTAAGTTAAGATAAATATAAAAGTCAAAAAATATTTTTCTAGATTTTTCTTAGTTAAATTTGTATTTTTAAGCAATTTAAGTAGTTTTAAATAGTTTTTAATTCATAGAAAATACAAAATAATCAGAAAAATACAAAAATAGTTTTGAAAATTCTCTTTTGATATTTTAGATTTTTCAAAGTCATAATTTTATTTTTCTAGCTTTATTTCCTATTTTCTTGTATTTTAGGTTATTATTTAATAGTTAAAAATAGTTTTAATTAATAATAATTAGATAAATAGTTATAAAAATAATTTTCTTTTCTATAAATTTTATTTTATCATTAGGTTTGTAAAATATCATTTTCATATTTTTAGGATTAATATTGTTTGAGTTTCACATTTTCATTTATGCGTAGCGTAGTTTTAATTAAGTTTTATAAAACAAAAATCAAAAACATCATTTTGCAAATAGTGATAGCGTTTATTTAATATTTTTATCTTTTTAATTCTCTTTAATTTGCATTTAAGTCCTTGTAATTTAAAAACTTTTTCTGTAGTTATAATAATTCAAATCCCTCTTTTCCGTTCAAATCTCTCGATCACTATTCGTTTGGTGATTCATCGCATAGCTCATTGGGACATAACGACCGGGAAACACTATACTCCCCGATCTTCGCATCTTCATTGCATTTGTGAAAACTTGACGTTTAGTACTGAATCAAACATCTTGTTTTAAGTTTCTTTGCATGATAAGTTTTAGATGAGCTCTATAGGAGAACTTACCTTCTTTTGGGCCATTCAGCCAATAGAAATATATGGTGAGATTTTGAATAAATTTGGGTTTAAAGATGTAAAAACTACAAGCACACCTATGGAAACATCGAAGACATTGCTCCCAAATGATGGCGGTGAAGTTGTGGATGTTCATCTCTCTGGATCCATGATTGGTTCTCTTATGTATCTCACTTCATCAAGGCGGACAACATGTTTGCGATCGTGTGTGTGCAAGATTTCAAGTCACTCCTAGAGCTTCACATCTCAATGCGGTGAAGAGGATTCACCTTATTAGAGATTGTAATGAAAAGAAATTAATTCAAATGGTTAAAATCCATACCGATCATAATGTTGAGAGACCTACACACCAAAGCTTTTGATGTGGGAAAGTTTCAATATTTAGTTACCAGCATTGGAATGTTAAATCTCTAAATGTTTGATCTTTAAATGTTTATGTAAAGTTTTGTAAGGATTTGTGTTGTTATTTCAATCATAAAGTAAATAGGCTGCCAAGTGATTCAATCTGCTGCTTGTTATACTAAGTACTTCTGGAATCTGCTGTTGGTAGAAATTCTAGTTGATAAGTATAAATCATGTTGTGATCCTTTTGGAATGATTTTCCCTGTGTTTTTGTGGTCTTCGATTAACATTTTGCAGGATTAAGCAAAAGGAGATTGTTTGGTTTGATGCAAACTTAGAGGGGATACTGCTACTAACAAACTAAAGTGCTGCTAGGCAAAAACAAAGTGATGCTGAACCAAAGAATCTACTACATGGAATGTGTTGCTTGGGTTGAAAGTACACGGACGAAATCGTAACTTTTGGAGTATAAATCCCTAAATGGCTCATTCAATCGGATTTGTGCGCTCAAAACTATCTCGATCATAAACCCTAACACTCCTCTTAACATCCCACCTACAAATTCCCAATTTCAAAACCCTAATTCATGGAGACGACCAAATCTTTTGCTTATAATCACAACTTGGTCGCCTTGCTGGATAAACCCATGCCAGAATCTGAAGGGTTTGATGAAATAATTGATTTTCTTAATGTGTACCCTATAAGGTATGCATTATCAGCATCTCCTACTATATATCTTTCCTTCGTTAAGCAGTTCTGGACTACTGCTAAGTCCAGAACTATTTATGAAGAAGCACAGATTCAAGATTTTGTGGACAAACAAGAGATAATTATCACTGAGTCTTCTGTTAGAAATTCCTTGGAATTAGTAGATTACAATGGGATTGATTGTCTCCCTACTCCTCAAGATTTTGAAGGTTTGGAAAAGATGGGGTATGAAAAGCAAAATAATGATTCAAAATTTTACAAAAGGCTTTTCTTCCCTCAATGGAAATTTTTTATTCATACCATCTTGCACTGCATTAGTCCTAAAGCTACAGGCTGGAATGAGTTTAGTACTAATATAGCTTTTGCTAATGTGTGCTTAACTCAGGGTCAGTCTTTCAATTTTTCTAATATGATTTTGGATGGTATGATTAAAACCTGTGGAGATTCAAGTAACTATTTTTTGTATCCAAGGTTTATCCAAATTTTTGTTGAAAATAAACTTACATAGAAAAGAACTCATAGAGGAACCATGGATGCACCCAAACTCTCAAAGAAAGTTTTCAGTTTTATGAAAAAGAAAGGACTTGGATTTTCTAGAAAAGGTTACACCTCTTTTTGAAAACATGGTGAACCTACAACAAAATCAGGATGAAGGTGCAACAATCCTAATTTTTATCCAGCACACATCTACTATTTTGCAAACTTCCCATGAACCAACAAGATTTATCTATCAATGTAGGAAATCACAAAATAATGTTAAGCTACCTCAGGCTAGCACTAGTATGGATTCAAATGAGGCTATCACAAGAAGGGAATGTGACATGTTGGCAAGGGCTGCCACTACTGCTTCTAGCTTAGCAGCAGAGCAGGATAGTGGTAACATAAGTAAGTCCCAAGCCAAGGCAACTTAAAGGCGGTGGGATCTACGGAACTGCTGCTAATGAGGGAAACCTCATTAACCGGATAATTTGGGGCTCGATGCTCAAACTAGGTTTAAGGCGAGTTTACATCTCAAGCGCGATATAGCGTTCGGGTCAAAAGAAATTCCTTTTAAATCGAGCAAGTTTTCAACACCTAGGCGTTGAACCTAATCGTTGTAGTGTAGTATTGGGTAAGCCTCGGGTATTGATATCATTCTCTAGGGAATAGGAATGCTAGTGAGAAGTATACTACACTAAGGTTGAGGTTGAGGAAGATTATTTTATATATTTTTATATTTTTTAGAAAGCTAATGGTAAAATTTCGGGGTTTGGATTTGGGGGTTTGGTACTTCTACCGACTACTCTATTATCTAATTATCTAAACTAATGGGTAGTCTTATGTCTATTGATGTGTGCTCGTATGATGATTAAAAATGTGTCTACCTAGATACTATTACTCCCTAGTTATCTTTTATTGGTGGTTGAATTGTCACGTCCTTATTCTTACCGCTTTGTGTTTTCTAAGGTCGTATGGTATGCGTTTTCCCTAACTCTTTGAGACTACCTTAAGGTTATTGCCTATGAAATCTCTAGGTTTCATAAACTAACTCTAAGGTTATCTTTGGATGTTTAACCTACAATTCCGCTATGTGATTTATAAGCTAAGGTTCACAAAGATTACTCAAGCATTCAAACACAACGATGGCCTAATGCACTCCTAAGCCAATTACAATTAAGATAAGAGACAACCAATCAATAATTAATAACTAGGTTTCATAGATCTAAGCAAACACACAAGAAATTTAGCCAGACATGTTAAACCCGCAAGCATACACACATACAATCGATGACATAATGAAATCAATGAAGTAAAATACATATCTTGATGTAAAATAGGGTATGAGAACCCTAAGATATTGTCCAAACTGGACTATAATCATTTTAGGTTTTTACTCCACAAGTCTACCTCTTAAAATTTTGAAAATTCGATTTCTATATATAGTTTTACATTCACGACGTCGCCGCCTTATAGGTGGGTCGCGTCGAGATCGCCGTCATTAGGGTTTCGTTTGGCCAAGTAATAGTTGGGACGGCGTTACGTTGTGGTTGTGACGCCATCGGGCTTCAGTAGTGACTTCGTTTAATTCTGGATCTAGGCCGTCTGGGATGAAAAGTGTAGGACCTTGTTTTTCTCAACCTTATCATGTTACCAAACTTACCACACAAGTAACACACGAAATACAAACACTTTATGCGTAAACATGAAGAAAGAAATGATGGAAAGATGGTGACTTGATGATATAATTCGTGTATGAGTAAAGAGAAAGATGAAAACAAGATGATGTTTATTTCAAAAGAAAAAAACACACACACACACACACACACGCAAGCACACCCCTCAAATGACCATTTGAGGGGTATTTATACTTCCTTACATATAACCCTTATGGGCTTGGGATTGGGCTTGGATTGGGTTGGATTGGATAATAACTTACATAAGGCTAGCTTAACATAACTATTAGCTATTTAGCTTAGCCCAATCCACGAGCCCGTTGACTATTCTAAATACGATATCTAACACATGTTACAAAGTTCCTAAACGTGAATGACCATCACTTCTATTAAATATTATTAAAGCTAACAATCTCCCCCTAAGGGATGGTCATTCAAAAGATGCTCCACTTGATTAGGTCATTACTTTTGTTGGAATCACTCCTAAACTAAATTTCAAGTGTTAGTAATTAATATGTAATAGTTAGCTTAATATGGCTTTTATGTTAGTAATCATGCCAAGGCTTATGTAAAAAGCCCATGAGCCTTGGCCCAAGCCCATAAGAAGGGAAGGTTGCTAGATGTGTTGCCCTAGCCCTTGCCCTATAAATACTCTTGTATAACCCTCACTTGAGGGTTGGTTGTTCACTCTTACTCATTTCCTCGCATAACCTTTCATTATCATTCGTGTCTTGTGTTTGGGTGTTCATCGATCTATCTCTTTTATCTACTTCTTATATTGATGCTTGTGTTACATATATGGTGACCTAACGGTGGTATCATTTGCCAAATAGTTGGGTGAAAAGGTTTTGTTTTTGAAGTTAGTGTTTTGCTCTTACGCGTAAAGCGGTTTCTCACTTTGTCACGCTTAAAATTTATTTCTTACACTTTTAATCCAATATTCTTGCACTCTCAACGTTTTAGGTGTTAAAATATCTGTTTTTGGCAAAAAGTTTCAAACTTTACGTGTGGATCATTGTTTTTAAGCTTGGTTTTATTCGTGGGTTTATTTCTACGCATAAGGTGTTTAGAATTTTTGGATCATCAAGTTTCACACTTTTGTGTTATTTTGGTGATATTGAAGCTGTTTCATCACAAAAATCTGGTTTAGAAACATCATTGGGCAAAAATCATTTTTGGTCAAGTTTTACGCGTATCAAAACCCTAATCTTACGCGTAACTTTTCCTTGGATCGATCTTCAGTTTTCATGGTTTACTCAGTGTTTTCTTGCTTGGATAAGCCTGAAAACACTTCGACTTTGGATATCCTTTACCTTTGTGATAGTGTAAAGATTTTTTGGCAAAACCCTAATCTTACGCATAAGCTCAAACTTATCGTAGAACTCTTCCGCATAAGATTTTCTTACGCCTAAGCTCATCTTACGCATAAGCTAATCGTGCGCCTAAGTCTTCTATGCCTAACTTTCGTTTCGCATAACTTTAGTGTTTCTCAATTCTTACGCGTAAGCTAATCCCACGCGTAAATATCGCTTTACGCGTAAGTTTGGTGTTTTACGCCTAAGTGTTGCTTTGCCTAAACTTGGTTTTCCTCGCCTAAGGATACTTCATCAACAAAGTTTCATTCTACTACAAAGATCCATTTAACAACACAAGTTTTCAACATGTCTCAACCTCCATACTCTAGCTATTTTCCTTACACTTATAATCAACAACAACAACAACAACTAAGTCCACAACATCAACAATTCAATCAACAACAACAAATTTATCAACAACAATTCAATCAACAACATTATCGACAACAAGGAGCAATTCCACCTCAAATGGTTCAACCACCACCTAGTCTTCAAGTACAACCTTACAGAAACGTTTACAATCAACATCCATCCAGGAATACTATGAAAGAACCAACTTGGTTTTCAAAGATGTGTGAAGCTTTAAGTAGCTAGCAATCCATTCATGAGGCGGGATCACTTGATAGACCTCCAATGCTCACTCCGATGAAACTATGATCAATGGGTGACTAGGTTCTTTAGGTTTGTGATCTAAAGAAGCCACATGGAAAGTTGATAAAGTTTTAAAAGGTACCTTTTGAGGGTCGTTTAAGCCCTTATTTAATCACTTTTGCATCCGTTATTGCTTAATATCGTTCCATTTCACTTTTAGGTCTCTTGAAGGCAAAATCTTTGGAATGGCACTTATTTGGACGAAAAACGCGAATATCTGAAGAAAATGGCCAAAGTCGAATCAAGACACTCAAAGCTGCTGAAAACATAAGGTGGCGTCGGTGTTAAATGCGGCGCGTCGGAGGATTTTGTGATGGGATAGAAGCCAAAACTCCTATTTTCAAGTGGCGACGTCAAGTTATAAAAGAGTAGGCCGTCGCAACTCGGACGGCCTAGATGCAATCCAGACGCGTCGTCGAAAGTGAAGAGGACGGCGTCACAAGCATAAGGTGGCGCCGTCGCAAGTCTAACGTGGCCAAGATGAAACCTTAATGGCGGCGACGACGGCGTCACAAAACATAAGGTGGCGCCGTCGCAGATGTAATATTATATATAGAATCCGAATTTTTCGGTTTAGTGTGTAGTCTTTTGGAGTAAAAACCTAAACCGAACCAAGGCTGTCTTGTACAATATTTTAGGTTCCAAACCCCATCTTACACTAAGATAAGTGTTTTACTTCATTAATACAATTATGTCTTGATTATTTGTGTGTATGCTTGCATGTTTTCCATGTCAAGCTAATTTACTTGTGTGTTTGCTTAGGAATATGAAACTTAATTATTGAATATTGATTGGTTGTCTCTTATCTTAGTTGATTAATGATCTAGTAATGCGATAGGTCATTCGTTGTGTACTTAATGCTTGATTAAATCTTTGTGAACCTTAGAATATGACTCCTTGAGTAGTTGTAAGCTAAACCATCCAAAGAGTGCCTTAGAGTAAGAGTTTATTATCCCTAGTGGGTTTTGTAGACGAGACCCTTTGGTAAGTTCAAAGAGTTAGGGAGAAACGCATACCCTACAACCTTAGACACACAACACAACTAGGAATAAGGATGTGACAATTCAACCACCAATAGGAGATAATTAAGGAGTAGTAAAACCTAAGTAAACACATGTTTAAACTATCATACGAGCACACATTAATTAGACATAGACTACATACAACTTATATTAGATAACTAAATAAGTAGAGTAATCGGTAGAAATACCAACCCCAAATTCATACCCTAGATTCGTACCTTTCCATTTCATAAAACATAAAAAATACAAAAATAATCTTCCTCAACCCCAAACTTAGCGTAGTAACTTCTCACTAGCATTCCTATTCCCTAGAGAGCGATATCAATAGTGGCTTACCCTAATACTACATTACAACGATTAGGTTCACTGCCTAGGGTGTTGAAAAACTTGCTCGACGAAAGGAAGTTCCTTTGACCGAGCGGCGTGTAGCGTTATCAAGTTTTGGCGCGCTGCCGGGAATAGAATAGCTAGTTTGTAGTCCACCTCGTTTAGGTTTCTTTGCTTGATTCCTATCAAGTAAATTTTTCTCATTCTTAGCTTTCTCTTAGTCTATCCCCTTCTTCGTGACCTTTGTTCGTAATCCCATCGGTTTTAGTCATGGAAGGTGATAACCACCCACCATTCATCAACCCACCACCAATTGACCCGCCAAGAGCCCGTACTCTTGGTGAATACTAGAACCAAGACACTTAGGCTATAGGAACACCATTGAGCTTCGAACAAGCCCAAACTATGTCCGTGTGATCCGACACCATCCGGTTGGTGCAAAGCGGATGTGCATTCCATGGACTTCGTTAGAATATCCAAATCGACATCGAGGATTTCCTCAAAATTATCGATTCCATCGACCTTGATGCTTCTACTCGGGAGACCACGCGTCTGCGTCTCTTCCAATTCTCTCTACGGGACCAAGCTAGTAATTGGCTTGGCGACTTCCACCGGCTCCATCTCAAGTTGGGATGATCTTACCTCTCGCTTCCTTGCTCAATTTTTCCCACCGGGAGAACCACTAAGCTTAGGAATGACATCTTGATGTTCCAACAACGTCAAGGTGAATCTCTCTGAAGCATGGACTCGATTCAAGGACTTACTTCATAAAGTCCCTCATCACGGCATTGATCTTTGGCTCCAAGTCCAAATCTTTTATGATCATGTCAACTTCCCCACCAAGCGATCCATTGACCAAGCGGCGGTGGAAAACTTAGTGATCTCACCGCGGAAGAATCATGGGGTATAATAGAGGACCTTGCCTCTATGAAAACGAAAGTTGGGATGACCCCGTGAGCTGCCCAAAACCGTTAAGTCAATCTCCTTGCCTCCCATCGACTCACAACCTTCCGCCGTAGGATGATTGAACTTGAAGATCAAGTAAAATTCCTAATGAGTTCCTACGAAAATCCTAAGTCTTCACACCATGTGAACAAAGTTTCTTCCTCGTGTGAGCCGTTTTGTGATCCTCATAACACGCGACTAGCACCCAATCCCCGAACATGCTTCCGTTGACTACTAATCCTCGCGTATTAATGGAGCGGAGGAAGATTCCTACAATACCCGGACCTAGGAATTTCAATGAAACCCGAGAGGCATGGAAAGGCAAGCCCGACTTCTCTCGGGGACAAACCAAGGAATTCACTTCCAATGATTTTCATGGCCCCACCTAACGGTCCTAACCAACAAAACATCGAAGGATGTTGAAAAACCTAGTTGTATCCCAAGAATCCCAAATAGCTAAGCTCTCGGACCGCTTTAACCAACAACAAGCCGAAATGGATAGGAAGATAGACAACCTTTTGAAAGCCATAACCAATAGTGATAGGAAGGTTAATGCCATCTCAACTCCCAAGCCTTCCGATGTAGAGATTAAGGACCCAAGTAAGCTAGCTAAGCATGTTCAATTCGTCAATACCATCGCCTTAGTTAAACCTAATGGAACAAACGACGAAGAGGACCATACACTTGAGAATAATGAAACAACCGAGGAAGTAGATGAAGTAGATAATGACTATTTCAATAAGTTTCCTACGAAAGAAGAACTATCTCGCCACCCTCACTTAGTGCGTGACCTCCGTCACATGTATGTTAGGAAAAGCCCTCGAATCAAGTTTGGGAACCCTTGGAATCTTAACATACCATGTTGCATAGGACACCTTTTGTGGCAAAGGCCTACATTGATCGCAAATCCCCAATCAACATAATGACTAGCACCTACTACAATTGGGTAATGAAGAAGCCTATTCCAACTAGGCAAGACCCCGATAATCCTAGGGTTAAGTGCAATTTTCTTGGTAGAGTTAAGGGATTGCCCGTTTATGTAGGTAGATTCACGTTTTCTACGGACTTCATAATTGTGGATGATATTAGCACGGCCATAGACCCTAGCTTGTCCCATGTTATTCTAGGAAAACCTTTCATAGAAAGCACCGGGATGACCTATGATCCCTCGTTAGGAGTAGTGCGATTCAAGGATGAGACCGATGACATAGCTTACCAAATGCCGTTTAAGATTGAGAAGTTTTTATCACTCTAATGATGAAAAGAACTTAAAGCTGTCGGTCTATTATAGGAATGATGAGGATAGGGAAAAAGGAGTAGATTATGTTATGGCTAAGATTTTCGGATTCTTTAAGGATTGCTTGAACTTAGGACCGAAATATAGGACCAAGTGGGGAGAGGACGAACTCTTAGAGAGGTGCATCATAGGGCACTTCTACAACATGGAATCCCCCATTAGAGACCATCAAGATGGCGGTAATGAAGTAACGTAGGAGCACGACTACGAGTCTGGCTACAAGACTCTTAAATAAAGAAAAACGCTTCGTGGGAGGCAACCCATGCTTAATTGTTTGCTTGTTAGTGTCATATATCTTTTATTGATTGTTTATTCTCATGTTTAAATTTGTAAAAATGCTTTATTTTGTTTTAACCTCGTCTTAATTGCATATAAAGGTATTTTACATAAAGAATAAGTGTAGGGAGGATTACACACGTTTTCAAAAGAAGCGTAAACATGAGAATAACAATTCACTAAAAGATATATATGTGTTTGTTCGAGTCAAATGCTTGTATCGAGTCATAATGGATGTTTTGCTGAAATTTGTCCGATTCTAAAGATGTAAATTTTCCGAATTTTTCGGAAAATCGAGACCGGTTTTGTCGGGATAACTTTGGCGTCAGATCGCAACTGACGGCGTCGGGAAGGAGTAAAACAATGATTACTTTTTCTCGTTTTCGAGCTACTTAAAATTTTTTTGGAATTTTCGAAATTATGTAAACATCCATTCCACAAGCATTATATCCTAGTTTGAATCGAGTCTTATATATATTATTACCGCCGATTTTACGTGAAGGTTTCGTTTGTTTTCTTCAAGTATGCGGGTTTAATTTATCAAGAAGAGGTTACACAAGATTGGAATGAGATTTTCACGCATAAATTCTTCTTGGAAAGGATTTAACCACTACTTCACACACGGATCCTACCGAGCTAATCGGGGAGTAATAGTTTCTTTCGTTTTTAATTACCTTCCATTATCATAACTTTGATACTTTTGGGGAACATTGGGGACAATGTTCAGTTTAAGTGTAGAGAGGGAAAATAGAACGGGAACTTTGAAACTATGCTTATCCTTGAATATTTGCTTTGTCCAATTGTATTTGTGTAATAAACCATGAGAAAATGTTGGTTAGGGTAATTTTGGCACCAAATTTAAAATTTTTCATGACATATAGGAGTGGGCCATTAGTTTTAACAAAAGCGTCTCACGGATAGGAAGTTACATGACTAGCACAAAAACCTTTACCACCTAAATTCCACCCAAAATGTGAGGATCGCCCTTAGATTAGTAGGAATTAAAGCATTCATCTTCAATGCTTAGAGTGTGAACCGGTAGTATATTAGATTCTAGAACTTGTTTTGTGATGCATTCCGAGATCGCTAGTAAGACTACACTTGTGTAGTTAGGAATAACCAAATGATAAGAGGCATTAGGATAACCCTTGTTTGATACCCGTAATATAATTACTTCTTCCACATTGGTTGAGTAATTCCCCACACCCCTGCGTTGTACTTATCTTTAGTACACGATACCCTAGTTAACCCCTCGAGCCTATCCTTTTCACGGTTCTCGTGATGTTTGGTTTTTCGAATATCAATGGAGAGCATTGTTTACACCCCACCCCAAATATACACCCAAATCTCCTTAGCCTACCTTGTATGCACTCACTTTTAGTGCATTATTGTTATCACCCTAAACCCTTAGTTCAATTATCTAGTTGCTTGCATGAGTTGCTAATTCGAGTCATATCCTTTGTATCTGATTTTGGGACGATTGGGATTCATGGGAAAAGTTAAAGTTTATGAAATGACGGAAGAGAGCGTTAAATTCAAATTCCCTTTGTTTACGTAATAATGTACCCCAAGTGTTTTGATCTTTTCAATTCGGGTCAAATTAGTGTTAGAGTAATAAAAACTCAAGTGTAGGGATGTGCCTATAAATCCCTATCATTTTGATGTTACCGTAGAGGATGGTAGAGTAAAAGTGTATGAAAAAAATCGAAAAAATAGAAAAAGAAAAGAAAAAATAGAGTGATAAAAAAAAAAACATAAAAAAAAAACATACGGGCTACCATCCTACATCTATCCTTTAAATTTATGTTTGTTTATTTGAGTTAGCTAGAGTCTAGAGTGTCGAGTCTTGGCTTAGCAGCGTCATTCTTCGTATGCATTTAACATAGAGATTTTGACTTACCACCACTATATAGCCTATCCTACCAAACCCTTTGTTTCCCTACCGTAAGCCTAACGTTACAACCCTTTAAAGACCTCTTTGATAGTCTTTCCTAGGTGCTTACGCCAAGCGATGGAGGTTTGATCTATTCTCAAGCCTATGGTAATCTATGTACTAGGACCGGTTAATGAGTGTTTATCTTCCATTTCCAATTTGTTATATTTCATATACACCGAGAGAGATGTGAGTATCCAAACACCCCATGTGAGGTGCTAGTATGTAATTCCGTGCTTGTTATGACTTTTTGGGCTTATATGTGTTGTGGACTATTTTAAACCAATGCTTCATGACCTCTAACTTATAAATTAATTGGCTAAAAGCACATTTGCTTATGGACAAGCAAATACCAAGTGTAGGGATATTTGATAAGGTTTTAAAAGGTACCTTTTGAGGGTCGTTTAAGCCCTTATTTGATCACTTTTGTATCCGTTATTGCTTAATATCGTTCCTTTTCACTTTTTAGGTCTCTTGAAGGCAAAATCTTTGGAATGGCACTTATTTGGATGAAAAGACGCGAATATATGAAGAAAATGGCCAAAGTCGAATCGAGACACTCAAAGGCTGCGAAAACATAAGGTGGCGGCGTCGGTGTTAAGTGCGGCCGTCGGAGGATTTTGTGATGGGACGAAGCCAAAACTCCTATTTTCAAGTGACGACGTCAAGTTATAAAAGAGTAGGCCGTCATGACTCGGGCGGCCTAGATGCAACCAGACGGCGTCGGAAGTGAAGAGGCGTCACAAGCATAAGGTGGCGCCGTCGCAAGTCTAACGTGGCCAAGATGAAACCCTAATAGCGGCGACGACACGGCGTCACAAAAATAAGGTGACGCCGTCGCAGATGTAATATTATATATAGAATCCGAATTTTTCGGTTTTAGTGTGTAGTCTTTTGGAGTAAAACCTAAACCGAACCAAGGCTGTCTTGTATAGTATTTTAGGGTTCCAACCCCTATCTTACACCAAGATAAGTGTTTTACTTCATTAATACAATTATGTCTTCGATTATTTGTGTGTATGCTTGCATGTTTTCCATGTCCGCTAATTTACTTGTGTGTTTGCTTAGGAATATGAAACTTAATTATTGAATATTGATTGGTTGTCTCTTATCTTAGTTGATTAATGATCTAGTAATGCGATAGGTCATTCGTTGTGTATAATGCTTGATTAAATCTTTGTGAACCTTAGAATATGACTCCTTGAGTAGTTGTAAGCTAAACCATCCAAAGAGTGCCTTAGAGTAGAGTTTATTATCCTAGTAGGCTTTGTAGGCGAGACCCTTTGGTAAGTTCAAAGAGTTAGGAGAAAGCATACCCTACAACTATAGACACACAACACAACTAGGAATAAGGACGTGACAATTCAACCACCAATAGGAGATAATTAAGGAGTAGTAAAACCTAAGTAAACACATCTTTAAACTATCATACGAGCACACATTAATTAGACATAGACTACATACACCTTAGATTAGATAATTAGATAAGTAGAGTAATCGGTAGAAATACCAACCCCCAAATTCAAACCCGAGATTCGTACCTTTCCATTTCATAAAACATAAAAAATACAAAATAATCTTCCTCAACCCCAACCTTAGCGTAGTAACTTCTCACTAGCATTCTTATTCCCTAGAGAGCGATATCAATACCGTGGCTTACCCTAATACTACGATTACAACGATTAGGTTCCTTTGCTAGGGTGTTGAAAAACTTGCTCGACGAAAAGGAAGTTCCTTTGACCCCGAGCGGCGTGTGGCGTTATCAAAAGTTCTTAAAGAAGGTTATCTTGGAAGGTCCATTTGGATGCCTATTGTTGTTACACCGGAGATCCAAATGATGTTCCACCAAGAGATGATCTAACAAACATTGCAACTCTTGTTGACCTTTACGGTGATGAACTTCAACACTACGAAGGCGATGAGCTAGCAATACAATATATCCTTTTAGGATTACCAAACCCAATTCTTGAAGTGTTGATGCTCAAAAGATCGCAAAAGCAATATGGGAACATATTCATCTTCTCATGGAAGGCACTACACTTAATCAAGAGGATATAGAATCCAAAATTTACTTGGCTTATGAACACTTCATGATTGAACTTTGAGAGACACTAGAGTCTTATCATCATCGATTCTCAGACATCATCAATGATTTGGATAAACACAACATCATCATGCCAAGAAATGCAATCAATACAAAGTTCCTAATTAGTCTTAGTCACGAGTGGGAGAAGTATGTCATTTTCATCCGTCAGCGAAGAATCTTCATCATGCTTCTTACGGATTGTTGTGCGACTATTTGAAACCACATCAAAAAAGTTGACAAAGAAAGGGTTATCCGTGGACAAAATGCTTCACCATTACTTTAGGACAATCAACAACTTGCTTTGTGGGCTCAAACTAGTTATCCTCCTCAACCCGCTCCTCAACCCTCTCCTCAACCAACTACAACTATTACACCATATGATCCGTCACAACAACAATCTCAACAAACTCAATTGGTTCCATACAACAACAACAATGATCAAGCACTTTACAGTGAAGCTAATGAGGACTTTGAAGCTTTCGATGCATTGCAACAAGGATTTGTTATGATTGCTAAAGCCTTTGACGGTATATAAACAAATCCAACAATCGCATTCGCTCCTCATCAAACACAAGGAATCATTTGTTGTGAACAATGGGCGTGTTGAAGTTTAGAATCATGGTTATGGTCGTCGGATGGGAGGAGGTCAAGGGTTTAATGCTATGGAAAGGAATAACATGGGTGCTCCACAACAACAAAGAGCTCAAGTGGTTGAGCAGGTAATGCTCGAGAATGGGATAAATGGTCTTTCGTTGCTAACTATAATGAGAAGGGACACTGGCTAATGCATGCCCAAAGGCGAGGACTAGGCGATGCTTATCACAAAGAGGCTTTACTTTGGCTCTTAAGGATGAAGTGGTGGAACTCTCACGAACAAAGAACAAAGCTTTATGGCGGATGAGACTCGAGATGATGATATGGAGGACTTGTAAGCTAATGCGGCAATGATGTTGATGGCACAAATGCAAGCTCTCCACATGAGTGACACGGCCCGATGTATGACACGATGGCTTGTCTCGGTGCCGAACAAACCATTTTCATCAACGATCTAATATCTCACCAACATCTCGAATCCGCAAGGCTCGGAATGTTCAAAATGAGTCGTCCACATCTCATTCGAAGATTCTCAACTAGACCCGTAGTTACATTTGATGATCAAGATGATCTTATGGTTACCTTTGATACTCAAATTGACTCCGTGGTTATACTTGAGGATCTAAATAGTGATCATGTTGTGACTCGCGTTGAACAAGATGAACTTTGCCTAATCCGGATATTGACCTCTTACTTAAAGATTATCAATCCCAAATGGATAAATGTCGTTCATCAAATCAAAATTGCATAGTAAAATGCCTGCATTAATTAGGGACATTGAATGCTTAATTAGCAACTCAATTTTTTCAAAAGTCAAGAAAACCGTGAAAAAGGTTTTGAAGTCGCTTTGCTAAATCACATCAAAACAAAAATCTTTAGAGCGACAGATTCGTGATCTAGCCGCATCGAAGAATGCTTTGTTGTCTCAGATAGAACAACTGAAACATGAACATAAAAAACAACTTAACGCTCTTACTTTGGAAACTCAAAAAGCCAAGACTGAGTTGTTAACTTGTCAAAAATAGTTCTCTGCATACAAAAACCATTCAACAAAACGAATAGATGACCATCTTGAAGAAATTGTCGGCTTACAAAACAAACTTAAAGAGTTTCGAAATGTTGTTTATAAACATGGTGAGTCAATCACAACCATTCAAAAGTTTACTTTAAAACCCAATCCAAATGGATATGGACCGAAACTTGCTGATTACAAACCAAGGCTTTTAACCAAAGCATTCAAACCAAATCTGAAGTTTCCGGTGCGAGAATATAAAATTGATGATTACATTATGAGTGTTGTTGAATATCATCATCAAGAGGAATTAGATGCGAAGGCGAGTCGATCAAAATTAGAAAATGTTGTTTATAACAAACCATTCAACTATTCAAAAGCCGTCACTTTCGTCCCACCAAAGGATTCTTCTAACACACCTAGGATTATCACAAAATCTCGAGTCTTCTAATGTTGCTCCCCAACCAAATTATGCACAACTTTATGGTCCTTTACCTTCAATCGGTGAAGTTAATTCAAAACCGAAAATCGTCAAATTCTCGGATATTTCGACATTTTCTTCTCGACCTCAAACTTTTAGAGCGTGAGATTGAATTTCATTACGAAATAAAAGTTGAACATTTTCAATCGCCTAAAGCGCGAGAACAAAGAGATATTTTTCGAAAAGAATTTTACCCCATGTTAAAAATTTGAAAAATTGTGCATTGTATTAGGAAAGGGAATTTCATAAGGAACTTGGATTGATGAAAATCATTTTCGAGAAAACAGAAACATCTATTTCTAATACAAAACGTAAAAAGAAAATGTTAAGAAAAGATGTTGATCGACTCTTTGACGATGTTATCCGTGCTGATATCCATAATGTTGTGTTATTGCATTCTTTGCCATATGCATCTGATTATATTTCTGATGATTCTGTTGATTCTGTTGAAATTGTTGAGAATACTGATAATGTGCATCAGATCGAGTCTTTAAAAGTTGAAAATGAACGATTGTTAAATGAACTTTCAAACTCAAAATGTCGTCTTCAATGGTGTCAAAAAGATTTTCAAAATCGTGAAGTTGCTTTGCAAAACAAACTCACCCAGTTGCGCTCAAAATCTTTTGATCCTAAAATTGAGCAACTGGATGATCAAAACGTGTCTTTGAAATGTCAAATCTCAAAATATGAACAAGAACTTGCGTAAAGTTAAAAGGAATATGGTGTCATATTTGATTTACTCAAACAGACTCGTAATGAAGCATCAAACGAACTTGATCATTATCTTGCACACACTAAAGAAGTCATGAACTTTTCCGAAATCTTCGTTACGAAAATCAAGATTTGGTGCACACTATCATTAAGTTAAGGAAATGTTAGGAAAGTATGAACAAGTTCACCTAGCATCATTAAGAAAATTGCACTGTAACACTTAGCAAGCGTGATCCCGATTGCCTCTTGACAAAACACAAGATACTAATGTGCTTCCTCTCTGAAACATGAATAGTTGCCTCTTTTCCAAGCGTCGCACTTCACGACCTAGGAGCAATACAAGGAAGAATAGAAAGTTGCGACCTAAGAAAAGAACAATAAAGAATCTCAAGTAGAAGAACACCTAGGACTTTGAATAAGACTCAAGTTGCACCCACTTTAGATTTTGCGTCGACAAATGTAATGGAAAAAGTGTTGTAACGAATGCTAAACCTTTAAGTACTTTTGATATTGATCGATGCTTCTTGTGTTATTTGTCGTAAAAGTATGCTTCGATTGTCATGACAAATGTGTTGCTAGAGCTATCTTGTCTCGTTTAAGGAATCCTAAGAATCGAAATACCTCTAGGCCACTAATCGCTTCTAAGTCGTGGCAGTAAACCACCTCTTTAGATTCTAAGAAATGCATTGATATTCTGTAGCTCTAGTATCACCTCAAAGGATTGTAGTACCACCTAGTGTATTCACTAAGACTAAAGCAAATACTAGTTGGAGATGGCGAAATGGATACATAATACACTAGGATTTAAATGGATGCCTAAAGTCATTGATGTGTGTGTTTCTACTATAAGCGCTTGAACCCTCTAACTCATCGGGTTCCACATCTAATTCTATTCCATCGTGTAAATGCGTGTGTAATTCGGTGATCTGGATCATCCTAGATTGTTGATAGCGGATGTTCCGACACATGACGACAATCTTAAGCGTTATCAAACTTTATTGCAAAGTTCATTGGCTTTGTCGATTCGGGAGCGATCACCAGCGACTATCATGGGCTACTGAGATTATATCAATGGCAATATCGAAATTAGCGGGGTTTATTATGTGGAAGGCCTCGGTCACAATCTTTTCGGTTGGTCAATTACGTGATGGAGATTTGGAGGTTGCTTTTGGGAGAAAACTTGTTTCATTCGTGATCTACAAGGAAGCGATCTTATATCCAGCTCTTGCAATTCTAGTGCATACACAATCTCAATGCAAGACATGGTTGCTTCATCTCTCATCATGTCTACTTTCAAAGGCAACATCAACAAAATCTTGGCTATGGCACCGTCGTCTCTCACATTTAAACTTTCAAACCATCACCAACCTTGCTCGACACAAACTTGTTGAAGGTCTCCGAGATTCTAGTATTCTAAAGATCACCTTTGCTTTGCTTGTGAACAAGGAAAAACAATCATGCTTATTTTCCTTCAAAGGTGGAACACAACTCTCGACATGTGCTTCATCTTCTTCACATGGATTTGTGTGGCCCGATCTGGCGTGCAAGCGATTAATGGCAAACGCTACATCTTGGTAATTGTCGATGACTACTCACGATGGACTTGGGTCTACTTTCTTGAAGCAAAGATCAAGCTCCGAGATGATCATCACCTTTCTCATGAAAATTCAAGTTCGACTCCGAACATCGTCCGCCAAATCGAGCAGACAAAGGCTGAATTTGTACACCAAACTCTTCGAGAATTTTATGAGAAAGTGGGAATTGAGCATCGAGACATCTATTGCACGTACACCATAACAAAGCGGAGTTGTTGAAAGATGAAACCGTGCGTTAGTGGAAGCTGCAAGAACAATGTTAATCAATGCTAAACTCCCAGTTACTTGTAAGGTGAGTCGTATCAAGCGCATGCTACACTCAAAATCGATCAATGATTACAAACGCACAACAAAACACCTTTTGAGGTTATCCACAACCATAAACCGAATCTCAAACACTTTCATGTATTTGGATCCCTTTGCTACCCAAATAATGATCGTGATGACTTTGGAAAGCTCAAAGCCAAAGTCGACATTGGAGTCTTTATTGGATCTTGTGAAAATTCTAAAGGTTACCTGGGATCCGGAATCATCGTACAAAGCGGGTTATGGAAATGATTCATGCAAATTTCGATGAGCTTACGTAACGAGCATATGACTTGGGTCACAACCGTTTAAACTTCCTCAAACCCCATCATCGGTGAGCCAAGCCCCGACTTACTCATCAACAAATGGAAAAGCTATTTGCTTATTTGTTTAGTGATGACATTGATGAGCGTGCTCGGTGTATCCATTGTTTCCTTTGCTCAACCCGATCACACTCTTATACGATACACCGCTACAACAACTACTATTGAAGAAGCACCACCGATTGACTCTACAACAACAATTGAACAAAGCTGCCCAATGACGCTAAACCATTGCGATGTTCTTAATGAAGTACCCCCACTGTAGATTTTTATCCAAATGCATTCTTTAACCCGTTTGCTAATGAAGCTGTTGCACGATGTTGCGGAATCATCTACAAGAATCCTCAAAATCGCACAATGTATACCAACATCAACCCTCTACACATCGTTGGACAAAAGACCATCCTCTTGAGAATATTATTGGTAACCCGAATCAACCGGTCTTAACGAGACAACGTCTTTACAGATGGTGAACATTGCATTTATGTACTCACTATCCGCTATCGAACCTAAAAACATTAAAGACGCAATGACAAAAGACAATGGATTGAATCCATGCAAGAAGAACTCAACCAATTCAAACGTCTTGAAGTATGGGAGGCGGTTGAAAGACAAACGAGGGTCTAAGTCATCGGTCTAAAATGGATTTGGAAGAACAAATTGGATCTTTGAAGGAACGTAATCGAAACAAGTCACGTCGGTGGCTAAGGGTTATAGGCAGGAAGAGGTATTGACTTTGAAGAATCATTCGCTCCGATTGCTCGTCTTGAGGTCGTTCGGATCTTCCTCGCATTCGCGACTCATATGAATATCACGGTCTTCGGATGGACGTCAAAGCGCTCTTCGAATCGTCAAGCTGAAAAGCGGTTTATGTCGACCACCCGAAGGATTCGTTGATTATGAGTTCCCGAACCATGTCTACAAGCGAACAAAGCTATGTATTGACTCAAACAAGCTCCTCGGGCGTGGTGCGATAAGTTATCATCCTTTCTCATTGCCAATAATTTCACCAAAGGTTCGGTTGACCCAACTATTTTCATACAATATCACGGGGCACACTTCTTAATTGTTCAAATTTACGTGGATGACATCATTTTGGGTCAACGCATAAAAAGTACTCAATCGCTTTTGCAAAACTAATGAAGAAACATTTTGAAATGTCCATGATGGGTGAACTTATGTTCTTTCTAGGATGCAAGTTCATCAATCACCCGTGTTATTTTCTTGAGTTAGTCCAAATATGCCCTTGAGCTGTTAAACAAATTTGGAATGCAAAGCGTGACACCTATGCCAAGAAGCTGACGATTTACATGGGAAATTGGTGGACCCTACCAAATACCATAGTATCATTGGGTCTCTCATGTATCTAACAACTAGCGGGCGACATTGTTTTTGCCGTAAATATTTGCTCCGTTATCGATCGAGACTAAGCTGAAACCCACCTCTCGAGTCTAAAAGAATCCTCCGATACATCAAGGAAACCATTAACTTGGGAATATGGTATCCAGAAGGATTCAGTTTTGAACTAATAGCTTTTCAAACGCGATCACGCATGATGTTTAGATTCACGGAAAAGTACTTGAAGCATTACAATTTCTTGGTGATAAAGCGGTGTCATGGCAATCGAAGAAGTAGGATTGTACATCGCAGTCCTCAGCGAGCGAATATGTAGCCATGTCGGTGTTGTGCTCACGTCATTTGGATGAGAACACAACTCAAAGACTATGGTTACGTGTTTGATGAATCCGATGTCTTGCGACAATCGGTGCTATTGCAATCTCGTGCAACTCATTCAACATTGAAATCAAAGCACATCGATCTTGATATCATTTCATCAAGGACCACGTGGAGCAGTGCAGTTGAATTGTACTTTGTGGGTACGAATACCAATGGCGGATCTTCTCACCAAAGCCTTAGCTCTGCTAGGTTTAATGAGTTGGTCCACGGATTGGTATGCGGTGGATGAACTCTTAAAACATTCTTAAAACCGATCAAACACCAAAACCTCTTTTGTAAATATTTTCAAAACAAAATACAAAAATATAAAATCGATAAAACAACAAAAATATTCTTCTATCTATATTTCTTTTAACATGACAAGTACAAATCTTCCGTCAACACTCTTATCTTTCAAAATTCGGTATTTTACGATCAAGTGTTGAGGGAGAATAAATATTTTACGGTCTCATAAAACCTTATACTTGTATGTTACCTTATCACGGTTGTCTCTTTAAAATGGTGGTCACATTTACGGTTTCTTGACACTCCTCGGACTAAAATTTATAAAATTTCATTATTTCTTAATTAGGGGTGTCGTCAAATTTCTTTCAAATATCCTTCGTTTGGTAACCAAAATGTAAGTTATGGACATGGGATGTAAATGGTAAAGGTGGAGGGACTAAAAATGTCTCAAGCTCAAAGTTATTTTAACAAAAACACCCACCTAACCACATTAACTCTTCACATTTAATTTTCCACCAACCTCATCCTCGCCTAACATACAATCGCAAATCCGTGCTTTTGATCTTCAATTTGTAAGTGTTAAAACATTCTTTGTAACAATCTAAACATGGGTTTTGAATCATTTCTAAAACTAACTGTTAGATTTTTGTCAAGAAGTGATTTTGTGTTCTACGCATAAGCGTATGAACACATAATCAAGGTTGAGTGTTTTTGGTGTTAATGGTTGTGTCAAAACGTTTTTGTTATCGCAATAACACCATTTCTATCATTTATACTCACCCGAAATTCAAATTGATTGATTTTAAAAGTTAAGGCTTATGCGTATGTTTGTGTATTCTCATATGTGAGTGTTTTGATGAAAAAGATAGTTGGTTGATGTTGTTTTCATGATTAGTTGATCATATCTAGGCTCAGAAATTAACCAGAAACATCAATTGCCTTAAAATTGAAAACTAGGGTTTATGTTCATAAGAATTGGGTATTTTTGATTTGCTAAGATGTTGATGTTATAACTTGGATAAAGCAACTCTCTAGGCTTCTTAGACTTACGAACAAGTTTAGTGCATTTCCATGGTTAAATTGCTTACTCGTAATTCTTAAGCTTTAGGGTTTAGGTTTACGCGTAACATGTGTTCTAAGCATAAGCTGTTTGATTGAGTATTCGTGTTTAAAAGCGATAAGGATTGAATGTATGTGTTAATGTTAGTGTTGTGATGAATTTATTTCGGGTTTCTACGTGTGTAACTTTCGAATCAAGGTTACTTGCCATCTACGCATAAGGATCACCTTACGCGTAGCATGTTATCGAAGAGAAATCTCGCGCATTACGTTTACGCGTAAGGTTCTACATTGGGGACTACGGCGTATCACGTGAAGGATATCGTGTGATAACTCTACGCATAAGATTGACTCTTACGAGTAAGCCTTACGCGTAAGGTTCTATATACGCTTACTCGTAAGCTCTACGCATAAGGCCCTCTTTTCTTACGCGTAATATTTCTTATGCATAAGTCAAGAACCTACGCATAAGCTTACGTTTAGCGTATAATCACTCCTGTTTACGCATAAGCTTGCCATTTCTACGCCTAAGCCTAGTTTTGACCTTAATTGTGAATTGTTACGGCGTGCAAACTTGTAAATAAATAAATCATAACACCACGAAACCAATAATGTCACTAATAAGCTTAAATGTTTAATAAGTTGTGAAAATAAGTGAAAACATAGAATTTAAAACTTGAGTTAATCAACTCACGAAACTTATCACGGCGTCTTTGGACTATTGGACTAACAAGTGACATTGGGCTCGTAACAATCATCGACATATCACATTCAATAATTAGACAATAAAACCATCATTGACTAACGTAATGTCTTTTGATATGTTGGTTCTTTTGGCTAAATATCTTTTAGATCACGACATGGGCCTCAAATGCAAATATGGAAGCACCAAGCGTTCTCACCGTTGAAGATATCTTCCTAATGGCTATCCGATGAAGATAGGAAAGAACAACCTTCGTGTTGATTTTGATAGTCTCACCGCTCGAGTCTTCTTGCTTAATAAACGTGGACAATCGAAGAATCACCCCTTATCGAACATGCTCACCAATTACGCTACGGTCTTGGGAGATCTACATTCACCGGTTCGGCATACAATACGAAAGATCAAAGGTCAAAATGATGTGGCGGTGATGCTCGACCACAAACAAGTCACCATCACACGTGCGAGACTTAAGGGTCATTCTTCTCATTCTGATTATCGAGCCAACCGAATACAATGCCACACCAACTAAAGAGGCATTGCGGTTCATGATCGACATTGGTTATGGCGAAGCTACGGGAGTAATCACAAAGCATTCATATGTGGATCTTAAGAATATTCCTCGACCATGGAGAACCCTCTACATCATCATCACCAAATTAGTTTCTGGACGTGATAGTGGTTATGAGCATCCCAAGCTCATAGAACTACATATCTTTTGGGCTTTGGTCAACATGAAACATATTGAAGTTGAAGCTCTGATATGGGACGACATGATGTCTTTCCTCAAAAACCTTGGCTCCAAGATCCCATAAATCAGATATACAAAATTGTTGATCCAAAGAGCTCTAGGGTATAATCCTGATATCCCCTTGAGACCCAACGACCCCAACAATCACTCCATGTTATATGAGCCTACACTCACAGACAGATTTAAGGAATCTACAACAAAGAAACAAGGTGCAATGTTGCCATATCGCCTTCTAACTGAAGAAGTCAAACAACTCCATTCATACAAAAGGTATCTAGTAGCGGTTGATGAAGGCAAAGTAGGTTTTCTTGATGAAAAGTCCTCTGGTACTCCTACTAGGAAAACCAGGAGAGGCAGTGTTACAAGCAGCGAGAGTCATAGAAAGTTTCCTAAGAGGTCACATACTCTCAAAAGGAAAGTTCCTCTAAGGAAGCCATTCTATTCCTATTCCCAAGCACGAACCGCAACAAAAGCTAGTGGATGAAAGCTTTGAGAATCTTGAATCGAGACGAAGAGGTTTTCTACTCGAAACTCCAACCGATGACACAAACAGTAGCAAAACCTCCCGGTACAAAGCGAGATAAAGGAAAGGGAAAACTCATGTGCTTGAGCATGATAAGGAAAGTTCGAAGAAGAACCATTTGATGAGGAAGAGAATATCAAAAGAAGTTGAAGAACCTCGGACTCAAATACTTTCTTAGAAGAATTCGTGTTGGATCAAACTCGTGGCCCTGGAGGGTCAGTGGTAGAACTCAAGCCACACCGGTTCCGATGCGGTTAATCAACCCGATAAGGGCCGGTACCACCATCACCCACGAGCAACAACAAAGCGGATAGAGGATTCCATCAACTATGACATAGAGGAACCGGACATGGAAAAGGCGAGAAAACTCACGGTGATGATACAAAGGCGATGAAACGGCTAAGTGCGGAAATGATGAAGATCTTGATTATGATAATTTTCTTCTAGACAGTCCATGCACGCTCAAGGAGGAAACTTACGAGCCACCTAAGGACCGGAGTCACCTCACGTCTCCTCATCATCGGACTCGTCTTCTCCTCTTCACCTCCACCATCCAAAAGAACAACAAGATCCACATCTAAATCGTGAAGAAACCAAGCGACTCTTGGAAATCCCGGGCTAAAACCAAGATTGTCAAAGGCATCAGCGGTCGGGAAGAAAGACGTGCCCAACAAGAAGTTGAATCAACTAGGCGACGGTATCAATTTTATAAATGACGAGATAGACAAGATGTCAAGTGAAAGGGAGTATATCAAAAGTTCATGCAGCGTGATGTCCAAGGGAACCGAGCGAAATGATTAGGGGCTATACTTACAAGTACCTACTCGACTTTGTTCTCGGAGTTACAAGGGAGATGTTTACAGACGACTCTATCCAAATCTTATGAAATTGGTCAAGCAAACAACGAAATCCACTCCGGTGACAATGACGATCAATCCAATGGAGCTGCGGTTCTCTCGATGCGAGTTGATTTCCAAGATGGTGCTACAAATGTCTCAACGATCCGCAACTTTCACCTCGGCAGTAAACTATTTGAGGCACTCTTGGAATATCAACTCAAGACCTCATGCAAGGAGCAAGTCTGAAAGGCCTAAGCGTCAAGAGGCGATGAAGATACGGATAAAGATAAAGATAACGAGCCTAAGCGCTCAAGAAAATTGGTGAATCATCCTCCATGCCACCTCACCCCAAAGGACTCCACCTCAATAACGATCTCCTCCACGCTCTTCTCTCGACAAACCTCGGGACTCGAGTCACCACCCTAGACAGAAAACCGGTGATTATTTCGAATACTTTGGTGGTGACAATGAGAAGTCCACGAGCCCCAACAACAACCCACCTCTCCCGCTTTAACAAAGAAACCAACATCCTCATCTAGGCCGAAGAAGAAGAAAAAGTCGCTAAGGCCGATGTCGTCTCATGGCTAGAGCGAAGAAGACACCGAGTATGAATGGTTCTCTACACTTGTTGATGCTACTCCGCCTAGCGATGATCAAGACATGGTGAAGGTCGAACATTGGAGCATGCTAAGTTACTTCAGCGAAGTTTCGAGTGAAGAAGATGACCAAGTCGAATTAAAGCATAATAAGAATGAAGCTTTTCAATTGCTCAAAGATAGCTCGGAAAGTGCTATCGAGTTGAATACCATCTTGATAACATAGCACGAGCCATGTCTAACAACATCGATTGGCTCAACCACAAGCTAACATTGACTTCACACGAAAAGACAAGGCTCCATACTACACCGATTGGACGAGACCTCTACCAACGATTGGCAACCGGATCAACCTAAGATTCCATTCCGATACTTCTTCAACAATGACTGGAATTTCTTCTACGGTAGCGATGGTTCAAAGAAACACGCTACATCACTTACACTTCCGTTCGCTGACCATATACTCCAAGCAGTATAGCCATCGAGGAAAATACTACCCATATGTTTTCCAATAGCGTGGAACGAAGATGACATCGATGCAATGTATGGGATTCACCATTGGCGAAACACCAAAGAATCTACTACAAAAGTCGCCAGGTTCGAAGGTCTAAACATGAAGTGTCTGATGATAAAGGGATCGTTCTTTATTAAGCATGTAGCTCTCTCGTCTAAATGGGATTACACTTTCCTCAAGAATATCGTGGTCAAAAGACAAGGCGAAAAGGACTATGATTTACGTGAAGCGGACTTTGAATTTGTCTCTCAGCGACATTGAAGATCATGCCTTGCCAAGGTGCAGGGAAGAATGAGACAATTCTCGATTGAAATCCAAGGTGAATACATCAAGTCCGTGCTCATCTTCATCGAAGCATAGTGATCCGAGGCGTGTAGAAGACTTGCAACTTGCCGTTGAATCGTATCAAACACGTGTCAACTTTACGGACCTCGGCTAGAACTTCCCGACATCAACCATCTTCCACAATACACTCTCATCAAGCAAACCGTTTGGAGTAGTTTACCGTGGTGACCTACATCGCAATGCGCTTGATGGCGTGTAGAGATCTTCATAAGTTTGGAGATCACACATGAAGAAAGTCATGGATGGGTTAGCTTATCGGTTAAAGGAGATGCATGAAGGCATCGGGTCAAGAAGAGATTGAATTCTTAGGAGGCGGGATGTTAAGAGGATCATCACTCGGATCGATGAGAGGTTGTCTGAAGGACCGATTTGAACATTGGAGAGCTTCAGTAGGTGGTCATCCCGATTTCTCTCACGAGCTATCAACGCCCAGTTTACATTCACAGAGTTATGGTTGGACTACACGAAATTCATGGTACCCTTAAACTGTTTCATTATCTATATTGATTTGGATGTGTGATTATTTAATGACAATGGCTTGTGCACATCACGGTGTACAACCCGTTCTTGTAATGAAAGGACCACGTGGTACACTTCGATTGCCACAATCCTTATAAAAGGAGCTTAAAGCTTCTTACTTTTGAGTAAAACTTATCAAACCTTTCACTTTTAAAGGTTTTGCTCAAAAGAACAAGTACTTCCTTATGATTTTCAAAACCTCAAAAGTTTATATCACTTGTTGAGGGGTATTTGATTAAAAACTTTGTTCACAAATTGTTCTTCATGATAATCTTCCCACAAAACTCGAAATGGTCATATTTAATATCAAACGTTATCAAAATAACATTTATATGCCATTTTGAGGGAAAAAATTATTGTGATAAGAAATATGTTGATTTGCTATTTGAATCTTCATGTGATAAGACTTAACCCATGAATTGACGAACTCGAGCTGTCATAAATCGAAAAGATTTGTCTTCCTAGACTTATCCGAGTAGATTGTACCTATTAGAAGCTCTTGATAGACATGAACTTTGTGGGTTTGACAACCTTTTGAGGTTTGTCCACACCTTCAAGGTAGTTATTAGATCTAGTTGTTACCTAAAAGCGACAATGTAACTCTTTAACTATGCAACGGAACCGTGTCTCGCAGGGATTGTCTATCTTGAGTCGATCAATTCAAAAGTGTCGCTCTTCTCTCACCGTGCAGTTTGTCTAAACACTTAAGCACGTGTGGAGGGAGTATTACGCTAAAAGATAAAACTCTCATAGTGGTACAAAATGTTTTCATTCACAAACACTTTGAGAGATTTTCAAGAAAAGTGGTTTTGTGGCAATATAGGTTAGTCATGGAGTTATAAGGTGACTAAGGTTAGGAATAATCGTCCTATGATCCGCCAGAGCGGAGGATCTACCAAGGACATCACAAATAGTTAGTACTTAGAAGTCCTTATGTATGATTATAAAAGGAGAAAATAAGAATCGGAGAAAGAAGGAGTTGAAGAATAAAAAAAATGCAAAGAAAATGGTGAAAAGAAATAGCCCTCAGTTATTCAACTTAGGGCGGACACGGGTTCAATTCATATACTCTTGGTTGTCACTTGATGACGCCGTATTGAAGATAAAAGTCGTCATGGACCCGATGGCGCATGCACTAAACCTTCTTAGCCACTCAAGTTTCTCCCAAGCGAAGCTTGTTTCATTCTCACAGGGAACCCTACGTAAACTATCGGCTTTCTCTTAGAGATTCTTGGTATTGAAGAAGGAGAACCTCTCTAGTCTCCCTCGGGAAAACCAAAGTGCACAATTGAGTCTAGAGCCACGAGATTCATCAAAAGATCTCTTAGGTATACTTGACAAATCATTGCTTGTCGTTCAACAATTAGAGCAAGTGATATATTATCGTGTCCTTCACGGATCTTAGGAATCATCGAGAACATTTATGAGAGGTTTACATATGTAATTCTCGGTGATTGAATAGAAACTCTGCCAAGGTCAACATCAAACAACCGACAAAGCAGTCACCGGTAACTCCCCGTAGATTATGCTTAGTGTGTCTCAAACGGTCTATAGTCGTGAGGTGATGCTTGGTGTTCCTCACGACTCATATGAACTATAGGTGTACTTTACATCGTGTTATCTCACTGTGGGACTCGGTTCGAGAGCGACCTTTGTGAGAATTAGAGTTGTGTTTTCACACTATCTTTGTAACACTCTTGAAGTTCAAACTTGGTCTTATGGAAGCTCTAGAGCGGACTAATCATGCGATTCTTATCATGCTCATACCAACAACATCACTAATTGAAGTTCTCTCTAAAGGCAACACAAAGTCGAATGATTCTTCGTCAAAGTCAAAGAATCTACAAAGTTTTAAGTCTAAGAGAACTTCATCGATCTTGAAATCCAACGTTAAAGGCGTATGAGCATGTTGGAGAAAGATGTGGAGACACCGAGCAACGAAGCGGATACGAGAAAACAACAACATACTATCACTAACATCATAAAGAACAAAGATCACGAACAAAGAAAATGATGACGTCAAGCAAAATTGTTCAAAGGAAACAATTTCTCTACCTGGGAGATTGTTCAAATCGAGGCTATTCTTCTCACAAGAAAGAAGAACTTGAAGATGTCAAAGCTACTATTACATAAGCACCTTCAACGTTTATATTATCAATCACTAACACTTAGGGGAGATTGTTGGAATCACTCTAAACTACATTTCAAGTGTTAGTAATTAATATGTAATAGTTAGCTTAATATGGCTTTATGTTAGTAATCATGCCAAGGCTTATGTAGAAAGCCCATGAGCCTTGGCCCAAGCCCATAAGAAGGAAGGTTGCTAGATGTGTTGCCTAGCCCTTGCCCTATAAATATCTTGTATAACCCTCACTTGAGGGTTGGTTGTTCACTCTTACTCATTTCCCGCATAACCTTTCATTATCATTCGTGTCTTATGTTTGGGTGTTCATCCGATCTATCTCTCTTCTCTACTTCTTATATTGATGCTTGTGTTACATATATGGTGACCTAACAACTTTTCTTGAGTTTGAACTTTGTGTGTCGATATTGAATAGTCTTGATTTTGTTCCTTCATGCTTTGTGATCAGTTAATGTGGTATTCTGCCATTCGTCAACTTCTTTGGTTAGGTGTCTCCACGCCATTCTTCACCATGCTCACATTTCTTTTTGACTTTGGGTTTCCAATGATGAAGTTCTCGAGTCTTTAAACTTTGAATATTCTTTGACATTGACGAAGAATCATCTTTAACTTTGTGTTGCCTTTGAATTTCATGAGAACTTCATTTGTGATGTTGTTGGTATGAGCATGTGGAGAATCTGACGATCTCTTCCTCCATGAGCATCCATCGCCAGCACTTCCTGTCTGATCATGAACACCAATTGATCATTGTAATCTTTTCTTAAAGAATTGATTACTACAATTGTTCTCTTGATGAATGTCTTGATTCCATTCACCTTGGTCGGGCGAATCGTGATCCTAATCCCATAAGGGACGATTGGCATTACATTGAATAAATTCAAGTAATGACCTACATCTTCGATTCGATTCGTGAAAGGAATCTCCTTAGCGGGATTTCCAAGACTTACATGTTTGAATGTCGAGGGTGTTAACAACATAGTGTGAAAACACATCTCTAATTCTTACAAAGAATGTTCTGAACCGGAGGCCCTCGAGAAGGCTAACACGACATACCAAGTACATCTGGTTTAGGTGTGTTGAAGTACACCAAGCATCACTTCATGATCGCAGACCGTTTGAGACACACTAAGTGTAACCCATAAAGAATTCTTGAAGTGACCTTTGTGAGCCGTTTGATGTTGACCACGCGGGAATTTCCATTTAATCACTGAAGATTACAATTGTAAATCCTCTCATAAATGTTCTGGCAGATTGCTAAGATCTGCGTAGGACTCTAGAATATATCACTTGTGTCCGTATTGTTGAACAACAAGAGATGAAATGTCAAGTGTTCCTAAGAGATCTTTTGATGAATCTCATGGCTCTAGACTCGATTAGTGCATTTTGGTTTTCCTAAGCGGAGACTAGGGAGAGGGTCTCCTTCTTCAATACCAACTATCTCTAAGAGAAAGTTGATAGATTATGTAAGGTTCCCAGTGAGAATGAAACAAATCCCTTTTGAGAGGAATTGAGTGGCTAGAAGGTTTAGTGTAGTGCGCCATCGGGTCCATGGCGCCTTTGTCTTCAATACCGGTGTCCTCTTAGTGACAACCAAAGAGTGCAGATCAATTGAGCCCGGTTTACGCCCTAAGGTTGATTATGGATGGCTATTTCTTTTCACCCTTTTCATTACATTTCTTTTTAATTCTTCAACCCCTTCTTTCTCCTTTCTCACATTACTTCCTTTTTTCAATCATACCTAAGGACTTCTAGTTCTAAACTATTGGTGATGTCCTTGGGTAGATCCCTCCGGCTCTGGCGGATCATAGGACGGATTTTCCTATCCTTAGTCACCTTATAACTCCATGACTATCCTATGTTGCCATAAAACCATTTTCTTGAAAATCTCTCAAAGTGTTTATGATTATAAAACATGATTTGTTAACACCTTGAGAGTTTTGTATTTTCAGAAACACTCCCCCTTCGCATGTGCTTATATTGTTTTAACTTAAATCTGCACATAGAGGGTAGAGTTCGCACTTTTTGAATTGATCGACTTTAAATGAGCTAGACTGATTTGAGACACGTTTACATCACTAGAGAACTAGCTTGAAATTATTACCCGTCCTGGTCAAGTCCATAGAAAGTTTCTCGAGATGGTACATTTCCTGACATTGATTCCTCGTCAATTCATTGGTTTCAACTGAGTCGAGCTCTTTTGAGATTCAAACAACGATCATTAAAATATTTGATCACATTTTAATCACGTCTCCTCCCCCTCAAAAATAGCATATTCGTGATATTTTTGATATCAACGGATTAAAAAATATTTTAGAATCTTTTGGGGAGACAGACGGATTTGATTTAAGCATGAATTTGGAACATTTTGGTTTTATACTCCCCCTTTAATAAAGCATAATCAATTAAAGGGTTTTAGAGGAGTTGTCTTGAGCATAAAATATTTTGAAAGATTTTGAAAATCTTTTGAACAATCTTGAAAAGGTGCTCAAGATGATGATGATTTCTCACCGTTTGAAATTTAGTGCGATGAAGCGTACACTTGATTTTTCTTTAAAACACGAGTTTTGATTTGAAAATAATCAAAAGTCATAATTTTTGTCCGGGTTTCGTCTTTCAAGTATCTGAAAGCCATTTTTGAAGATTTTTTTGAGAAGCGACATGTTTTAGAAAACATTTAAAGAACTCTCGTTCAAGCATCCGTAAATGTCCGTATCATTGTTAAATGACATTTCTAGAAACGTCTGAATATCGATTATACGAGAGACATGTCGTGAGAAGAATATTCTTGGATTTTTCATTTTATATCTTTTTTTTTTTTTTGAAAGTTTTATATTTTTATATTTTGCTTTTGATGGTTTTCAAATTTTGTATTTTATTTTTCAAAAATATTTACAAATAAGTTTTTGGAAAAATCATTTTCAAGAAGATTAGAAGACATTCTAACTCCTCGTGGATAGGCTTCGCATTCCAATTCGCCTAACTAAATCATTAAACCATTCTTTTGGAAGGGCTTTAGTGAATATATCGGCGTGTTGGTAATCTGTCTTCACGAAAAATAATTCAATGAGACCTCTTCTACGTGCTCTTTGATGAAGTGGTAGCGGACACGAATGTGCTTAGTCTTTGAGTGATGAGCAGGATTGCATGATATGGCTATGGCACTTTCGAGTCATAATACATAGGTATTTTATCGAAAGTAAAGCCATAATCTGTGAGTTGTGTTCTCATCCATAGAACTTGAGCACAACACGCAGATAGAGACACATACTCGGCTTCAGCGGTTGAAAGTGCTGAGACAATCTTGTTTCTTTGAAGACCGACTTACTAACTTTTCACCTAAAATTGTGCTCCTCGATGTACTTTTGTCGTAACTTGATCACCGTGTGGTCCGCATCGAAAAGGCGATTAGATCAAATCCGGTTCCTTGGATACCAAAGTCCCATGTGAATGGATGTCTTGGTACTAAAGATCCTTTTAACCTCTTTGAGGTGCGATTCAGTAGGCTTTGCACGAAACCGTGCTAATAAGCAAACACAAAATGAATATTGGGTCGACTAGCGGTGAGGTACATGAGAGAACCAATCATGCTCGATATTTCTTTGGATCGATGGGTTTCAAAATAAATCGGCTCCAATTTTTGGTGAAGTTACCATTGGTGTACCGACCGAATCATAATTATCCATACCATGATTTTCAAAATCTCAGTTGTATATTTAGATTGATTTATAAAAATTCCACGTGGGGATTGATGTATTTGTAAACTAAGAAAAAACTTTAGTTCCCCCATCATGGAAATTTCAAATTTGCTTTTCATGAGTGTTTCAAAATGTTTTGAAAGATTCGGATTAGTGGACCCAAAAATGATGTCGTCCACGTAAATCTAAAAAATCAAAATGTCATTTTTGCATTTTTTTGTAAACAAGGTAGGATCAACAGTTCCTTTAGTGAAATTTTTTAGGATAAGGAAAGAGGTTAGTTCGTCATACCACGCTCTCGGAGCTTGCTTTAAACCATAGATTGCCTTTTGAGTTTGAAGACGTAGTCTGGATGTTCCATGTCTATGAAGCCTTCCGGTGACTCACGTACACTTCTTCTTTGATTTCCATTCAAGAACACGGTCTTAATGTCGGTGATAAACACGGATGTTTTTGTGAGTGCATAGGCTAAGCATGTCTGACGACTTCAAGTCTAGCTACCAAGACGAATGACTCTTCAAAGTCTATTCCTTCTTCCATCAGTATCCTTTGGCCACAAGGCGAGCTTTGTTGCAATTACGGTCATTTCTTCATCCCTTTTGTTCTTTCATAACCATTTGAGATCAATGACGTGAATGTCAATTGGTCTTGGAACCGAATCCCAAGAGTCATGTACGGTATTGGAGAAGTTCCTCTGCATCGCTTCTATCCATGCATTATCCGCCATTTCCTCCCGAATGTTCTTTGGTTTAATATTGCTAATTGAGCAAAGGTAAATGCACAAATCGTAATCTGGCAAGTTGGCGTCTCGTCCGAATTGGCCTTGTAGGTTCACCAATAACTTGTTCAATTGGATGGTCTTTTTTCCACTTCAGAGTAGAAGTATACCGTGGGTTTAACGTATGCGAGTTAGATGGTTCTCGTAAGCTTGAATATGATTCAGCTGATTCCGTAGCAAACGGGTTTTCAAGTAAGTCTTCATCTAACATTGCATCGTTTTGGTTTTGTGATGGTTCTTCTTGAAATGATATGTTTTGGTTTTGCTCATCAACTGCTGGTAAAACTGTTGTAAGAATAGGATTTTCAGAAATCGATGTAGATGACGTTGATGGAGTTGGTACATTGGTTTCGATCGTGGTAGATGCATCTTCTGTTGGTGGTGGTGGATGATTTTGAGCGGGTGCAGTGGAATGATGGTTTGATGCATTTGTCGAAGATCCACCGAAGTATTCATCGAACATTAACTCAAAGAACTTCTCTCATTCTTGTTCATGAGGTGTATCATCAAAAGTTGATTGAGCTCTTTGTTGTATGAGTCCTGAACTGTTATGTCCAGAAGTCTGTGGGTTTGGTGCGGGTTCTAATATGTTTTGATTAGAAGCATCAGTTTAAGTGTGGGTTCTAGAGCGAGTCTCTCAGAAGCCATTTGTGAAAGTTCATCAAAATTCACATTCATCGTCTCCATGATCTTCCTAGTTCTTCTGTTATACACCCGGAATGCCCGCGAGTTTTCTGAGTATCCAATGAAGATTCCAATATCACCTTTAGCTATCGGTTTTCCTAGATCTTCTCATCATTCATCGATAGCACAAAGCGCCAAACACGTGAAGGTAAGAGATATCGGGTTTCGTTGTTCACTAGCTCATATGGGGTTTTATTGAATCTAGGATAGGTTAGGGATGGTTCGAGTGAAACAAGCGGTGGCAACATCATCGACCTAAAGTAATAACGGTGCACTAGAATAAATTAGCATTGTCGGCGGCTTCCACAAGAGTTCGATTTCTTCTTTCAACTACCCCATTCTCGCTATAGAGTTCTAACAAGCGATGTCGATGTGTGATTCCAACATCTTCAAAATAAGTTCTTAACTCTGATTTGTAAATTCGGTGCGTTTTCTGTTCTTACTACCCCTTCGGAGCTTGAAGAAGTACTTGAATACGCCTTGAAAGGTGATGATGATGCATGGTGCTTCGCCTTTTGATCTCGGATGCTTAACCCATGTATATCTTGAATAATCATCAACAATGACAAGAATATACTTTTTCCCATTAATGCTTTCAACTCTCATTGGGCTACATAAGTCCATGTGCAACATATGCAACTTTGCTTCCGAACTAGGTACGAATTTGGGTTTATATGATGCTCTTTTACTTTTTCCTTGTTCGCATGATGGATATAAGTGATCCTTGGGGTATTTGAACTTTGGAAGTCCGTTGACAATGTTGTCTTTGGCAAGCTTGTTGATAGTGTCGAAGTTGAGATGGGATAATCTTCGATGCCACAACCAGGACTTTGTTCCAGATGCTCGTGTCATAAGACATATTGGTGATGAAGAGGCCATTTGGTTAATGTAGATAGCATACAAGTTTGTATCACGATTCCCGATTAAGAGATCGATGCCATCCAAGTTTCTAACGAAGCAAGCATTTTTCCTAAAAGCAACCACTAAATCGCATCACGCGCTCGATTGAAAACAAATTGTGTCCCAACCCTTCGACATAATAAACCCGAGTTATCAAATAATTTCAAAAGGTAGATCTCCATAACCCATGATAGCTTCTACATGATCATTTCCAAAGCGTGACGGTTCCATGAATTTCAGACGAAATTGATCAGACTTGATTCGGTCATGTGCTTGGAGCAACCAGTCGGCGATCCAAAGACATATTTTGATAACGCCAAATCTGAAAAAGATGTTTTGGAAACCGTTTTGATTTTGGTTCCTTTGGGTTAGAGGTAAAATCCTAATTACACTCATAGAAGTTTTCTCTGGGTATATTGGTATATCACTCATTCTACCATTACGGAGTATGAAAAGTCTACCGTTGGTTTCCAAATATCATCCCTATAGTAAATACTATGCTCCATATCGTGAGTGTAAGACCTAAATCTTGCAACTAGTCTTCCTAATTGTTTAGCATAAGTTCTTTTGGGACATTCTTCGAACAAGCTTGATAACGCTCAAATTGTGCATGTTTTTAGTAGCGTTATCCGTGTTTTTATGTATGTTATTTGGTTATAATCATATGATTTTGTTGCTTAATCGTATCAAAGTACGTTTGCTAGTTCATTTGTAGCCAAGTACAGGAAAGTTTAGAAAAAGACGGAAAAAGAAGTAAAATACGAAGATTTCTCCATTTACGAAGAGTTCCTGACAAAAGCAAGACTTGTGGAGTATATTCGAGAAGATAAAGTCATCAAGTTAGTGGCCCAAAGTCTCAAGAATAAAGTTCAAGAAGGAAAACGAGAAAGAAATGAAGAAAAGAAGCTTAAACGAAGAAATATTGGAAGCCTCGTTGTTCCCGACACACCTTCACCATTTTGGCCATAACTTTTGCATACGGACTCGTTTGACCTCCGTTCGCGCCACGAAAGCTAAGAGAAAGATCTACAACTTTTCGGTTAATGAATTTTGTGATTTTGCCCAACCGATCGGTCGAGCCCGTAACCGATCCGGTTGGAGAGTATCAAGAAGACCAACCGATTCGGTTGGAGCTCAACCGGATCCGGTTGGAGGTCTGTTTCACCATTTCGCACTACTAAGACTCCAAACGTGTTCCATATGATTCTAGTCCTTCCTACATGGTTTCTAGTCCTTCCAAGCTCCTTGGCCTCCAAGAAATGCATTGAATACCCTAGGCCTTGGTAGTAGTATTAATAGAACCCATTTGGCACCTCATTTCATCATCCCTTCTCCATCTTTCTCATCCTTTTCATCCACCACTCCATCTCTAGGTGTGAAATTCAAGCCTCCACCCTTAAGGACGAATTTCCACCTAAAACAACATCCTCTCAATACCTTCACCAAAGGTGTGTAATTCTTGCCTCCACCCTTAAGGACTAATTTCCACCAATTTATCTCTCCCAGACCACAAACCTCGCCATTTCGAAGTATGCTTGGTTAGAAGTTGTAGTTGATTGGAGGCTTGAAGGAGTGCTATAATCCTTCACCATTGCTTAATGTAATCTTACTTTGGGTAAATCCTTGTTACTTTTAGGATGTTGAATGCTATGATTTATGTTTGGTTCTTTGGTTGTGTTGATTATGTGATACTTGTTTATTTCATATGAGAACTTGTGATAAAAGTATGTTTGGATAAGTGTAGTGTTTGTTTGGAATATATTGATAACATCATATTTGGTTTAATTGGAACTTGTTCTTGTTTATTGTTTTGGTTGATCATTGTTGAGTTCAATGGACGAAAGTATTCTTAACAATGGTTAGTTTCAATTCATTAGTGACAAATGATTTTGGTCTTGTACTTTGTGACGATTGTGCAAGAGAATTAATAAACATAACAAGTAAAGGTTTAATTTGGATTATGGCGAAAGGAATCTTTTGAATATGTGTTCTCATTATCTTTCAAGTAAATGGAACTTTACAAATTAATAACATCAAAGTCTATGGCCGAAAGGGATTCTTTGTTGTTGTTGGTATAAGGCTCATGACATGACCACTTAATTGAGGCTTATGCACATTTGATTTATAAAACACTAAACTATTATTATAGGTTCTATCTTTGATAATATGTTTTCCAAACTAAACATCCTAATATCCTTGTGATCATTTGTCTAAACATGTATGTTCTTTGTGTGCTTGTTCTTAGTGGTTTGATCCGTGACAATCATAACCACGACCTTGATACGTGCTTGTTCTTATATTGCTTTTCTTGTTGGTTTGATATGTGACAATCATAACCATCAACTTGTTACTTGCTTAAACAAACAAACGACACTTGTAGTGCAACCAAGTCTCTTGGGACGGCCTTGATTTACCATATACTATACTACAACTTGACTAGGGTATACTTGCCCGAATGTGTTCCTAGTTAACCGGTAATTCTTGCATACAAATTTAAAGCTCGGTGAACGCATCAAGTTTTTGGCGCCGTTGCCGGGGACTTGCGTTTGTATTCTTGTGTTTGCTTGTTTGTTGAATTGTTTGCTCTTGATGTCTGCTCATGATGTTTGCTTGAATGCTTTTCTTTTTCTTAAAATCTCTCATTTTCTCATAATTGCTCAATTGATCTTGGCATCAAAATCAAGTTTTTGATGTTGGGATTTCGTTTCATGTGTTCTAAAATGCTCATTTCAATGATTGCTTTCTAAGTTGCTCGAAAAATGTTTGCGAAAAACCCACCAAAACCACCGGATCACTCTAACCGAATCGGTTGGCACTCCAACGGATCGGTTGGAAGCCTCGACTTAATAAACCACTACAACCGATCGGTCACTACCCGTAACGGATCGGTTGTGAGTTAGTATAAAAAAAAAAAAAAAAAAAAATCATTTCTTGTGTTACTTGTTTCGTGTGTTTTGTGTTTTTATGTTATATGATCTCTTGCATGTCTCTATATTATTTGTTTTGTTATTTTGTTTATCTTAGTTTCGTATTAATTTTGAATAAGATTATCTTGTTTTAGATTATCTTGTTTGATTTGTGTTACGTAACTAATTGTGTGTGCTTGTGTCTATGTGATTTTCATCTTCTGTGATTGTGCTTTTATTTGTTTTAAGTGACATTTTATGTTCTTGTTTGTTTGTTTTTAATATGTGTTTATGTGCTTGTGTTTAGTTTTATGTCCGTAACTTTACGTGTTCTTATTTTATTTTGTCAATAAAAGTTTTAAATAAAACTAGTTCTCTAAAAAAAAAAAAAATCTTAAAACAAATCGCTTCTAACCGATCGGTCGCCTCCCGTAACCGATTCGGTTGGACTAATCTGTTAAATAAAAAATAAAAAAAAAAAAAATCAATTTTCAATTTTTGTTTTGTGTGTTTGTGTTTAGATTAAATAAGTAAAATGTCTTTTGTTTTGCAAGAGTATCATTTCTTTTATTTTGTTTTACATTTTAAATTTTGTCAATTTTAGTACATTGTAAATAAATAAGTACATGTGTTTTATAAATAAAAGTGTTTTGAACTTTGTGGGTATGTTCACTGAAACCCTCACGAGACTATAACTCGTCCACTCAGGCCACCGAGGGGTTTAAAGGCTTGTTGTATGCGCTAAATGCAACCGGGATTCCTACGAAAGTGAGTTTTAGAATTTTACGCGTTTTTGTAGTTTAGTTTATTTTGCAGATTTAATAAGCTCTTGGAGGAAGGATTGGTTGGATCGTGAACCTTATACTCTTGATTGGACATGTTTGGAAGAGAAATCGATTGATCTCATACGCTTATGCTAGCGTTTGCGTAGCATTTTATCATATGGAGTTCGATCGTGATGTTTAGCCCGGGAGGTTTCATTTCACTTAGACTTATTATTTTAATTTTCCCTATCTTTACATGCTTTGAAGTTTTCACAATTGCTTTATTTTGTTTCTTTGTTATTTTTCCTTTGTTGGTTTGTTTGGTAAATTATTTTAATAAATTGACTTTTCAAGTCCTCAAAGTAAGGCTCACCCATTTTAATATGCTTCACACGACCGCTTCTCCGCTTCTTTGTGCGTTTCAACGGAGCTACCGAGAACTCGTGGGACAAGAATAAGTCATGTTTGTTCTTAAAAAAAAAAAAAAAAAAAAAAAAAAAGTCGTAACTAGTTTATTTTTCAAAATTTTCTAATAGCAATATTTTTATACTTGTTAAGTTATTTTTCTTTTGTGTGCTTAACTTAAGTGTGGGGGGAAAATATTATTGTGAAAAGCGAAACTAGTTTTTAGATTTCGAAATTTTTGGATCGAATTTTTTTTAATTTTGTGAACTTGTTTGCCCTTATGATCTAGTTGTTTTCACGCGTATAGGTTAATATATTAGAATAACTAGATCAACCCACTGGTGAAATCGGTAATTTTGAAAAACTTGAGATGTGTCCTGATTAATATTGCAATCCATCATGGGATCGATGACATTTGCTAGCACATATTATAGCCCTTCCACTAAATTGTGAGGATTTGAGCTGTTTCATATATAGCATACTTCTTTATGCTTGGATCTTTTGTTTTGAGTGTGCTTGGGTGATTTTATTTATTCTAGAACTTGTACTTGCAAATCATTACGGACCGCAAAGAAGATCGCATTCGGTGATATAAGTGTATTCGTGTGGTAAAGAGGCAACCTTAGGAATAAAACCAAATGGCCTTCCGTTTTCATCTAATGATATATTAGCTAGCCACATCGGTTAGTTAACCACACCCTTATATGGACCCATTTGTTAGCGCTCATCTTTAGCGCTAGATACCCTTAGTTACACCCCTCGAGCCATCCCTTTCTTTTTGTTAAATCCAAAAATACAAAATATTTTACACTTTAAACCTTAGCCTACCCCTTGTCAATGTCTAAATGGTTGGTTGCTAGTTGCTTGGTATGATTGGATTGTTTTTGATGATTATGAGTTAGCCGCACTTTGCCATTCGTGTGTGCCATTCCGACAAAGACGAAGAGTGCACCTTCTTATTTGTATTTTTGTGGTGATGCTTATACGAAGTGTGGGGGAGATGTGATGTATGAAGAAGAAGTGTTGAAAAAAAAAAAAAGTATGAAAAAAAAATGTGAAAAAAAAAAGAAAAAAAATAAGTCATCGAAAAAAAAAATGTGTGATGACAATTATAGCCAATGTGCTATATTATTATAAAGATGAATGAAGATGAAGTATGTTTGAGATATCGATTAGCCAATGTCCTAAGACGTGATATATATTATATATTTGGTGATCGATATTTGAAGAGGAGAAGATTGTAACTATAATCATTTTCGGGTTTGCGGATTGTTCGATGACTAGCAACATGGGTATTAGACTTGACTTTATTTTTCTCTTTTTTTCTTTTAACACCAATTTCATCAAATATACATGCCTTATCCATACCCTTTATTCACCCGAAGCCTATCGTTATAACCCGAATAAAAGCCCTCTTTAGATGTTTACACTTGGTGCTTACGCCACGTCGGTGGAGTTTTGTTTCTTGTACAAGCCTATGGTAATATTTAGATCATGACTGAGCAATATGAGTGTACTATTCCTTAATACTATCCATCACTAAATAAAATGAGTGTTGAGTGAATTATACATTCGTTCTTTTTCGTGAGGTGCTTAGCCATGTTATCAAGCAAGGGAGTCCATGGGGTATTGTCAAACATCTCGATTTTTCACCTCTAAAAGCTTAAAACGATGAATTTTATCTTGTACTTGTACTTGGTAGATTTGCATCACATTTTTCTAATCATATTTCATGCACCATGTGGGATTTTTTATTTTTCTTATTTTCTAGATTTGCTTGAAAGCAAAACCTTAAGTGTGGGGAGTTTGCGCTCATTTTTCGCTTGTTTTTATATTTATTTATAAAAAAAAAAAAAAAAAAAAACCCTACAAAACCAAAAATATATTTTTATTTTTTCGTTTTGTCATTTTGGGTATGTAGTTTATTTTTCTTTTCTTAGATTTGCTTGAGGCAAGCAAAGTTTAAGTGTGGGGAATTTGATAACGCTCAAATGTGCATGTTTTTAGTAGCGTTATCCGTGTTTTTATGTATGTTATTTGGTTATAATCATATGATTTTGTTGCTTAATCGTATCAAAGCACGTTTGCTAGTTCATTTGTAGCCAAGCACGGAAAGTGGAGAAAAGACGGAAAAGAAGTAAAATACGAAGATTTCTCCATTTACTAAGAGTTCGACAAAAGCAAGACTTGTGGAGTATATTCGAGAAGATAAAGTCATCAAATTAGTGGCCCAAAGTCTCAAGAATAAAGTTCAAGAAGGAAAACGAAAGAAATGAAGAAAAGAAGCTTAAACGAAGAAATATTGGAAGCCTCGTTGTTCCGACACACCTTCACCATTTTTGCCATAACTTTTGCATACGGACTCCGTTTGACCTCCGTTCATGCCACGGAAAGCTAAGAGAAAGATCTACAACTTTGAAGTTTATGAATTTTGTGATTTTGCTCCAACCGAT
This sequence comes from Chrysanthemum lavandulifolium, assembly GCA_022545495.1. Classification (NCBI taxonomy): domain Eukaryota; kingdom Viridiplantae; phylum Streptophyta; class Magnoliopsida; order Asterales; family Asteraceae; genus Chrysanthemum; species Chrysanthemum lavandulifolium. Next base: position 215,071,162 of record CM040241.1, read on the forward strand.
CGGTCGAGCCCCATAACCGATCCGGTTGGAGAGCTGTCAAGAAGACCAACCGATTCGGTTGGAGCTCAACCGGATCCGGTTGGAGGTCCTGTTTCAGCCATTTTTGCACTACTAAGACTCCAAACGTGTTCCATATGATTCTAGTCCCTTCCTACATGGTTTCTAGTCCCTTCCAAGATCCTTGGCCTCCAAGAAATGCATTGAATACCCTAGGCCTTGGTAGTAGTATAAATAGAACCCATTTGGCACCTCATTTCATCATCCCTTCTCCATGTTTCTCATCCCTTTCATCCACCACTCCATCTCTAGGTGTGAAATTCAAGCCTCCACCCTTAAGGACGAATTTCCACCTAAAACAACATCCCTCTCTCAATACCTTCACCAAAGGTGTGTAATTCTTGCCTCCACCCTTAAAGACGAATTTCCACCAATTTATCTCTCCTAAAAGACCACAAACCTCGCCATTTTAAGTATGCTTGGTTAGAAGTTGTAGTTGATTGGAGGCTTGAAGGAGTGCTATAATCCTTCACCATTGCCTAATGTAATCTTACTTTGGGTAAATCCTTGTTACTTTTATGATGTTGAATGCTATGATTCATGTTTGGTTCTTTGGTTGTGTTGATTATGTGATACTTGTTTATTTCATATGAGAACTTGTGATAAAAGGATGTTTGGATAAGTGTAGTGTTTGTTTGGAATATGTTGATAACATCATATTTGGTTTAATTGGAACTTGTTCTTGTTTATTGTTTTGGTTGATCATTGTTGAGTTCAATGGACGAAAGTATTCTTAACAATGGTTAGTTTCAATTCATTAGTGACAAATGATTTTGGTCTTGTACTTTGTGACGATTGTGCAAGAGAATTAATAAACATAACAAGTAAAGGTTTAATTTGGATTATGGTAGAAAGGAATCTTTTGAATATGTGTTCTCATTATCTTCAAGTAAATGGAACTTTACAAATTAATAATATCAAAGTCTATGGCGAAAGGATTCTTTGTTGTTGTTGGTATAAGGCTCATGACATGACCACTTAATTGAGGCTTATGCACATTTGATTTATAAAACACTAAACTATTATTATAGGTTCTATTTTTGATAATATGTTTTCCAAACTAAACATCCTAATATCCTTGTGATCATTTGTCTAAACATGTATGTTCTTTGTATGCTTGTTCTTAGTGGTTTGATCCGTGACAATCATAACCACGACCTTGATACGTGCTTGTTCTTATATTGCTTTTCTTGTTGGTTTGATATGTGACAATCATAACCATCAACTTGTTACTTGCTTAAACAAACAAACGACACTTGTAGTGCAACCAAGTCTCTTGGGACGACCTTGATTTACCATATACTATACTACAACTTGACTAGGGTATACTTGCCCGAATGTGTTCCTAGTTAACCGGTAATTCTTGCATACAAATTTAAAGCTCGGTGAACGCATCAAGGCTTAACATTCTCATTCTTAGAAACACAATCATCATGAACATTAATTAAATATTTCTTGCAAGTTACACAAACAGATTAAACACATTCGTTGAACTTAGCATATTTCATAGGTTCATTACATTCAGATGAAATGTCTTTCTTATTACAAAGCGGTAAATTCCTAGGGTGTTCTTCTACTTTCTTCTCTTTATTCAAGCTACTTTTCTTAGAGGCAGGCGAGACTCTATTGTTCCTTGTATTGCTCTTAGGCTTTAGTCTGCTGCTCCTAGAGGTGCTTTCTAGTCCTGTAGAAGGTAAGGCACACACATTAGGATTCACTTTGTTATCAAGAGAAGTGGTTTAGGCTATCCTAGTCTCTTTAGAGTGCTTGTTTAAACTTATGTCGTTTGTTCCAAATGTTTTAGATGTGGAGGCAGACGCATTAGTGGTACTCATCCTAAAAAGGCCAGGTGTTAAAACTTTTGGATTCTCGATAACCGCTTTTTCATTATAAACAATCGTTACTTTTTGCTTTGGCAAGGCGGTGGAGTATTGGTGTTGGCAAATCATTTTCTCATTGACTTTTGGAGGAGGCATAGAAATAGACATTTTGGTTTGAAAACTTGTTTTGGAGCATTTTCCTTCTCCTGAGTCAATGGTTTTGCAATCTTAGTATCCACAGCCTTTCCTTTTTGACATTCTAGCTGAGCCCTCAAAAAATCATTTTTCTCTTTCATGTCCTTGTAGGCACGCTCATATGGCAATTTGTCATACTTGCATTCCTCAGATTTTCGATCAAGTTGTTTAAAATATGAGACATTTTCTTTTTCAAGTTTTTCAAGAGCTTTTTCATATTTTGAAACAATTGCGGAGGTCTCAGACTAGAGTCTTTCATGATCTTCAACGTAATATGTTTGTAAAACAATAGACATAATATCATGAGTCGAACATCTTCGACGAGAGAATCATTTAAATTTTCCAAAACTTTGATGTGTTCAACACTTTCATTAGCTTTCTTTACTGTGGATTTATGGTCCTTGACAAAGTCAACTGTTTCTTTCAAAAATCTTGTTCAAAATGAATTACCCTTGCACCGATGTTATTCAATGGAGGGCAATTTGAGTTTCAAAAACTTTTAATTTCATCATCAAAAATAGAAACCGGATATTAGTTGTAATATTGGTTTTAGTTTTAACAGTCTCTTGAAGTCTCCTAATTCTAGTTTTAACGTCATCTAAAATGTTTCTAGCATCACTTGTCTTAAAAGGATTGTTTGAAGACATTTGTTCAATTTTCAAAAGAGATTGTGAGACAACTGCAGGAGTTGAAACTAGTGTTGACACACTGTTTGAAACACCGGGCGTTATGGAAAATTTGATTTTTCTTTTTGAGGAACAAAAGAAATTCCAGAAAATTTGTTCCATTTGTTATAATCAATTGGTTTTAGATCTGGGTTCTTTTGTTGCATTTTTGATCTACTCTCATCAGATAGTTCTAACGTTTCAAGAGAATCACGAACAATTATGGGTTCATGTAAAGCTTTTCCATTGTTCAAAACATCCCGTTCGTTCTGAGCTTTAAACAAGAAGGTGTGTTACCAAGAGCCATTTTTTGTGTTGTATGAAAATACGAATTTGTTTGATTAATTAGCATATTGGTTGATTTGGCTGAATGACCCGTTGTAACAAGCAAATTTTCCAACTTTTTGATTTTTTCATTTTTGTCAAAAATTTCATCAAGAAGAGAATCTTCGCGTTTTAAAAAATAGCAATCAACTGTTTCTTCTGTTTACCAAGATCATAATAAGTTGCTTGTTGTTTAGAAACTTGGTTTTTAAGATTAGAAATTTCCGTGTTATACTTGATTTGCAATTGTGTTTCTCTGAAAACGGAATCTCGATAACCAATTTCTAATTCTGACTCTTTGTTTTTGTAAAATTCAAAGGCTTTTGCATTATCCTTGTACCTCTCAAGCTCAGCGGTAAATTTATCTTTCGCGGCCTTTTCATCGCGATTGACCTTTTTAACTTTCTCAATTTCAATGCCACAATTATTGATTAATGTTTCAAATAAGGCACGTGTTTCCTCATCGGTCTCGGTATTTTGTGCCACACGGTCTCCATTAGGATCCACATCCGGAGTTTTGAGTTAGTCTTGCTACAACTCGGATTGTCTAGGTATGTAACATAAGTAGGTGCTGATGTCTTTGAATCTCGCTCGTCATGAGTAAACACATCAAATATGACATTGTTATAGCATGGATCAATGATTGGTACCTCAGATACTGCATTGGCATCATAAACAAGAGGTTTGTCAGAATCAGTGTCATATGTAGCCTCCTGAAGATTTGACATGAAGATGCAGTTCGCATTAAGTTCCTCTTGGTCTTTCCAATCATCCATAATAGCAAAAAAATCATGTTCCTCAAGACTCATTGCATCCACGCTTCGACTTACGTGGTAGCAACATAGCTTTCTGAAGATACGCATCATCCTTCTTTTTCGGCTTAGTAGGAAAATTCCTTGCCATGTGTCCCACTCCTTGACAGTTGTAACATGTAACCCGATTAGTCTGATTCACATTTCCATAGTTCCCAATGATTGGAGCCGCAACATTCCTATTCGATTAACCAACGCTCTATTCCAAACATTTCGTCCCATCGATTTCCAACATTCGACTGACCCACTGTTACCCGATACGGAACCGCTCGATTACCCATGTGAAATCCAGTAGCATATCCGTGCTGATTCCTAATAACTCTAACCATTTGTCCTTGATGACCCATATTCAAACCCGGCTGTGTAATTTGCTTGTTGCGAGTGTTTGATGAAATCCTCTGGTTGTTGTTAGTTGGTGTGGAATAGCGTCCTCTGAATGCTTTAGACAAATAGGCAAATGCATTTGTCAAGGCTTCTTCTTGTTCGGTTCAAGATCGGTGATTCCTTGTTCCTGGTATTGTGGATCTTGTTGTTGTTGAATGACTTGTTGTTCCGTGGATAGAATTGTTGATGAGGGATAACGACTTGTGGTTGTGGAATGTATTACGCAAGTTGTTGTTTTGGAAGATGATGAAGCTTGTTGTTGTGAGTTCACTTGAGTTGGAGTCTTTGCAATTAGTGCGAGGATCATGATTCTTTGCCAATCTTTCTTACCTAACTTCATTGACTTGACTTGGTTTTGTTTCGAAAATTGTTGATTTGATCAAAGTTCACCGATGTAAGTCCTTTGTTTGGTTGACAATAGTGACATATCATCCCATTCTTACGGAAGATTGTTGAGAAATTTTATGTTACTCACGATAGTTCGGGTGCCAACTTGTTTCGATAAGCCCATTCATCAAAGTGCAAAACCTTCCATAGTAGGATTCAATGGATTCTTCCGAGTTGATGTAAACCTCTCCCATTCGGTTAGCGACTTGTTCTCCATGTCTTGTTGACCAATTTCATTCCATAACATAGCCGTCTAACACGTTCCCACATATTGTAAGCGGTTCCACTGTTCTCTGAGCAAAGATGTCTCTTGGTAAACCCAGTTGGACAATGTGTATTGCCATGTCATCCGCTTCAACTGCTTGTTATCCTCTTGATGTGTCGATTCATTTTGAATACGTAAAGATGGTGGGACGGGAGGTGTTGAATCAAGATTTCCTGGGTCTTGGACTGGTTGTGGCATGAAGGGTCCATTCGTAATGGATTGAATCATGAGTTTTCCATTAGGTTTGGTCTTGATGTAGCGAAGCATACGACTTGTCCATTGAAGATATCCACCTTTTTCGAGCATAGGAGGATGGTTTTCGGCACCGGCTTCATGAATGTCTTGTTGAGTAGCCATTGATGAAGGTATTTGATGATAAAGTTGATGTAGGATCGATTCAATGATAAAGGAGTTGTGTTTGATGAAGATTAATCTCGGTTGTTGTAGCTTAAAAACTACAACTTTAAGCTTAAAAACACGTAAAAAGCAAAACTTTATGCAAAAAGCTTGCGTTTTTATATAAAAAATGAAACTTGGAGGAAAAGTTTCAACAAAAATGAACACGGACACTCTAAACCATTGTTAGGCGATTGATACCAATTGTAGGACCTTGTTTTTCTCTACCTTATCACGTTACCAAACTTACCACACAAGTAACACACGAAATACAAACACTTTATGCTTAAAGATGAAGAAAGAAATGATGGAAAGATGGTGACTTGATGATATAATTCATGTATGTGAAGAGAGAGATGAAAACAAGATGATGTTTATTTCAAAAGAAAAAAACACACACACACACTCAAGCACACCCCTCAAATGACCATTTGAGGGGTATTTATACTTCCTTACATATCACCCTTATGGGCTTGGGCTTGGGCTTGGATTGGGTTGGATTGGATAATAACTTACATAAGGCTAGCTTAACATAACTATTAGCCATTTAGCTTAGCCCAATCCAGGAGCCCGTTGACTATTCTAAATACGGTATCTAACACACGTTACAAAATTCCTAAACGTGAATGACCATCACTTCTATTAAATATTATTAAGGCTAACAAAAAGTCTTCATGACGCCCTTCCTCTTCAAAGCATGGCGCCGTCAGGTGTATTTTAACCAAAAGTCTACGGAGCCGTCACAAATTTAATTACGTATAGAGGGACGGCGTCACCCTTTGATTGTGACGTCATCAGGTGCAATTCCAGCAGCTTGAGTGTCTTCGATCTTGACTTAGCCATTTTCTTCATATATTCACTCCTTTTCGTCCAAATATGCATCATTCCGACATTTTGCTTCCAAGAGACCTAAAAGTGAAAAGGAACAAAATTAGCAAAGAACGGATATAAAAGTAGGCAATTAAGGGCTTAAATGACCCCTTAAAAGTGTACGTTTTAAATCCTTATCAAATATCCCTACACTTGGTATTTGCTTGTCATCAAGCAAATGTGCTTTTGGCCAATCAAGTTATGAGTTAGGGGGCATGAAGCATTTGGGTTTAACATAATTCATAACATGTAAAAGCACCACAATAGTTGTGGAAAACTAGAAGGGGGGTTGAATAGTTTTACCGATTAAAACATGGTTTTAAACTATTCAGATCGACTTGTGTCAATCTATTTAAACGTGTGTGTTGGATGTTGATAGACAAGCATATAGATATGTAAAGGCTAAGTTAAAGAGTAAGAAGCACAAAACCACAACGCGAGTATTTATAGTGGTTCGGCTACAAGGACACCTTCCTTGCCCTACTCCACTCCCTGAGTCACTTACTCGAGAGTTCGTAATCACTACACAACATAAACTCCTTGTGGCGGAGAAGCCTTCACAATGTTGCCTACTTTTTTCCCGGTACTAGGCTAGACACCGGGGTCCTCCACTAGGTAGAACCACACCTATCACAACGTCGCCTACACTTTATCCGGTACAAGGCTAGATACCGAGTTCCATTACAAAGGAGGAACTACTACCCAACACTACACAACACCTATCCCTAAGGAGATCCACTCCTTATGAGAACATCAACACAACACATATCGAATATACACCTTAGGCACCTTTCACTAATACCTTTGACTCGACTTCTAGGCACCCATCACTAATGTCTTTTGACTCGACTTATAGGCACCCTTCACTAATGCCTTTTGACTCGACTTCTAGGCACCCTTCACTAATGCTTTCAACACTAATGTTCAACACCTTTCACTAATGCCTTTACTTTGACGATTCGACACTTTTCACCAATGTCTTCATCTTGACCCTTTAGTCACCTTTCACTAATGTCTTCGACACTACACTTCTAATGAGAAAGAAGAGAACTATCAACAAGATACTATTTGTAGTCTTGATGATGACGAAGCTAGGTAACCCATGGACTTGAGCTTGCTCAACTTCAAGAGGTGGTGATCTCGCCTTTAAGAGGAACCTAAAGAATCACACAAACACAAAACTACATACAAAGATCACTTGGATCTGTGGTTAAAGAGTTTACAACTCAAAGAGAAAATATATGTAAAAGGGGTGAGTTACAAAAAAGAAATGGCTCACTATTTATAGAGGAAAATGTGCTACTATCCCACGGATCCCACAGATCCCTTACTTGAGGGATCCGTCCAGTGTAAACCGGGGGAACCGTGGGACACTCCTTTTGCCCATGGGTTTTGGGTCATGGGTCATGGGTTATAGGTCATGGGTCCTAGACTTTGGACCATGGGTATCCAAGTAGATACAATGTATTTACTAGATGCAATGCATTTAGTCCATGGGTCATGGTTAGTTCCATGGGTCATGGATAATACCCATTATGACTTATGCATGATGTCTTGCAATGGGTTATGGGTTATGCTCCATGGGTATGGGTCATGGACTTTGGGTTTTACCCAACTACATTCAATGTATTTAATCAATGGGTCAAATACTTAAACTTCTACCCATTACATTACCCATTACAATACATACTAATTATGTATATATCTATTTAATATGTAAACACTAGTTGTTGTACATATGCATTACTAAATCATAAGAACACTATTACTTGTTTGCTTGGTTTTATATGAAAAATGTAAGTGTGTTAGTAAACTATTGACTCAAACTATTTACATATTTTATTTGTTTCGTTAAAATGATTTTACGTTTGTTATCGACAAAACATTTGAAGATCGTAAAATATAAATAAACGATTTTACGGCTTATTTATATTAACAATCTCCCCTTTTGTTGATGACAAAACATAAAATTATTTTAAGGAAAAACTAAAATTGTAAAAGTTTGAATTGAGTTTTACTCTTCTCCTCCTTTTGTCGAAACAAAAGCGCGAAAAGAAACTAATGATTGTTTTAAGAAAATCATGTAAAACAAAGAAGATAAAAAAAATGTAGAGAGCAAGAGACGGGAAGTGTTCTCATCTTAACTCCCCCTTGACGAGTCTATCCCTTTGTGAGGGCGTCAAGTAAGAAGAAATACTTAATTAGTGTATTGCAACTATGTTTGCAATTGGTTTCGTCTTTGTGACGAATATGCTCCCCCTTGTTGATTGCAACTTTGCAAGGAGACGTCATGTAATGTAATCGTAATGTTAATTGTATCGCAAATGATTTTGCAATGTATTGCTTTGACACGAAACTCCCCTAGCTTAGGGTGTCAAAAGTCTTCCATGTGTATATTGAAAATCTACAAAGAAAGGGTTAGAAAACAAGTATATAATGCATAATTTCCTGCAAATAAGGCTCAAGTTAGTAGAAAACAAGTCTTTTGTTGCACGGATCCATGGTTCCCTCCTTAGAAGGATCCGTCTAGGCAAAATAGAGGGATCCATCTGACTGTAAACAAAATACATCAATGGTGATGTAACAAATGATGTTACCATCAAAATGAGATATGTATTAAGGTATCAAACATATTCTCAAGACAATATTGCACATAACATGTAATCTCATTCAATAAAAATACGAGAAATGATCTACACATCTCTAAAAACTAAGAGAATGATTTAAACATGAAACATCATTCCTTAAGCTCAAGGTTGTTTGGGTTTGTTAATCTCGTCAAAATGTTCAAGGAGGTGATAAAACATGAAACGTTCTTCACGTACTTCATGTATCAAGCTTTCAACATGTTGATAATGATAACAATCTTTCTCATGGCTCGGAAGTGGTGGTGGTAGAAAGGAAATGGCTTGATGTGGAGGATCAAGTGACGAGGGTTGAGGATCTTCAAGAGAAGGAGGGATTGGCGGAGGCACATTCGATGATGGGTCAACTAAGAATGATGGTGGAGGTATAGAGTTGTCAACTTCCATGTGGTCGGGTGGTTGACTTTGATGATTCCTCATAATCTAAAATGGACTATTTGAGGGTGACGGAGAAAAGGATGTATGGGCTAGTGTTGATTCAACACCTTGATTTTGTTGCGCTATTCTTTCCATTAAGAATGTTGGCAATGGTGGATGCCTAGGAGGCAAGTCTTCTAGATTGTAAAGGTGCGGTGATGAGATTGGAGTGGTGAATGATATGGCTCTAGGCACTAAGGGTGATGGTTTAGTGGAAATAGGAGTGTTTGGTTTAGGGGGTATAATGGTATTTGGCATTGGTAGTTTTGTGGGAACAATCCTTTTGGGTATTGGTTTGATAGGTGGAGGGGAGATCCTACCATTTGTGGATATAACGGGAGATGATTCGGTTGAAAATATTTCGTGAACAACACGAGCAAGTTTCTTGGGTGGTCCTTTGGTGGATGTGTTACCACTAGGAGCTTTTCTCATGATGATATGATAGAGGAGAATTAAGGTTATAAGGTTTCAAGATACTGAGAATGAAGATGTAGATGATGACTTTAGGAGTCTTCACAAGATGGTTTATAAGGGGAAGGATTTGGCAAGTGCATTCAAGACTTAAGACACTAAGATCCTTTGTATGCACAAGAGTTATCTTCAGAGTTGCACTGATCTAGGAGTTTAATTAAAACAAGATGGAGTGTTCAAGTTAGCAAGAAGAGCTTGAAATGATTGTTTTAGCTAGAGTTTTTGGTGAATCTGTCACCCGGATCCCACGATTCCCTCCAATGAGGGATCCGTCTAAGCTAATCCTAGGGATCCGGCTCTTAGCAGCTAAGAAAGGAGAAAAATGATGTTTATAAGGTCTAATACCTATACCTCTTGAGTGTTTCAGTCTTCCTAAGTGTCTTAAATGAAAGGGTACTTAAATGATCAAGGGCAATGAGTGATATAGCTAATGATTGCCTTTTATGGAAGAAAATTGAACTTTATGAGTACCAATGATTGACCAAAGATGACACTAGATAATTAGAGAGTGTCAAGTGGAGCTAAATGATCCTAGAGACCAGATAGTGACTTAAGATAATCTTGAAAAATATCTTAAAAGTAATAAGAAATGGAATAACTAGTATTTGATCCATTTTGAGGTAGGGATGACTAAAATCAATTTGCTAAAAATTGAAAAATTTATAAAACTAGATGTGTTGATATGTGAGGGATGATGTGTGAGTATAGGAGCAGAAGAATGATGAGTTTTGGTGAAATGATAAATCGAAAAGCACTTTGAGTGTGATCCTAAATGAGCTATGTGTGAGAGTGAAACTTACTAAGCATGAGAAATACTTAAGTGGTCCTAGGGCATTATGTTTAGCTAGTGTGAAGTAGTCTAAGGACATGGTTTGAAGTATAAAGATTGCAACTGCATTTCTGTTTGCCCGGATCCTGCGGTTCCCTAAGTGGAGGGATCCATCTAGTACTAGGTAAGGGATCCGTCTCATGCAAAACAGTACCTTCACAAAAGGTATGCAAGAGTTGCACAAGGCATCGTATTTCAAAGCTAGTGTTTTCAAAGAAGTTTGAACAACAATATAATCGAGACATCAAGCGTTAAATGTTTTATTTCATGAGAGAAATTACATTAGAATGATAAAGATAAAATCTAAGGATTGAGCCTATTTTGAAAAGAAACTAAGTTTCTTGAGCATTTTCGCTAGATGGATCGTCAAATGGATGATGTGTATTTGCCAATTCAGGGATGAAAACAGACTTTGAAATTGAGGGTGGAAGTACATGATGTGATGATAAAGGCGTGTCAAGAACATTCTATAAGGGATTAGTTTGTTCTTATTGCCTTGAAGGTTTACAATTAGCCTTGCGAAGAAATAGGCGAGATTGTGTGGTTGTTGTGTTAGCAAACAATACATTATGTGAGCACAACAAGCGGGAAGGATTTCTTGATTTCCCCTAAGACTCCAAACATTTTCCCGTAGGATGAGTGCGAGAGGTTTATACTCATCTCGGATATCCCGTGTATAGATAATGTTTGGATCAGAGTAATAGGGTCGAGGTTTGCATAACATGCGAGTCAAGTCTTGGAGGGAAGGTATGTGTGAACAATATGGACTGTTTTCTTCACGAAGGTTAAAGAGAGAATCAAGAGACCAATCTTCAGTGAAGGCACATTGTCCATGATTTGGAATTCGGAGAATGTGAGCAAATTGCCCAAGGGTTAAAACAAACTTTTGGTTTTTGATCCAAAACCAAAGAGATAGAGATCGATCCTCGTTACGAACGAGTTCAACTTGACGGAAGAATTCCAATACAAACCTTGGACAAATTTTCTCGTTAATTCCGAGAAGGAATTATAGTCCTATGGTTCGGAAAGAGGTATTGATGTCTTCTTCGTATTGTAGAGGAGTGTCGACAATACGTCCTTCATGGAAATGATGAGTTTCAAGATTATTGAACCCGCGGACATGATTGCTAGGTGTGTTGGGCTAAAGAGAGATGTTAGGGATGTAAACATAAGTGAGTGAAAAGTGGAACTCATACTCATGAGACATGACGAGACCTATGGAAGTGAAAAGAATATGATGAGACTAGTTAAAGCAAAAAGGATGATCACCTAACGTTTTCACTAGATTTCTATTAACAATTACAGTTAACTCACTTACTATTTATCATTCTAGTGGGATATTTTTTAAGATGAAAACTGTTTTTTTATGAGAATCTATTTTCCAAAACCACGGTTCTCACGGTTCCCTTCCAAGAGGGATTCGTCTAGTTGAACTATAGGGATCCGTGGATCTGCAGTGACAGAATAAGGATTTTGACGAAAAATAGATTTTTGCATCTTATAGGTTTATAAAAAGATATGTATTTTAGCCAATATTTACTTAGTTAAGCATGCATTGTAGGTTTCTAAGGTATCTCAAAATCGAAAGTACAAAAAAAAAAAAATAGAAGAAATGACAAACACATTATGAAAAATAAACTAGATAAACTAAAACATTAGTAGTATTTGATTTCAATGCTAAGAACGATACAAAGGATTGGGTATAAAACACCAACGTAGATTAACAACACAAAGTACATGTCTCCATAAGAAAACTTGATCATGGGGAACACGAGAGCGATGAGTGTCAAGACGATGAGTACGAAGGCGATGTAAACCATGATGATGAAATTCTTTCTTGGTTTTGATTTGAGATGAGATGAGACAAGAAGGAAGATGAAGTTTGAATGAAAGGTAATTTTTGAAAGTGGAAGATTTGAAAAATGAGGTTTTGGTGGAGTTTAACGATCGGAGGGGATATTTATGGGGAAGGAGGAATTTTTGAGATTTGTGTTTTGTTTTATTATTAGACGCAAGTTTATAAACCTAGACTATAGACGAAAGAGTAACACGTATGCAAGAAAAGTTTCCTAACGAAGCTACGTGTAATATATGAGTATGTGAAAAAATAATAATATAAGTTCCTATGTAAACATACTTATTCTTAAGCTAATGTTCTTTAGAAATAAGTAGGAAGTCATACCTCTAATGCACTTATGAGTGTCTTTCTTATGACAAGAAAAATGTCAGTAGACAACTCTGTTTCCTTCGTGATTAAGATATCTTCTTATGGAAGGTAATCTTGTAACCAAGCAATTCCTATGGCTTGATAAGTATGAGCTTTAACTAAGCAAGATGACAAGGAAGGTTAGTACAATTTAGTAAGATAAATAAGAAAAAAATATTGTTCTCATCTAATCAAACATCCTACAAAAGTGTTTTTAAGATATGGTGTTTATTTTTGTAAAAGACCTTCTTTGTAGTTTTCAACTAAACACGGATCATATCAAGTTTTTAAAGTACCACATACTTTAAGAAACTTGGTAACGAAGCTCTGATGCCAATTGTGGAAAACTAGAAGGGGGGCTTGAATAGTTTTACCAATTAAAACTTAGTTTTAAACTATTTAGATTGACTTGTGTCAATCTATTTAAACGTGTGTGTTGGATGTTGATAGATAAGCATATAGATAAATAAAAGCTAAGATAAAGAGTAAGAAGCACAAAACCACAATGTGAGTATTTATAGTGGTTCGGCTACAAGGACACCTTCCTTGCCCTACTCCACTCCCCGAGTCACCTACTCGAGAGTTCGTAATCACTACACAACATAAACTCCTTGTGGCGAAGAAGCCTTCACAACGTCGCCTACTCTTTTTCCGGTACTAGGCTAGACATCGGGTTCCTCCACTAGGTAGAACCACACCTATCACAACATCGCCTACACTTTATCCGGTACAAGGCTAGATACCGAGTTCCATTACAAAGGAGGAACTACTACCCAACACTACACAACACCTATCCCTAAGGAGATCCACTTCTTATGAGAACATCAACAAGGATATCAATATCCCTAGACCCAATACAACTCTATCTTGTACATCGATACACCATATCGAATGTACACCTTAGGTACCTTTCACTAATGCCTTTGACTCGACTTCTAGGCACCCTTCACTAATGCCTTTTGACTCGACTTCTAGGCACCCTTCACTAATGCTTTCAACACGAACATTCGGCACCTTTCACTAATGCCTTTACTTTGACTCTTCGACACTTTTCACCAATGTATTCGTCTTGACCCTTTAGAAATCTTTCACTAATGTCTTCGACACTACACTTCTAATGAGAAAGAAGAGAACTATCAACAAGATACTATTTGTAGTCTTGGTGATGATGAAGCTAGGCAACCCATGGACTTGAGCTTGCTCAACTTAAAGAGGTGGTGATCTTGCCTTTAAGAGGAACCTAGAGAATCACACAAACACAAAACTACATACAAAGATCACTTGGATCTGTGGTTAAAAAGTTTACAACTCAAAGTGAAAATATATGTAAAAGGGGTGAGTTACAATGAAGAAATGGCTCACTATTTATAGAGGAAAATGTGCTACTGTCCCACGGATCCCTTACATGAGGGATCCGTCTAGTGTAAACTAGGGGAGCCGTGGGACGCTCCTCTTTGCCCATGGGTTTTGGGTCATGGGTCATGGGTCCTAGACTTTGGACCATGGGTATCCAAGTAGCTACAATTTATCTACTGGATGCAATGCATCTAGTCCATGAGTCATGGTTAGTTCCATGGGTCATGGATAATACCCATTATGACTTATGCATGATGTCATGCAATGGGTTATGGGTTATGCTCCATGGGTATAGTTCATGGACTTTGGGTTTTACCCAACTACATTCAATGTATTTAGTCAATGGGTCAAATACTTAAGCTTCTACCCATTGCATTACCCATTACAATACATACTAATTATGTATATATATATCCAATATGTAAACACTAGTTGTTGTACATATGCATTACTAAATCATAAGAACAATATTACTTGTTTACTTGGTTATATATGAAAAATGTAAGTGTGTTAGTAAACTATTGACTCAAACTATTTACATATTTTATTTGTTTCGTTAAAATAATTTTGCGTTTGTTATCGACAAAACATTTGAAGATCGTAAAATATAAATAAACGTTTTTACGGCTTATTTGTATTAACAATAGTCATAACAAGCACGGAAATTATATACTAGCACCTCACAAGGGGTGTTTGGATTCTCTCATCTCTCGGGTGTATATGAAATATAGTCAATGGAAATGGAAGATAAACACTCATTAACCGGTCATAGTACATCGATTACCATAGGCTTAAGACTAGATCAAACCTCCACCGCTTTGGCGCAAGCACCTAGGAACAACTATCTAAGAGGTCTTTAAAAGGTTTGTAACATTAGGCTTATGGTAGGGAAACAAAGGGTTTGGTTGGATAGGTGATTCAGTGGTGGCAAGTCAAAAATATTATGTTACAAGCATGAAAAGAATGGCGTTGCTAAGCCAAGACTCGACTCTCTAAACTCTAGATAACTTTGAAACAAACAAACATAAATATAAAGATAGATGTAGGATGGTAGCCCATATGTTGTTTTCTGTTTTTTTTTCAACATTCCTTTTTTCGATTTTTTTTGGCATACACTTCTACTCTACCATCATTTACGATAACATCAAAATATAAGGGATTTATAAGAGCATCCCTACACTTGAGTTTTTATTACTCTAACACTAATTTGACCCGAATTGAAAAGATCAAGACACTTGGAGTACTTTATTATGTAAATAAAGGGAATTTGAATTTAACGTTCTCTCCCATCACTCCATAAAATTTTACTTTACCCATGAGTCCCAATCGTCAAAAACTATGTACAAAAGATATGACTCGACTTAGCAACCATGCAAGTAACTAGATAATTGAACTAAGGGTTTAGTATGATAACAATAAAGCACTAAAGGTGTGTGCATACAAGGTAGGCTAAGACGATTTGGGTGTACATTTGGGGGTGGATTGTAAACAATGCTCTTCATTGATATTCCGAAAAACCGAAACATCACGAGAACCACGAAAAGGATAGGCTCTGAGGGGTTAACTAGGGGTATAGTGTACTAAAAATGAGTACATCGCAAGGGAGTGGGGGAATTACTCGACCGATGTGGAAGAAGTAATTATAATACGGGTATCAAACAAGGGTTATCCTAATGCCTCTTATCATTTAGTTATTCCTAACTACACAAGTGTAGTCTCACTAGCGATCTCGGAATGCATCACAAAACAAGTTCTAGAATCTATTATACTACCAGTACACTCTAGACGCATTAAAGGTGAATGCTTTAATTCCTATAGATCTAGGGGCGAACCTCACATTTTGCGGTGGAATTTGAGTGGTAAAGGGTTTTTGTGCTAGTCATATAACTTCTATCCATGAGACGCTTTATTAAGAATAAAGTCCGACTCGTACATGTCATGAAAATTTTTAAATTTGGCGCTAAAATTGCCCTAACAAATATTTCTCATGGTTTATTACACAAATGAAATAGGACAAGACAAATAATCAAGGATAAGCATAGTTTCAAAGTTCCCGTTTTATTCTCCCTCCCTACACTTAAACTGAACATTGTCCCCAATGTTCCCCGAAAGTATCAAAGTTATAATAACAGAGGTAATTAAAAGAGAAAGAAACTAGTACTCCCTTGATTAGCTCGGTAAGATCTGTGTGAAGTAGTGGTTAAATTCTTTTCCAAGAAGAATGTATGTGTGATAAGCTTCATCCAATATTATGTTTCTTCTTCTTGATAAATAAAACCTGCACACTTTAAGAAAATAGACGAAACCTTCATGTAAAATCGGAGGTAAAACTATATATGACTCTACTACACTAGGAGATAATGCTTGTGGAATGGATGTTTGCAAATTTTCTAGAAAATTAAGACATGAGAATTTCTAAAAATTTATAAATATATAGCACAGAAAAAGAGAGAAAGTTTATAAGATGTTTCTACTTCTCCTGATGTTGTCAGGTTATAGTCCTGACTCCGTCAGGTTATCCTAACAAAATCGGTCTCATTGCTTTTCGGAAAAATTACACCTTTAAAATCGGAAAATTCCTTCAAAACATCCACTATGACTCGATACAAGCATTTGACTCTAACAAACACACATATATATCATTTTCAATAATCGTAGTTCTCATGTTCACGTTCTTTTTAAAACGTGTGTAATCCTCCCTACACTTATCTTTTTTGTAAAGACAAAATAAAGCATTTTCACAAATTCAAACATGAGAACATACAATAATGAAAAGGTATATGACACACAAACAAGCAAAAAATTAAGCATGGGTTACCTCCCACAAAGCGCTTTTCTTTATTTATGAGTCTTGTAGCTAGACTCGAAGTCGTGCTCCTACGTGACTTCACTTCCGTCTTTCTTTTCTTTCACTAAGCCTTCATCATATGGTTGTAGACGTTGTATGGTCACCGTGAATTCTCCTCCAACATCGTCTATTATGATAACGGTTTTATTTTTTAGATTAGTTTCTTTCACTGTATAGGGTCCAAACCATCTTGGCTTATTTCTTCCTCTTAATGCTTTTATTCTTGATTTATACAAAAGCACCTTTTCTCCCTTCAAAAATTCCATAGGTTTCCTTTGAGACTATGGCATTGTCATGTTTATATTTCCTAATTTTTTATCACGTTTCCACAATGTCGCATTTAACCCTCGACCCATGAAATCTCTAAGCCCTTTTTCCCATTCATTAATTTTTTCTTAACAAGATTATTGGAGACCGTGAATTCTTATCATTTATCTTCTCCATAATCTTCAATGGTATCTCGGAACAATAGGTATCCTAATGTGTCCTTTGCCACTTTGAGTATCATGATACCTCACCGCATTTGATGGTTGCCTTGGCGGTGGCGTAAAAGGTGTTCCAAGAATTAATGGCATGTTTCTATCTTCCTCAATGTCTATGATAAAGAAGTCTACCGGATAGACAATATTGGCCACCTTAATTAAGACATCCTCCGCTATTCCTACAGGATAAACATATGTGTGATTTGCTAAGGAAAGTCTAAGATTGGTCTTGGTTGGCTCCTCCTTAGTCAACTTACTATAGACTGATAGCGGCATTATGTTCGGATCCCTGATCGGCTAAGGCATTTATATTCTCGATGTCACCAATGATACATGGTATTACAAAGTTTCCTGATATTTTTTGTTTTTTAATTACTGGTTTTCTCAGAACCAACTCGTACATAGGTCCCATAGGCATGGTGTCATATTCTTCTTCCTTTATTTCACCTACGAGGGCTTTCCTAAGAACCTCATTGTACCTAAAGCTGTTCACTTGGTTAACAATTATTTTCTTATTGATCTCATGCTTAAGGTAGTATTCAATGATCTCGAGTTCATTATTGGTCTCAGCCTCATCCTTTTCCTTACTACCCTTACTGCTCTCAGTCTCCTTCTTATCAGCTACTCCACCCTCATTTGAAACAAGGGAAATGGCATTAACAAACGAAGTGGGGGTAGGGTGATCATCGTTTCTAACTAACACCTTCTTGGGTACCTTCGTCTTAGTGTACTCTTTCACCAAGTTCATCATCTCCGTCATTTTTGCCTGCATTTCATCCCTTTGCCTGTAAACCTCTTCTTCAAATTTGGCTAATCTTTTCGAATGGGTTGCCATGTACTCTCTCATTTGTGCATTGAAGCTTGGTGAGAGGGGAATTGGAGAGGTAGAATGGAAGCGTCGTACGGAATTAGGATTTTGTTCACGGCTTGGTGATTCAGAGAGAGGTGTTGGGTGGTTGGCGAAGTTAATGGAATTAACCGTTGCCCGATGGATTTGTCTACGTACTCTCTTTTGCCTCTCAATTAGATAGTCGATCCTTCTCTCAAAAGCACTAACTTGCTCTTCAGTGATGTTGGAAGGCTCATGAGGAATTGATATGGCATTAACCATTCTTACGGGGGTTTCATGGGATTCACTCCAATTTTCGTAGCTTTGATTGGCAAGCTCTTCTATTATATCCCATGATTCTTCTGCGTTGAAATCGCTGAGCCTTCCACCGCCTGCGCGATCAATGGATCGCTTGGTGAGGAAGTTGGCATGATCGTAAAAGATTTAGACTTGAAGCCAAAGATCAATGCAATGATGAGGGACTTTCTGGAGAAAGTCCTTGAATCGTGTCCATGACTCGTAGAGAGATTCGCCTTGATGTTGTTGGAACGTCAAGATGTCCTTTCTAAGTTTAGTAGTTCTCCTCGATGGGAAAAATTGGGCAAGGAAATGAGTGGTGAGATCATTCCAATTTGAAATGGATCATGCGGTAAGTCGCTCAAGCCAATTACTAGCTTGGTCCCATAGAGAGAATTGGAAGAGACGCAAGCGCGTGGTCTCCCGTGTTGTAGCATCAAGGTCGATGGAATCAACGATTTTAAGGAAATCCTTGAGATGTTGATTAGGATATTCAGAATGAAGTCCATGGAATGCACATCCGTTTTGCACCAACCGGATGGTGTCGGATTGCAGGGCCATAGTTTGAGCTTGATCGGGGAGCTCAATAGTGTTCCTATAGCCTTTGGTGCCTTGGTCTAGAGTATTCACCAAGAGTACGGCCTCTTGGCGGGTCAATGATTGGTGGGTCGATGAGTGGTGGTGGGTTATCACCTTCCATGATGAAAAGTGATGGGTTCTTGATTCGTCTTTCGAACCAAGTTTTCTCACGCATGGTGACCACTTGTGAATGGCCAATCAGAGGAAACTTAAAACGGCTTAAGCACAAACTCAATGAAGATCCGGGAGTATAGTGTTTCCGGTCGTTATGTCCCAATGAAGTTATGCAATGGATCACCAAACGATATAGTGATCGAGAGATTTGAACGGAAAAGAGGATTTGTGATTATTATAACTACGTAAAAAGCCAACAAATTACAGAGGCTTAAATGCAAATTAAGAGAAATTTAAAAGATAAAAAATATTAAATAAACGCTATCACTACTTTTAAAATTCATGAACGTTAAAACTTAAAACTTACGCTTAAATAAAATTACGTAAACGCATAAAAAAATGAGATCTAAGAAATAAAAGACCTAAAAATATGAAAATGACATTTTACAAACCTAATGATAAAAGAAAATATTTAGAAAAAGAAAATTATTTTTATAACTATTTAATTAATTATTATTAACTAAAAACTAATTTTAACTATTTAATAATAGCCTAAATGCAAGAAAATAGGAAATAAAGCTAGAAAAATAAAATTAAGACTTAGAAAAATCTAAAATATCAAAAGATAATTTTCAAAACTATTTTTGTATTTTTCTGAATATTTTTCTATTTTCTAGGAATTAAAAACTATTTAAAACTACTTAAATTGTTTAAAAATACAAATTTAACTAAGAAAAATTTGGAAAAATATTTTTTGGCTTTTATATTTATCTTAACCTAAGAAAAATGAAAATTATTTTTTGAAACTTTTCTTAATTTTTGTATTAAATGCTAATTAAAAGTGCTAAAACCGAATTAAATCAAGAAAAATACTAAACAAGATGGAAAAATCTGAAAAATTCAAGTTAAGTCTAAAATAATATTAGGAATCTAGGAAAATGGAAAACAGATGGTTGTGTACAAGAAATAGCAATCGCTATACAAGTGCTTATTGAAATAAGACTGAATGAATAAAGAAGCACCCAAGAGCACCAAACTGATATAGAAGCTACACTAAGCTATAACTACCCAAAAGGAACCAATCTCAACTGCTCTAAAAATCTGAATTACTCAATGCACAGATTTGAGGAATTGAAATAAGTGCTAAAAAACAGTTATGAGGGTCACTTTGCAGCTTATTAATAAGCTACTAGAAAAGCTGGAAACTACAAACCAATTGTTGGAACTTAAATAAGACCTGACCAAGAACTAGTAAACCAAAGATGGGACCTAGAAAAGCTCAACTGAGCTTGTGGCAAGTGGTCGAAGACTTCTGTCGCACTCGGTGTTAATCGAGTCGCTTGCCTGTGGCAATTAAGTCCCAATTGACAAGCCCATTTGAGGCTTAAACAAAATTGACAAAAATATACAAAAATGACAACAATAAACTAGAGCAGTTGAACTATTTAAAGCCACAAGTTATACTTGATTTGACCCAGAAATGAACCCATGAAAAATCATCTTAGTTGGGCTCAAACTGAGTTTTTGCAAATTTTGACTTTTGAAGGATTTGAAAGGTTTGACTTCTATGAACTTTGCAACTGATTTCAAAGACTTAGATTGATGTTAATGGATGAAATGAACTTAATGCAAGCAATGTTTATGGAATTTAAACACAAAACAAGATTTTGACTTGCAAAAACTTCAACAGTTAAGCTGCCAAGACATATGAAATGGAATTTTGACTTTGGTGGTTTGTAGTTACACAATGAAGACAGATATGATTGCAATGGATCTAAACTATCCTAAACCAACAAATTTCTACCACAGAATAAACTTACATCACATATAAAACAGCAAATCCAAACACACCTATAACAATCTGATATGCAAATAAAACTGGGCTAGCTACTAATCCAGCTTGTACCAATGACCAAACTGAGTTTACATGACCATAAAACAACTATATTAACAGGTTAAAACTAGTCTAGACTATAAGAACAGATATAAGCATGATAAGTAAACTGGATAGAAAATGAAACCGAGATAATCACTCACAGTGTCCAACTTGTATGCAATTTTAAACCGTAACCCACACTATGCTAACCTAGTCTATTTCAACCCATATCCATGTCGCATCAACCCAAATTCCAAAACCAAGCACCATTAAGCCTCATTTTGACTTTTGTTGACCATTTCACAAAGTTGCTTGAAAATTAATTGCAAGCTTACAAAAAGGTTATAAAGAGTTTAACTAACTTGTTTGAGCTTAAAACAAGCTACGCAAGTTTATACATAAGAAATTGAGATCAAATTTTCAACAAGAATATGAAACATGAAACTTAATTAAAACTTGAGATTGTTGCTTAAAAGTGAATTACAATGATACAATGACTTGAGTTTAACACATTTGAAGCTTAAAATTACATTTTAGATCACTAATTAAGTTAACTTAAAAAAAACGACATACAAAGAAAATTAAAACTAACTACTCTCCCTCTCTTCTCCTCTTTCTTCTTTTTATATGCCAATCATCTCCCCACTTGTTTCTGATTTGATCCCACCATCTTTTTGGACCATTGGATGAGCTTAAACCACATTTGGCCGTTTGATTGGTTTTTGGCGGGAAATGGTTATATACCAGTTGGAGGTTGAGTGAAGGGGGAAAAGGGTGCATTAAATGCATTTTGTAGTTGTGTGGAGGTGGGGGGAACAAGGAAGGGATAAGGTGAGGAGGATTGTGTGTTGCAGGGATTTGCAGAAAGCAGTTGGGGAGAAGAAGCTTTTTGGCGCGAGTGGGTTGGTTTTGACCAGAGATTTGACCAGTGTTTAAGATAATAAGGGGGAGGTCAAAACAAGGGGTCCAATTGGTATGGCAGGGTCAAATGAATTATGACAAGACCAAGGGTGTTAAGGGTTTAATAATACACAAGGACCTATTTGCAATTTTCTAAAAATACAAGGACCCTGCTGCCATTTATGCAAAGTTGCTCCAAGGACTAAACGTGACAAGTTTTAATAATACAAGGACCAAACTTGACATTTTCAAATTTCAGGGCCATTTTGCCAATTTTCAAACTCAAGGACCAATTTTGTAATTTCTCAAAACTTTGACATTTTTTCACCAAAGGACTAATTTTGACAAGTTATGATTTAAAAGGACCTTTGGTGACTTTTCTTTGAAATTTTGTGCTCGGGGACTATTTTCGCAACTTTTGAAACTGGGGACCTGAAGCGCCAATTATGCAAACTTTGCTCATTTTTCATCCGATTTTGAACATTTTGCATCCAAACATATAAAATACAATTTTGAAATATTTTCGAGATTTTGATGCATTTCGAGCATTTTAAACGCTTTGCGAGCTCAGATTGACCCAAAAATGATGAGTATTTACACACTCATCAATCCCCCACACTAAACTATTGCTAGTCCCTAGCAATCTTTGAGAAAACTTAATGGATTTGAATCTTTTACCAAAAGCCATTACTTGGAGTAGCCAAATGTTTCATTCAAGTAAGAACCATGGTACATCGATAACCATGTGATTTTGAGCAAATCACCGCCTTTTCAACGGATTTGATTTGTCTTTACCGTAAGCCGTTTGCTCGGACTAGCCAACTCTTAGATAAATTATCAATATTATCTTTGGTGAGTCGATTACCAATTATGGTTTTTCCACGCCTTTACCACAAGCCATAAACTTGCGGGCTAGCCAACTCTTTACTTTTAAGGATATGGTGAATGAATACCATACAATTTTGGGCAAATTGCAAGTCGTCAACGGATTTGAGATATCTTTACCAAGAGCCGTTTGCTCTCGGATTAGCCAATCCTTTAGTTTATTAGACATGGCGGATCGATAACCGGATGAGTAAGTGTAAAACACTTACTCCAAAAAAATTTTGGCCAAAACGGGAATTAGTGGTATAATTACATGATAAAATTGTGAGAATTCCCCCACACTTAGAAATGAATATTGCCCTCAATATTCAAAGTACCGCGGTTATGCCGAAACAAAGAACGAAAAGAGAAATACTACGCCATTATTTAGAAAGATATATATATATATATATATATATATATATATATATATATATATATATATATATATATATATATATATATATATATATATTAGAAAACTATATATATATATATATGGGCAACTCCCCACACTAGGGTGGTGCACACGGTGAAACCCATGTTTAGCTACTGCTTTTGATTACCGAGTCGCTAGCTTAACTCGACCCCGAATTCATTGGTTCATGGGAAGCAAAGTGGAAGAAATAGCCCATTGGACTTTCATTCAAGATGTTTGGACAAACATTTGAAGCACGTGAAAGTTCCACACCGATGAGATATACATAGAACCGCTCAAAATGATAAATGAAAATGCCGGGTCGAAGATAGTGTCTTCATTCCCAAGGAGTGAAGATGGAGAGAATTACAAGATATTTGAGGAAAGGAAGAAAGATTTTGATAACAATCAAGATCCATTCTTCATCCTCAAATGCAGACATATCGGGAGGAAGGGTGAGGGTAGTATCATTAATAAGCAAACTCGTATGATAGAGTATACCTTCCTCCGAGCTAATATCATCCTCAAGATCAAAATAGAAATGATCATGTTCCGGAGGAGATATGTCATGAGAGAGTTCACCGGAGAACTCTTTATGAAGAGAATCATTCACATGAAGTGAGATTGTGAACTCTTGTTCCATTGTGGGCTCATCACTATCCTTGTAAGATATAACTTTTCACATACACATCAAACCATAACACAAAGTAGCAAATAGATGGAATTCTAGAGAGAGAAAGTTAGAGGTTTGGGAACTTAGTGAGAGAAAGTGAAAGATATTATTATGAGCTCCAACTCTCTACCTTGGGAGGTAGAGAGTATTTATAGTCTTACATAAATCGCCACACTTCGGGTGTGGATCGTGCATACAAGTGGGTAAAGACCCGTCTGTCCTCCACGGTGTTACTTAACTAAATACTACTTAACTTAAAATTACTACGACTACGAGCTTTTAACGATTACATATACTTGAGGTGACCGACTCTTTAATACCGGAATTTCTAATTCCTAACAATCTCCCTAAGGAGGTCACCTCAATTATGTACCAAAATTACATTGAATACAAATAGATATAACATTAACGATTGATCTTGCATTCTTGATGTAGTCTTTTGCTCCTAAGCTCGTAGTCATTGATTCTTCACATTGCATGTTTGGTTACTTCAGTGGAGGTCTTTTATCGATCCACGTGATAATAATTTTGAGCCATCTTTGAGATCATCACTATCAACAATCTCTCGAGACATCCATTGTGGTGTTGTGACTTTGGGACCGACATGCTCACATTCGGATCATGAAATCTTCTCATCGAGTAGCGGAAGCTTTAGTTGATTCATGATATTAGCGCAGCATATAGCGAAGCATTGGGTGAAAATATCGAGTCATTGATGCACTAATCATGATTTCTTTTGAGATGAATGTGTTATGAGCATGCGGCTATGGATTGACCGCTTCATTACGATCGATCACCGCAAACGTCGGGTGTACCGCAGACAAGATTAGCAATAAATCACACGAAAATGTCTTTGATCACTTTATTTGAATTGAGGTACACGCCCACGGTTCCCGCTGATCGCGACAAGTACCACCGTGATCGGTATAATTCAAGAATTTCCTTGACAGGTTTCGTGGTGCTCCATTGTTCTCAAACCGAACATCTCAAAGAAGACAACACGGAGTGAGTGAACCAATGAATTTAAGTCCACCGATTGATGAAAAGATATTTGAAAAACAATCGAGTATTGCTCAATAGAAATTGTTTTTGCAATACAAACAAGGTTTTAATGAAAATCAATTATCAATCATAAAACACCTTTTGATTTGAAAAATGAGTACACGGTCGATGTGCTAAAGAAAAGAGTTTTAAGCACAAAGACCGGTTTTTCAAAGGTATCCGTCAATCCCTAACTCGAACGTGATTGATTCAAGAAATTGAATCGCCCCATTGTTTCTGCTCGCTTGTCACATGGTTGATCCATATAATAGATCTCACATGCCACCTACCAGAGCTTGTTTGATGTTGGCTCCGAAGGATTTCCATCTTCATTGTGGTGTGTAAACACATCACTCGATGTTCGGCAATACCACAAGGATAATGCGAGGACTCAAGATATAATCTCTTTCCACATTGTGTGAAACAGAGAGTCTTCATTGAAAGTGTCCTAATGAGATTTATTGATGATCTCGTGGCTCTAGACTCAATTTGTGCATATTTGGATCCTATGCCGAGACTAGGAGAGGGTCTCCTTCTTCAATATCAACAATCTCTAAGAGAAAGTCGATAGATAATGTCGGTTCCCGTGAGAATGAAACAAGTCCTTTTAAGAGGAACCCGAGTGGTTTGGAAAGTTGAAGTGCGATGCGTCCACCGGGTCCATGACGTCTTGTCTTCAATACCGATGTTACCATCGTGAGCATATGAAGTGAACCCGGTTTCGCCCTAAGGTTGAATAAATGGAGGGCTATTTGTTTTCACCCTTTTCTCATTCAATTCTTTTAATTCTTCAACCACTTCAAGCTTACCGAGACTTCATAACTAGAACCTTGTTGGGTTTATTCCAAGATTAGCTCGGCCTTAGTCCGCACTCTTCCCTTATCTCATTTTTCTCCTTTTCTCATCATACCTAAGGACTTCTACACTAACTAGTGGATTGTCCTCGGTAGATCCTCTCGTTCGGCGGATCATGGGAACCAATACCTAACCTTATCATCCTTATATCACCGTACATTAAAGTAAAGTTGGTCGGTCTATTTGGTATTGTTCATCCGCCATTGGATCCAATTGAAAACCATTTGAAAATCAATTCAGATACTTGTGATATATTATCAAAGCATTTTGTACCGAATTGTTTTTGATATTTTAGAACGAGAACTCCCTCAACATGTGCATCAAGTATTTGAAAATGTTTTGCACACGGAGGCAAGAGAAAGAATTAACTTCTTTGATTACCATTTTCTAAAGATATCAACATCACTTCCTCAACAAATCAAGTAGATATAGCATTTCGGAAGGATGAGGTTTCCATAATTAGCTCCCCTCAATATGTGCCTCGAGGTTTGAAAAGAGTTTTGCACATACTAGAGGAACTTGCACATCGAGAAACGTTGATCACATTTAGATCATAGGTTTAAGATAGATGCTCCCCTCAACATGTGCATGGAAAATTTGAAATCGTTTGTCACATGTGGGAAGGACAAAGATGTACATCCTTATAAAACCATTTACCAATTATCGTTTAAACCAATTTAAATCACACATTCTCCCCGATCACAATTATCAAATCATTTGAGATTTGTGATCTCTTATAGATTTAAATTGATTTTGAAAGCTTTAAGGAGAATTGTGACTTGATTATGAAAGCGTTTGAGGCGATTTGATCGGATTTTAAGACTTTAAACTCCATTGATAAAACATGCATGTATATCTTTTGAAAACAATTTAATGCCAAATAAATTTTAATTTAATTGAAATCATTCTCCTCAATCAATGACATAGGTTGTTGATTGAGAGATAGATATTTTGACAAAAAGTCCCGATGATTATCAAAAATAGAGATCGAGTTATTTTTCAAAGCATTTAGTTTTCAATGGATAAATGTTTATAGAATCGAGCATGGAATTTTGAAAACATGATAAAACATGGCTCGTTCTTTCTTTTAAAACCGGGTTATTGCTCGAAAATGACAATAAACCATTTTTTCTTTCTCCCAAAAATATTTTTGATTTTTCGATTTTTTTTTTTTTTTTTTTTTTTTTTTTAAATTCGAACAACATCTAAAGTCCGTGTCATTCTTTGAATGACAAAGACAAAGACCGTAGATATTATCGAACCGTAAAGAAAGAAAGAAAGAAAAAACGTGACAAAATGACAATATTTTTGAAGATTTTCAATTTTTCAAATTTTTATGGATTTTGAGAGTTTTATAATTTTGTATTTTGTTTTCAAATAAATATTTACAAGAGATAGATGGAGATAGACCTTACTCCTCGTCTTCCTCCCAAGACGTTTGAGAGTTTCGATTGAAGGCTTTTCAAACCAAGACGTGGAAGAATAAACTCAAACGTTCTCTTGGAAGAGCTTTGGTGAAGATGTCCACTAACCGATATTCGAGACCTCACAAAATATAGTTCCACCACACCTTTTCCACTTGTTCCCGATGAAATGATGTCGAATGTCGATATGCTTTGCTCTTGAGTGTTGAACGTTGTTGCATGAGAGAGCAATAGCACTTTATTATCACAATGCAGTAGGATTTTGTTGAATTCAAAGCCATAGTCGATAATCGAGATCTCATCCATAAGATTTGAGCACAACAGATGACATGGCTATGTATTCACCTCTGTAGAGGAAATAGAAGTACTCATTTGCTTCTTTGAAGACCACCACAAGCTTATCACCCAAAACCGAGCACCTCCGTATGTACTTGATGTGTATCTTGACAACTCGCATGATCGGCATCTGATAGTCGTTAGTGACATACCGTGTCCTTGGTACCATAGTCCCATATTGATGGTTCCTTGGAGATACCGAAGACCCGTTTAATCGCCTCAAGGTGCTTTTTAGTAGGCTTAGCACGGTATCTAGCACACATGCAAACAATGAACAAGATGTCTCGGTCTACTAGCGGTGAGATACATCGTGGATCCAATCATACTACGATATTTCGTGCGGTCAATCATGATCCCCGAGTGGTCCTCATCTAGTTTGGTTCGATCAATCATGGGGGTGTCAATGAGGTCACTTGAATCAAATCCAAATTTCTTTAAAATCTCATTGCATATTTAGATTGATTTATGAAAATGCCTCCGGACTTTGTAAATTTGTAATCCCAAGAAAATGACATTTGTCCCATCATTGACATTTGAAACTTTGAACTCATTTCATTAGAAAACGATCACATTCCATTGGGTCACGAGGCAAAAATAATATCATCAACATAAATTTGAACATGAGTTAAATGTTTGCCCGACTTTCGGTGAACAATGTAGGATCAATCGCTCCTTTTTGAATCCGGTTGATAGAAGAAACTTTGACAATGTATCATACCATGCCCTTGGAGCTTGCTTTAAACCGTAAAGAGCCTTCTTCAAACGATAAACGTGAGTAGGATGCTCTTGATTCACAAATCCTTCAGTTGGTCGACGAGACGACTTCTTTAAGATCTCCGCTCGTAAATGCCGTCTTTACATCCATCCGATAAACCACCATGTTCTTACTTGCAAAGATTAGCCGAAAGATTCGATTGCCTCGATTCGAGCCATCGGAGCAAAAGATTCTTCAAAGTCTATACCCTCCTCTTGACGATATCCTTTAGCAACCAATCGAGCCTTGTTTTTCAACACATCACCATGCTCATCAAGTTTTACTTTGAAGATCCATTTGAGAGCTATAATCATAGCACGATCTGGAGCGGTACTAACTCCCATACATCAAGTCGATCAAACTCATGAATTTCATCTTGCATGGCATTGAACCATTGTCTTCATTCATGACGGTTTTAACATCTTTTGGTTCGATCTTAGATAGTACGGAGTTGAAGAAACACCATAAGGCGTCGGTTGCGAGTTGTCTCCGTGTTGATACGGGGCGAGAGGATTTCCAATGATGTTGTCTAAGGGGTGATCGTGAGTCCATTTTTGAGGTGTTCATGTGGCATTTGTTGAGGAACCGAGGTAGGCGAGTCGATGTCTCACAGAAGAAGATGGTTCGATGATGATTCGTGAGTAGCAAAATGTTTTCAAATGGAGCATCTTGAGAGTCGCAAGGGATTAACTTCATCATTGATGCGAAACATTTCCATGATGTACATTTGAAGAATGATGATTTGTTGATGAGATCAAGGATCGCAGCGGGTGCTTCTTGACTTACGATATTGAGACCGATGGATTGACTTCATTCACCGGAATATGAGCATCCTCTGTTGTAGGGATCAAGACCTCATTAGTAGTAGACTCATACAGTTCATCAAACATTGGATCAAACAATTTCTTTACATCATCTTAGGATGGAGGTACATATGGAGTTTCTTGAGAGGAGTTTGGAACAAGGGATGAACCAATAGGACTGTTTTGAAGTGCGGGTCTGAATGCGAGTGTCCAGGAGCCATTTGACCGTCACTCATCAAACGTAACGTGAATTGTTTCCATGATATTTCGGGTTCTTTTGTTGTAGATTCGGTATCCTTTTGTTTGATGCGTATCCTACAAATACTCTAATGTCGACTTTAGCCCTAAGCTTCCCTAAGTCTTGACCCTCATTAGTTGGATAGCACAATGCACCAACACACGAAGGAAAGAGAGATTAGGTTTTCACATTGTGGACGAGTTCATATGGAGTTTTTCCATGGATAGTGTGAATCGGGGAATGATTTTGTGTGTAGCATGCGGTGGCAATTGCTTGACCGAGAAACATTGGAACCTTTGAGTAGATCAAGATTGTTCTAGCGGCTTCAACAAGAGTACGATTTCGTCTTTCAACTACACCGCTCGTTGAGGAGTTCGTGGAACACTTCTTTGATGGTCGATTCCAATGCTTTCATAGAATTCACTAAGTTGTTTGTTGACAAACTTAGTTCCATTGTCTCGCTCGATAATTACGGCGGTTTTGTTTAGTCGAACTGCGTCATTGTTTGATGAGTTTGATGATGATATCGGAGTTTCATCCTTTGTCCTTAAGAACTTGACCTGTGAATCTAGAGTAATCATCAACCACAACTAACACATATTTCTTTCCAAAGATATTCGCACCTCATCGGTCCACATAAATCCATATGAATCATATGAAGAACTTCGTGACGAGTTAGTAGGTTTGGGTTTATGGGCATACTTCTTGCTTTTACCCAATTGGCATGTCGAACAAAGATGATCCTTTTCATACTTTAGTCTAGGTAAACCTACCCCTAAGTCCTTTCCGGAAAGATCGTTGATGGTGCCAAGTTCAAGTGATTGAGACGACGATGCCATAACCATGACTTTGTTTTGAAGCCTTTGATAACAAGCATTGGAGAAGCCCTCATCATGTCATCAATAGAGATGGTGTAAAGGTTTGACCCACGAGTTCCTTTTAACAGTTCCTTACCATTAAGATCTCTAACAAAGGGTATGTTTTCCAAGGCAACTTCTAGATCGAGTCACGTAATTGACCAGCGAGAATGATTATGACCCAAACCTTCTACATAGTAGACTCTCGAGATGACACTATCACCAACAACATAATCTCCATAACCCATAATAGCACCAAATGATCATTACCAAATCTAATAGTCCGATGAATTTGCTCACGGTTCATGAGCGCGACCGGTCTCCAAATATATGCTTGAACAAGATGAGTCCGTGTACCACGTAAGCGATTTGAACGATCCGCGGTTGAACACGCATACAAAATGGATAATCGGATAATTCGGATCCCCATGCAAGAATGGGTTCCATTTGGTTAGTAACAATGTTTGGACCACCCACATCGTAAATAGAAGCATTCATATCGAAAGTGAGGCAATGGAATCAAGTGTGAATAGATGCGAGACTAGTGTCAACATTAGCCACATTCACGGTGTGATCACTTCTAGGGGATAGTTCTACCAAGAGGCATCCATTTTCTAGTGGGCATTATCGATTAGTCTTATGACCAATGTATCCAATAGAAGCCTATTTTCTTGAATGTTCTTCCGTGGGTTTCCACTGCTTTTCTAACTTTCTTCGCTTTTGCCTTTTAGCCTTCTTAGCATGAATTTTGGCATTAACAAAATTAACTAGACAATTAACATCATTAGGCGTAACATTAACATCACATCCATGATTAGAAAGCGAATTCAGCGATCATCAAGACAAGGTTTGCAAATAGTATCGAATTCGGATTAATTACAAGACGCCTATGGCTAATACTAGAATCAACACGATTCGCTTTATTCGATTCAAACTTAAGGTTCCTAGATTGTTCTTCACTCTTTTCCAAAGGCACATTCTTAGCTTCATGAGGTCCTATCATTCCTTGTATTGTCTTGAGACTTTGACCGCTCCCTTTAATGTCACCGATTACTCTGTAGGGAATGGGAACATTAGTTTTTTACTACTCTTTGCACCACTGCTTAGATGTTTGGGATCCGAACTACATGGGTGCACTAAGGTTCACTTTCTTAACACTAGAGGTACCGAGAATAGTACTCCTAGAAGGCACATTTGAGTTCACTTTCCTAGCATTGACAGATCTAGAATCTGAACTACTCAATGGTACACTCGCCTCTCATTCAAAACATTGGGAATCGAGTGCATATCATACTTGGCCTTAGGCATTGAGCATGGAATCAAAGGGTTAATTCTCTCTCCTAATGACTTTGGGCAAATTGTGATCAAGCATTCTAAGATTTCTTGAGATCGTTTGGCATATAAGCATGCATGACCAATTGCATTATCATGAGGTTTCTCTAGCTTATCCTCTTCAACAATCTCATGCAGACATTCTAGGCAATCCTTAAGGGATGAGAAATATGTTTGAATGGCAAGTTTGTTGTTCCTTAGGTGAGGGGGGACATATGTCACAGATAAAGCATATTTATTACCAGAGTGAACCTTTGATACAACATTTTCCTCATTGATCATTGGCATTTTCCCTTTTACCTGACCCTTCAGATTCTCAATTTCCTTTTGCAATGACGCTATCTGTTCGTTGTTTTTGTTACGAGTGACTTTAATTGATTCAAATAACTCATTGAAATGACGTTTAACCTTTTCATTTTCTTCTAGAAAACTTTCGTTTTTCTTTTGTAAAGCATTTACTAGGTTTTGAAGATGAAACGTTTGAGAATTCTGAGAATCTAAAGGAGGAGGCATTTGGGAGCCTGTCATATTGTTCGATTGACCCTTTAATTGAGAGATTTGGGCTTTCAACTTTACGATCGTGTTATTAATCGAGCTTGAATCGTTCATCTCGTTTGTTAATTTGAAAAGCGCATCAAACTCGGAGCATCCGAAGATGTCTTGATATTTGAAGTTTTGACATTTTCTTTGAGATGTTGATATTTTAGTTGTAGATTAAAATACTCAACTTCTAGTTTAGAAAATGTTTAACCAAATTGTCGTGATCATCCAGTTCAATTTTCTCATTTAGTTTAGAATTAGTTTTTCAAGCTCAATGACATGGTCATGGGAGACTTTCAGGCCACAGATAGTTCATGAAATTTGGAAGCATTAATAGAGCAATTTGAAGCAATGAAAAAGACATCTTGAGCAACACATTCAAGAATAAGATTCTCATTTAATGTATGTGTTCTTTCTCTCAATCTCATTATATTTCAAAGGCACGCTCATAGTCACTAACTTCAACAACCATTGCATCAAATTCCTTTTCCATTCCCTTAATATCGGTTTCTATCGCTTTTTAAGACTCTCAAAGTGATCTTTAGAAGTTTAAAGAAAGGCATGACCTCGATTAAATAACATTCTTTCATTTGTTCAAAACCCTTTCTCCTTGATTATACCGTGGGTGTGATCCTTTTCTTGCAAGTTTTCTCAAAATCAACAAATAGTTGAAATATAACGTATTGGCTAATTAATGTCTTGCTTTTAGTGGCAATTGTTCTAGGTACAAGATGCATTGGTGTATTAGGAGGATACACCGTCGCTCTAGGCATTTTCCTAAGGGAGGGTTTGTTTCAACAATATTTTCCGCTTCGCTTATCTAAATCCTTTTTCCGGAAGACTTGTTCGGGAGTCAACAAAGTCTAAGGCTTAAACTTGTTCAATGAAATCCAGTTTTCCTTCTTGTAATCATGAGGAGAGATAATTATGTTTTTCTCTTTGCATTTGGGATCATTTTGTTTCTTATTCATCTTTTCCCTAGTGATTTTATTTGATTTCTTATCTTCCTCGGTGCACTCAACGCAACTAGGTTTTCGCCTAGGCTTAAGGATTTCATCACCATCATAAAGCACCTTATAAGCATTTCTAGCCTTTTAATTACCTCCGATTCGGTTCCTCAACAAGGGAAGGCTATGCTTATCGCTTAAGACTCGATGTTTGGTGACCATGTGAGCGATCGAATGGTGTTTCCTTGTATGTACGACTTGTTTTCAAGTTTGTTTTCAAAGTTTTCAGATTAGAAAAATCTCTCAAGAGTTTTGATTCCTTTGCATTAAATTCTTGCTTAAGCATTTTCACATTTTCTTGAAGTTCTTGTTTTTGTTTATTTGTTTTAGAAAGTTTTTCTTGCAAGGAATTTAATTCTTGTTTCAATACTTCTTCTCTAAACTTACTTTTCTAATTCTCGTACTCACTTGGACATCCATTTCACCTCACGAGTGGTCAACTCAAATTTTGCACGTTGTTCAGAATAGCAACACGTTCCTTATAGGCATTTAGTTGAAATTATGGAATCATCGAGCACATGCGGTGCATTCATCAAAGACATAGTCATTGTTGACTGCGGAAGATGCATCACTTGGTACAACTTCACATTCACTTTGTTTCACGTATTTATCGTATGGGACAATATTGTTATTACCCATATTTTCAACATTTGATTCAATAGTTTCATTGATTGTACGTTATCATGCATCTGTTGCACATCGACATCATCGTATAGTTTTAATACCTCCGAGATGGGTTTGTCTTTGGATGGGCCACTTGTGGTGAAGAAGAGACCTGGGAGAGACCATTGGAGAAATGCTAGCCATAAAAATTGTGTGTGCAGAGGTCCATCATCTACATCGAGTCGATGCATCACGATCGGCGACTTGAAAGGCATTCGATGATTGTGACCTATCTCCGAATAGGTCGCTCATCCACACCGCATCATAGGTCTTGGCATTGCCCTCAAGAAGAAATAGCAATTCCTCTTCATTCAAAGCAACTCCATTGTCCCGAGCTTGTGCGCAAAGATCTTATCTCTCAAGTAATCGATTCGTGGACGCTTTGGAGATGTGCGCCTTGCAATGTGTCCCTCACCACCACAGTTATAGCATTTGATCGGCTTAGCTTGACCTTGGTTACCATTCCTTCCTCGATTCGATTGCCCACATAACCTCTACCAAGACCACCCCTTCCCCGATCATACCGTCTTTCTGAATCGGTTGCACCACGATCCTTCCATCTTTAACAAGAGCTTGATTGTGTGGGTTAGATGTCGCTCGAGGTTGTTGTTGGTTTGTGGGAGAGAATTCATGTTTTGGCTAATCAAAAGAGCTAGTTGATTAATGAAGCTTCCCACGTGTGCATCAAGATCGACTTGTTTGTACATAGGATCGGGAATGAGTTTGTGATTACCATTACCCAAGGGTATGACTTGTGAAGCTTTGGTTGTGATTCCGATGTTTGAGTAGAAGCGGTTGAATCATTAGACGAGCTTGTCTCTCCGGGTTAGTTTTGAACCGATTAAGAATCAATTTTTCAAACATAGCATGTCTCTCATTTCGAAGGAGGAAAGCATAGAGTTGCTCATAGTTTGTGTTCTTCAATCCTTTAGTAAGCTTCACAATGTAACAAACTTGTGCCATTCGGGATTCATGTTGTTCACAAATTTTGAATTCAACCGAATGTTAGGCATAGTCATTCGATGTTCCTCATGTCATTAACTAACTTATGAAATCTCACATAGTACTCATAGACATTCTCATCTGGTTTCATCTTGAAGTGCTCAAATTAAGTCATAGAGTTGTGATTCTCTGCCTTCCATGGTTAATTTCAACCCGAGAGAAGCATCTTTACATTATCCCAAACCGCCTTTGCATCGGTGTTATGATTGATCGACTTGTAGATGTCTTTAGGAAGACCTTGAAGAACAATGTTTCAAGCCCCGATATCGCATCGAATCTCTTTTCTCCTTATCATCAAGCTCATCATACATCTTAGGTCCATCCATTCCGTAAGCAGAGTACCATCTTCATTAGTATCAAGTATGTCTCTAGTCGCCTCAACTCGATATGGTCCTTCATCAATGGATTTGAGAATGTTGACACCATTTTCCTTTCAAGGCAATACAATCGATTCGTTGAGCCCAAGAATCGTAGTCGATTCATCAAGCATGGGTGGACGAGTAATCGAGCCACCGCTGTACATCCTCTCAGCAGATGGAGATGACGGTAGGGACGTTGGTAGACATGTTAACAGATTATACAGATTTTATAACTCTATGATTAAACAGGAAATAGATTCTTTCACGGGATTTTACTAAATCAAGAGAAACCGTAAACAATCACTCAAGTCGCTAGATGATAATGCACTAAGTCGCTAGAAACAAATGCACTAAGTCGCTACCAATTAATTCGCTAGATGACCAAGTCGCTAGAATCCCAAGTCGCAATGTAAAAGCAAGTCGCTAAGTAGTAAATCGCTACGGACCAAGTCGCTAACCAAATTTTGGCGACAATTGCCACACAAGTCGCTAGATATGCAAGTCGCTAAAGAGCAACTCACATGCACCAAGTCGCTACCACAAGTCGCTACCCGTAGTGGAGAATCCACTACTTGTACTTTAACTCGCTAGATCTAACTCGCTACTTTCAACACCGTAAGTCGCTACAAAATGTGAAGCAAGTCGCTACCAAGAAAATATTCCGTGAGCTAAGTCGCTAGCTTGAAAACCATATAAACATCACTTTTCAATCCAAAACAACCCAACCAAGATGATTCAAGCTACCAAATGAAAACCTAAACACTTTTGATGATTCTAAACATAAAAGTACCAACAAAATTCAAACTTTAACACAAGAAATCAACCAAATGATGCAAAACCACTAAACTTTTTCAAACTCAAAACCACCTAAAACCACTATAAATCCAAAGATGTGCAAGATATGATCTAACCATGGCTCTCGATACCAATTGTAAGATATAACTTTTCACATACACATCAAACCATAACACAAAGTAGCAAATAGATGGAATTCTAGAGAGAAAGTTAGAGGTTTAGGAACTTAGTGAGAGAAAGTGAAAGATATTATTATGAGCTCCAACTCTACCTTGGGAGGTAGAGAGTATTTATAGTCTTACATAAATCGCCACACTTGGTGTGGATCGAGCATACGGTGGGTAAAGACCGTCTGTCCTCCACGGTGTTACTTAACTAAATACTACTTAACTTAAAATAACTACGATCACGAGCTCTAACGATTACACATACTTGAGGTGACCGACTCTTTAATACCGAATTTCTAATTCCTAACAATCCTCAACTGAGTATCAAAGAGTAGATTCTCGAAATTAAAGTGAATTCGTAGTCGAATTCAAATAGAGGATTGGTGAAAGTAGCTTTGAATGTTTCGGGAACAAAGTGATCAACATTCTCTATCGAATTTGTTAGGATAAGAAGTGAGTGAACGATCATTATCAATGAGACTTTCGGTCCTCCCGGATCGCTTCAAATCAAAGAGTGGATTGATGTGAGTGAGTTCATCGGAGAACCCTCAAGAAGAGGGTCGACTGTGGGAGTGATGCCTCAACATACTCGATGTTTCCATAGGAAGCACAATCGTCGCTACAATTGGAGAAAGTTTCCAAATGATCATTTGAACACTCAAGAGGGAAGGAGAATCACACATATGGTCGAAGTTCCATGTGACTCTCTCGGGATTGGGACAAGGTTCTCAACACTAGACTTTATGAATTAGTCCGATTCCTTTTCGTGAATAGTGTCAAGATGCTCGTCCCCATGTTCGAGAGAGTGAGTGGGAGCTTTGGGTGTGATAGCAGTTGTTTGAGATGGCATCTCAACTGGGATATCAACCGATTGAGGAGTTGAGAAATATTATCTTTAAAAGGATAAAAACTCTCCTCGTCATCATCATATAGAGCTGCCTTAAGAAATTGGGAACGTCTTAGGGCTGCATGATCTAGGACTAATAGTTCTTCCCTAGATTTACGGGCCTCTCGTTCTTCGGCTAGTAATTCTCCCATGGTCTTTTCACCACTCACTTGATTCTTAAAGTTTTGAATCATATCCTCAAGTGTTTTCATTGCGGTTTCAAAATCATGGGAGATTTCTTGATACAACGGCTCAGGTGGAGTTTGAACCGTATGGTGCTTGGAGGTTGGAAATTGTCAAACATGTAAGAGTCATGATTGTTACAAGGAATTGGGTTCCCTATTTGACAATCGAAATGAAGTGGGGACCTCCACAAGACTCACAACAAAGAAAGCTGAGTCCGACCGTGTATCATATGGATATTGGTCATAACTAAAGTTACGAGCATCATCGGAAAACTGCTCATAGACAAACGTGTTTCCGGATTGACACTCAAATCCTAGGTGAGGACCTCCACAAAATTCTATGAGATATGTTGATTATATGAAGATAAGTCAGTGTGGTGGGTAATTGGAAAAATTAGAGGAGTCGTTAAATGAGTTCGGATTAGGATCATAATCAAATGAATTCCTCGAACCACAAAACAAACAACTCCCGTTATGAATATCATTACCACATTGTACACACGCACACCAACGATGTGGTGAACCAAAAGAGGCTCACCACAACCGACACAAGGAATAAACGATTTCATTTGAGAGTTATGAAAAGGAATCGGTTTATCCAAAGAATCAACAAAACCAACATGGTGATCTCGAATGACTATCAAGTCTCAAGAACATTTTGAAAAATCGGGAGGTGGGACGGTGGTGTGCTCGAGAGCTAGCAATTTCCACCACTTCCGTTATGGTCTCCGGTTCGGTTCTTGAGAAACGTGAAGATTAGGCAAGTCATTCTTGCTAGTCACCGGTCTAAATTCGCATGTTTGCTTTTAACCGTAAATCGTGAAAGTTTAGAATCAATTCTAGACGGCTTAGGAGCAATTGAGGGTTTAGATCTTTGGATAACCGTAGGTTGGACGATTTAGCACTTCCATTATTAGAGGAAGTACCGGTCCTTTGTCACCCCGGTTTCTCGCTCTATTTCCATACGCTAATTAATGGATCATCACGAACAACACGAATTCTTGACATTTGCGATAAAGTCAAGTTTTTCAACTTCGTCCCGCAATTCGTCCCGAGAGATTCCATGAGAATAGAAGAAGTTAGAATCAAATGGATGAGGGTAAAGGAATAAAGAATCAAAAGGGTAAGAGGGTAAAGATGAATATTTTTGGTATTTTTGAAAACATGATGCAAAAACAAAGGATGAAAATCTTTTGGGTTTTGATAAGAAAATATAAATACATACAGATGGTATAAACAAAGAGTGAATATTCAAATCACTAATCTGCTAGACGGAAGATAATCAAGACTGACCAAGAATGGCGCCTAAAATTTGATTCGTCGAACCGCTCAGTTTTTCACGCAAGTGACCACTGTGAATGGCCAATCAGGAAACTTAAAACGCTTAAGCACAAACTCAATGAAGATCTGGGAGTATAGTGTTTCCACGGTCGTTATGTCCCAAATGAGCTATGCAATGGATCACCAAACGTATAGTGATCGAGAGATTTGAACGGAAAAGAGGATTTGTGATTATTATAACTACAGAAAAAGCCAACAAATTACAGAGGCTTAAAGGCAAATTAAGGGAAATTTAAAAAGATAAAAAAAGTATTAAATAAACGCTATCACTACTTTTAAAATTGATGAACGTTTAAAACTTAAAACTTACGTATAAATAAAATTACGTAAACGTACAAAAAATGAGATCTAAGAAATAAAAGACCTAAAAATATGAAATGACATTTTACAAACCTAATGATAAAAGAAAATATTTAGAAAAAGAAAATTATTTTATAACTATTTAATTAATTATTATTAATTAAAACTAATTTTAACTATTTAATAATAGCCTAAATGCAAGAAAATAGGAAATAAAACTAGAAAAATAAAATTAAGACTTAGAAAAATCTAAAATATCAAAGAGAATTTTCAAAACTATTTTTGTATTTTTCCGAATATTTTCTATTTTCTAGGAATTAAAACTATTTAAAACTACTCAAATTGTTTAAAAATACAAATTTAACTAAGAAAAATTTGGAAAAATATTTTATTGGCTTTTTATATTTATCTTAACCTAAGAAAAATGAAAAAATATTTTTTTTGAAACTTTTCTTAATTTTTGTATTAAATGCTAATTAAAAAGTGCTAAAAACTGAATTAAATCAAGAAAAATACTAAACAAGTCTGGAAAAATCGAAAATTCAAGTTAAGTCTAAAATAATATTAGGAATCTAGGAAAAATGGAAAAACAGATGGTTGTGTACAAGAAATAGCAACTGCTATACAAGTGCTTATTGAAATAAGCACTTGAATAAGCCAAGAAGCACCCAAGAGCACCAAACTGATATAGAAGCTACACTAAGCTATAACTACCCAAAAGGAACCAATCTCAACTGCTCTAAACATCTGAATTACTCAATGCACAGATTTGAGGAATTGAAATAAGTCTAAAAACAGCATTATGAGGTCACTGCGACTTATTAATAAGCTACTAGATAAGATGGAAACTACAAACCAATTGTTGGAACTTAAATAAGACCGACCAAGAACTAGTAAACCAAAGATGGGACCTAGACAAGCTCAACCGGAGCTTGTGGCAAGGGTGCAAGACCCTGTCTTGGACTCGGTGTAAGCGAGTCGAGTTGCCTGTGGCAATTAAGTCCCGATTGACAAGCCCATTTGAGGCTTAAACAAAATTGACAAAATATACAAAAATGACAACAATAAACTAGAGCAATTGAACTTTTAAAGCCACAAGTTATACTTGATTTGACCTTAAATGAACCCATGAAAAATCATCTTAGTTGGGCTCAAACCGAGTTTTGCAAATTTTGACTTTGAAGGATTTGAAAGGTTTGACTTCTATGAACTTTGCAACCGATTTCAAAGACTTAGATTGATGTTAATGGATGAAATGAACTTAATGCAAGCAATGTTTATGGAATTTAAACACAAAACAAGATTTTGACTTGCAAAAACTTCAACAGTTAAGCTGCCAAGACATATGAAATGGAATTTTGACTTTGGTGGTTTGTAGTTACAAAATGAAGACAGATATGATTGCAATGGAGCTAAACTAACCTAAACCAACAAATTTCTACCACAGAATAAACTTACATCACATATAAAACAGCAAATCCAAACACACCTATAACAACTGATATGCAAATAAACGGGCTAGCTATCGATCCAAATTTTGTACCAATGACCAAACTGAGTTTACATGACCATAAAACAACTATATTAACAGGTTAAAACTAGTCTAGACTATAAGAACAGATATAAGCATGATAAGTAAACTGGATAGAAAATGAAACTGAGATAATCACTCACAGGTGTCCAACTTGTATGCAGCTTAAACCAGAACCCACACTATGCTAACCTAGTCTATTTCAACCCATATCCATGCTGCATCAACCCAAATTCCAAAACCAAGCACCATAAAGCCTCATTTTGACTTTTGTTGACCATTTCACAAAGTTGCTTGAAAATTAATTGCAAGCTTACAAAAGGTTATAAAGAGTTTAACTAACTTGTTTGAGCTTAAAACAAGCTCCGCAGTTTATACATAAGAAATTGAGACAAAATTTTCAACAAGAATATGAAACATGAAACTTAATTAAAAACTTGAGATTGTTGCTTAAAAGTGAATTACAATGATACAATGACTTGAGTTTAACACATTTGAAGCTTAAAATTACATTTTAGATCACTAATTGTTAACTTAAAAAACGACATACAAAGAAAAGTAAAACTAACTACTCTCCTCTCTTCTCCTCTTTCTTTTTATATGCCAATCATCTCCCACTTGTTTACGATTTGATCCCACCATCTTTTGGACCATTGGATGAGCTTAAACCACATTTGGCCGCTTGATTGGTTTTGGCGGAAATGGTTATATACCGATTGGAGGTTGAGTGAAGGGGAAAGGGTGCATTAAATGCATTTTGTAGTGTGTGGAGCGGGGAACAAGGAAGGATAAGGTGAGGAGGATTGTGTGTTGCAGGGATTTGCAGAAAGCAGTTGGGGAGAAGAAGCTTTTTGGCGCGAGTGGGTTGGTTTTGACCAGAGATTTGACCAGTGTTTAAGATAATAAGGGGGAGGTCAAAACAAGGGGTCCAATTGGTATGGCAGGGGTCAAAATGAATTATGACAAAACCAAGGGTGTTAAGGGTTTAATAATACACAAGGACCTATTTGCAATTTTCTGAAAATACAAGGACCCTGCTGCCATTTATGCAAAGTTGCTCCAAGGACTAAACGTGACAAGTTTTAATAATACAAGGACCAAACTTGACATTTTCAAATTTCCAGGGGCCATTTTTGCCAATTTTCAAACTTGAAGGACCAATTTTGTAATTTCTCAAAATTTTGACATTTTTTTCACCAAAGGACTAATTTTGACAAGTTATGATTTTAAAAGGACCTTTGGTGACTTTTCTTTGAAATTTTGTGCTCGGGGACTATTTCGCAACTTTGAAACTGGGGACCGAAACGCCAATTATGCAAACTTTGCTCATTTTTCATCCGATTTTGAACATTTTGCATCTCAAACATATAAATGCAATTTTGAAATATTTTCAAGATTTTGATGCATTTCGAGCATTTTTAAACGTTTTGCGCTCAGATTGATTTAAAATGATGAGTATTTACACACTCATCAATCCCCACACTAAACTATTGCTAGTCCCTAGCAATCTTTTGAGAAAAACTTAATGGATTTGAATCTCTTTACCAAAAGCCATTACTCGAGTAGCCAAATGTTTCAGTTCAAGTAAGAACCATGGTACATCGATAACCATGTGATTTTGAGCAAATCACCGACTTTAAACGGATTTGATTTCGATATGTGGGAACGTGTTAGACGGCTTTGTCATGGAACCGAAATTGGTCAACA
Source organism: Chrysanthemum lavandulifolium (assembly GCA_022545495.1). Taxonomy (NCBI): domain Eukaryota; kingdom Viridiplantae; phylum Streptophyta; class Magnoliopsida; order Asterales; family Asteraceae; genus Chrysanthemum; species Chrysanthemum lavandulifolium. Next base: position 215,113,264 of record CM040241.1, read on the forward strand.
AGATACGGAGAACAAGTCGCTAACTCGCTGGGAGAAGTTTACATCTACTCCGGAGAATCCATTGAATCCTACTATGGAAGGTTTTGCACTTTAATGAATGAGTCGATCGTAAATAAGTTGACACCCGTAACTATCGTGAGCAACATCAAGTTCCCTGAACAATCTACCGAAGAATGGGGACGATATGTCCTTGTTGTCAACCAAACAAAAACTTACATCAAGTGAACTTTGATCAACTCAACGATTTTCGAAACAAAACCAAAATGAAGTGAATGAAGTCGAAAGAAATATTAGCAAAGAATCATGATCCATTGGCACTCATTGCAAAGACTCAAACTCCAATGACTACACCACAACAAGCTTCATCATCTTCCACTAACAACAACTTGCAAAGAATACATCCTCAACAACAAAACTATCCACCGAACAACAACATTACCGGGAACAAGGAATCACCGATCTTGAAATGGAACCGGAAGAAGCTTTGTCATAAGCATTTGCATTCTTGGGTAAAGCATTCAGAGGTCACTATTCCACACCAACTAACAACAACCAAAGGATTTCATCAAACACTCGCAATGAGCAAATTGCACGGTAGGGTGTGAACATGGGTAATCAAGGACAAATGGTTGGAGTTATTGGGAACCGCAAGGATATCTTCATCGATTTCGCATGGGTAATCATGCGGTTTCGAATCGTGGTAATCAAATGGGTCGAATGTTAGGAATAGAGCAATGGGTAATCGAATGGGAATGTTGCGCCCGGTCATTGGGAATTATGGAAATGTGAATCAAGGTAATCGAGTTACGTGTTATAACCGTCAAGCATTGGGTCACATGGCAAGGAATTGTCCTACTAAAGTGAAAAAGAAGGATCTTGCGTATCTTTAGAAAGCTATCATGTTGGTACAAAGGAACAACTGGATTTCAATTGATTGTCGAGAACATGACTTCATGGATATTATGGATGATTTGGAAGACCTCAAGGAACTCAATGCTGTTGCATCTTCATGGCAAATCTTGAGGAGACTAAGTACGACAATCGACTCGACGCACCTCACGTCTATGACGCCAACGCAATGTCGAGGTACCAATCACCGATCCATGCTATAACAATGTCATATTTGATGTGTTTACTCATGACGAACAACATTCTCGTGACATCGGCACCTACTTATGATACATACCGACAATCCGAGTTGTAGCAATACTAACTCGAGACTCCGATGTGGATCCTAGTGGAGACCGTGTGCCACAAAATACTAAACCGATGAGGAAACACGTGCTTATTTTGAATCATTAATCAATAAGCGTGGCATTGAAATTGAGAAAGTTAGAACGGTCAATCGAAGTTAAGGCCGCGAATGCTAAATTGACCACCGAGCTTGAGAGTTACAAGGAGAACATAAAAGCCTTTGAATTTCATAAAAACAAAGAATCGTAATTAGAAATTGGTTATCGAAATTTGGTTTCAAGAACAACTTTTGCAAATCAAGTATAACACACTTGATGTGAATTTGAACTTAAAAATTAAATCTTTAAACAAGGAAATTTCGATTTAAATAACCAACTTTCTAAACAAAAGAAATGTTTTCTAATCTTGAAAAGAGAAGAAGCGTTGATTATCGATTTTCAAAACGAAAAGATTCTCTTCTTGATGAAATTCTTGATAAAATGAAAAAATCCAAACTTTGGAAAATTTGCTTCTTAAAACGGGTCATTCTACTCAAACAATCAAGATGCTTTCTAATCAAGTAAATCCGCGTTTTCATACTAATAATAGAATGGCACTTGGTAATGACCCTTCTTTGTTCCTCAAGTAAGCTCGTAAATCTCGAATGTGCTAAATAAAGGAAATGCTTTACATGAACCCATTATTGTTCGTGATTCTCTTGAAACGTTAGAACTATCTAAGGAGAGTAGATCAAAATGAAAAAAGAATTCGGAAATCAAACCAATTGATTATAAAAATGAAACAAAATTAACGGAATTACTTTTGTCAATCAAAAGAAAAGTCAAAGTTCTCCATCACACCAAGTGTTTCACACAAAGAGTCAACACTGTTTCAAAATGTTTCAAAACCAATTGTTGTCTCAAATTCTCTTTGAACATTGAACAAATGTCTTCAAACAATCCTTTTGACACAAGTGATGCGAGAAGTATTTTAGAAAATGTGAAAACTAGAATTGTGGATCTTCAAGATATCGTTAAAACTAAAACCAATATTACAACAAACATCCGGTTTAATAGTTTTGATAATGAAAATAAAAAGTATTTTGAAACTCAAATTGCCCTCAATTTGAATGCCATCGATGCAAGGGTAATTCATTTTGAACAAGCATTTTGAAAGAAACAGTTGACTTTGTCAAGGACCATAAATCCACGTAAAGCAAGCTAATGACCGTGTTGAACAAATCAAAGTTTTGGAAAATTTAAATGATTCTCTCTTCAAGATGTTCGACTCATCGATATTATGTCCATTATCTTACAAACATATTCTTTTGAAGATCATGAAAGACTCGACCGAGACCTCCAAATTGTTTCAAAATATGAAAAGCTCTTGAAAACACGAAAAGAAAATGTCTCATATTTTAAACAAATTGATCAAAAAACCGAGGAATGCAAGTATGACAAACTGTCGTATGAGCGTGCCTACAATGACATGAAAGCTAAAATGATCTTTTGAGGACTCATGGAATGTCAAAAGGAAAGGCATGGATATCTTGTTATTACAAAACCATTGACCAAGGAGAAAGCAAATGTTCCCAAACCGGTTTCCAAACAAAAATGTCTGCGTGTCATGCCTCCTCCAAAAGTCAATGAGAAAATGTTTCATCAAACCGTCCACTCCACCGCCCTACCTAAACATAATGTTGATAAAGGAAAAGCGGTTATCGAGAAACAAAAGTTTTAGCACCGGCCTTTTAAGATGAGTACCACTAATGCGTCCGCCTCCACATCTAAAACATATGGAACAAACGACATAAGTTTAGAAAAGCACTCTAAAGAGACTAGGAAAGCCGAAACCACTTCTCTAGATAAGAATGTGAATCCTAATGAGTGTGCCTTACCTTCTACAGGACTAGGAAGCACCTCTAGGAGAAGACTAAAGCCTAAGAGCAATACAAGGAACAATAGAATCTCGATCGCCTCTAGGAGTAGTAGCTTGAATAAAGAGAAGAAAGTAGAAGAACACCCTAGGAATTTACCGCTTTTGAATAAGAAAGACATTTCATCCGAATGTCTTGAACATATGAAACTTGCTAAGTCTAATGAATGTGTTGAATCTCTTTGTTTAACTTGCAAGAAATCTTTAATTAATGTTCAAGATGATTGTGTTTCTAAGAATGTGAATGATAAGCTGTTAAGAAGAACGCTCCAAAAGATCTCACGCTAAACGAGTAAGAAGACTAGTTGCAAAACTTAGACTTTACACTCTTGACAGGAACTATAGTGTATACTTTAGGGATGATATTTGGAAACCCACGGTAGAACTTTCACACCGAGAATGGTACATTGAGTGATAAACCGAAATTCCTCGTAGAAAACCTCTTTGAGTGTGATAAGGATTTTACCTCTAACCCAAAGGAACCAAAATCAAAACGGTTTCCAAAATATTCTTTTTTTCTCACATGGCGTGTTATCAAAATTTGTCTTTGGATCGTCGACTCGGGTTGCTCCAAGCACATGACCGAATCAAGCCGATCAATTTCGTCTGAAATTCATGGGAACCGACGTTTGGAAATGATCATGTAGCACTATCATGGGTTATGGAGATCTACCTTTGGAAATTATTTGATCACTCGGGTTTACTATGTCGAAGGGTTGGGACACAATTTGTTTTCGGTCAGCGATTACGTGATGCGATTTAGAGGTTGCTTTAGGAAAAATGCTTGCTTCGTTAGAAACTTGGATGACACTGATCTCTTAACTGGGAATCGTGATATAAACTTGTATGCTATCGACATCAATCAAATGGCCTCTTCATCACCAATATGTCTTATGACACGAGCATCTGGAACACAGTCCTGGTTGTGGCACAGACGGTTATCCAATCTCAATTTCGATACCATCAACAATCTTGCCAAAGACAACATCGTCAACGGACTTCCAAAGTTCAAATACACCAAGGATCACTTATGTCCATCATGCGAACAAGGAAAAAGCAAAAGAGCATCATATAAACCGTACTCTTAAGAGCTTATTGTGAAGATGTTGGAATAACTCATCGACATCGGTTGTTAGAACTCCATAGCGAATGGGGTAGTTGAAAGAAGAAACCGTACTCTTGTGGGAAGTCGTCACAATTCTAATTTATTCTAGTGCACCGTTATTTCTATGGGGTGATCTTGTTGCCTTCGCTTGTTTCACTGAACCGATCCCTAATCCATCTAAGATTCAATAAAACCCCATATGAAATAGTGAACAACGAAAACCCGATATCTCTTACTTTTACGTGTTTGGCGCTTTGTGCTATCCAACGAGCAGCAGAGAAGATCTAGGTAAATTGAAAGCTAAAGGTGATATTGGAATCTTCATTGGATATTGAGATAACTCGAGGGCATTGAGTGTATAATGAAGAACTAGGAGGATCATGGGGACGATGAATGTGAAATTTGATGAACTTTCACAAATGGCTTCAGAGACTCGCCTAGAACCCGCACTAAACCAAGAGACTTACGGACACATCGATTCGGGACTCGTACCTCAAAGAGCTCAATCAACTTCGTTTGACAATCCTAAAGAACAAGAATGGGAGAATTTCTTCGAGTTAATGTTCGATGAATACTATGGTGGAACTTCGACAAATGCATCAAACCATCATTCCGCTGCACCCGCTTAAAATCATCCACCACCACCAACAGAAGATGCATGTACTACGGTCGAAACCAATGCACCAACTCCATCAACATCATCTACATCTACTACAGTTATTGCACCCGTTCTACCAGCAGTTGATAAAACCAAAACGATGCAACATTAGATGAAGACTTATTTGAAAACCCGTTTGCTACGGAATGAGCTGAATCTTCTTCAAGCTTACGAGAACCATCTAACTCGCATACATTTAACCAACGGTATCCTTCTAGTCTGAAGTGGACAAAAGACCACCCAATTGAACAAGTTATTGGTGAACCTTCAAGGCCAATTCAGACGAGACGTCAACTTGCCACCGATTGCGACTTATGCATTTACCTTTGCTCCATTAGCAATATAGAGCCAAAGAACATTCGTGAGGCAATGGCAGAACCCGCATGGATAGAAGCAATGTAGGAGGAACTTCTCCAATACCGTCTACATGACTCTTGGGATACGGTTCCAAGACCAATTGACATTCGTGTCATTGATCTCAAATGGTTATGGAAGAACAAAAGGGATGAAGAGATGATCGTAATTTGCAACAAAGCTCGTCTTGTGGCCAAAGGATACTGACAGGAAGAAGGAATAGACTTTGAAGAGTCATTCGCGCGGTAGCTAGACTTGAGGCGATCAGATTTTATTAGCTCACGCATTTCACAAAACATAACGGTTTATCGATGGACATTAAGACCGCGTTCTTGAATGGAACTCGAAAGAAGAAGTGTATGTGAGTCACCGAAGGCTTCATCGACATGGAACATCCGGACCACGTCTACAAACTCAAAAAGGCAATCTATGGATTGAAACAAGCTCGAGAGCGTGGTATGACGAACTGCCCTCTTTCCTTATCCAAAACAATTTCACCAAAGGAACAGTTGATCCTACCTTGTTTACACAAAATACAAAATGACATTTTGATTGTTCGATTTATGTGGATGACATCATCTTTGGGTCCACTAATCCGAATCTTTCAAAACATTTTGAAAATCTCATGAAAAGCAAATTTGAAATGTCCATGATGGGGAACTAAAATTCTTTCTTGGTTTACAAATACATCGCCCCTCGTGGAATTTTTATAAATCAAGCTAAATACACAACCGAGATTTTGAAAATCATGGTATGGATAATTGTGATTCTGCCGGAACATCAATGGTAACTTCACCAAAATTGGAGCCGATTTGTTTGGGAAACCTATTGATCCGAAGAAATATCGGAGCATGATTGGTTCTCTCATGTACCTCAACGCTAGTCGACCGGATATTCATTTTGTTGTTTGCTTATTAGCAAGGTTTCGTGCAAAGCCTCGAATCGCACCTCAAAGAGGTTAAACGGATCTTCGGCACCAAGACATCCATTCACATGGGACTTTGGTATCCGAAGGAACCGGTTGAACTAATTGCCTTTTCGGATGCGGACCACGCAGTGATCAAGTTCTGACAAAAGTACATCCGAGGAGCACAATTTTGGGTGAAAAGTTAGTCGGTGGTCTTCAAAGAAACAAGATTGCACCGCACTTTCAACCGATGAAGCCGAGTATGTGTCTCTCTCTGCGTGTTGTGCTCAAGTTCTATGGATGAGAACACAACTCACGATTATGGCTTTACTTTCAATAAAATACCTATGTATTGTGACTTGAAAAGTGCCATAGCCATATCATGCAATCCTGTTCATCACTCAAAGACTAAGCATATCCGTGTCCGCTACCACTTCATCAAAGAGTACGTCGACAATGGTGCGTTGAATTATTCTTCGTGAAGATCGATTACCAACTCGCCGATCTATTTACTAAAGCCCTTCCAAAAGAAAGGTTTGACGATTTAGTTCGACGAATTGGAATGCGAAGCCCTAACCCCGAGGAGTTAGAACGTCTTCTCGAATCTTCTTGAAAATGATTTTCCAAAGCGCTTCACTGTACATATTTTTGAAAACAAAATACAAAATTTGAAAACCAACAAAAACAAAATATAAAATATAAAACTTTCAAAAATTCAAAACAATAGAAAATCAAAATCCAAAATATTCTTCTCACGACATGTCTCTCGATAATCGATATTCTATCGTTTCTAGAAATGTCATTCAACAATGATACGGGCATGTACAGATGCTTGAGCGAGAGTTCTTTAAATGTTTTCCAAAACATGTCCTTTCTCAAAATTTTCTTCAAAAAATGGCTTTCGTATACTTCAGTACGAAACCCCGACAAAAATGATGACTTTTGATTATTGTTCAAATCAAAACTCGTGCTTTTAAAGAAAAATCAAGTGTACGCTTCAGTGCACTACATTTAAAAATGGTGAGAAATCATCATCATCTTGAGCACCTTTTCAAGATTGTTCAAAAAGATTTTTCAAAATCTTTCAAATATTTTGTGCTCAAGATAACTCCCTCTAAACCCTTTAATTGATTATGCTTTATTAAAGGGGGAGCTTAAAACAAAAATGTTCCAAATTCTTGCTTAAATCAAATCCGTTTGTCTCCCCAACAGATTCTAAAATGTTGTTTAATCCGTTGATATAAAAAATATCACGTATATGCTATTTTTGAGGGGGAGGAGACGTGATTAAAATGTGATCAAAAAGTTTAATGATCGTTGTTTGATTCTCAAAAGAGCTCGACTCAGACGGAACCAATGAATTGACAGGAATCAAAGTCAGTAAATGTACCATCTCGAGAAACTTGTGATAGATATGCACCTTCATGGGTCTAACCTCCTTTTCAATGAGTGTTTACAACTTCAAGTTAGTTACTAGAGCTAGTTGTCACCTAAAAACTGACAATGGAACTCTTTAACTAGGCAACGTAACCGTGTCTCATGGGGAATTGTCTATCATGAGCCGATCAATTCAAAAACTGCAAACTCTACCCTCGATGTGTAGATTTCTGTCAAAACTTATAAGCACATGTGAAGGGGGAGTGTTTCTGAAAATATAAAACTCTTTGAGTGTCTCAAACCTGCTTTAAATCATAAACAGTCTGAGAGATTTTCAAGAAAAATGGTTTTATGGCAACAATAGGACAGTCAAGGAGTCATAAGGTGACTAAGGATAGGAAATTCATCCTATGATCCGCCAGAGCCGGAGGGATCTACCCAAGGACATCATAAATAGTTAGTATTAGAAGTCCTTAGGAATGATTGAAAAAAGGAGTAATGCGAGAAAGGAGAAATAAGGGTTGAAGAATTAAAAAGAAAAGTAAAAGAAAGGGTGAAAAGAAATAGCCTCCATATTCAACCTTAGGGCGTAAACCGGGTTCAATTCATCTACTCTTGGTTGTCACCGGTATTGAAGACAAAGACGTCATGGACCCAAATGACGACCGCACTAAACCTTCTAGCCACTCAATTCCTCTTAAAAGGATTTGTTTCATTCTCACTGGAACCCTACATAATCTATCGACTTTCTCTTAGAGATTGTTGGTATTGAAGAAGGAGACCCTCTCCCTAGTCTCCGCTCAGAAAACCAAAATGCACTTATTGAGTCTAGAGCCACGAGATTCATCAAAAGATCTCATAGGAACACTTGACATGACATCGCTTGTTGTTCATCAATAAGGGCACAAGTGATATATTCTAGAGTCCCACGCATCTTAGCAATCTACCGAACATTTATGAGAAGTTTCACTTTTGTGATCTTCGGTGATTGAATGGAAACTCCCGCGTGGTCAACATCAAGCGACCGACGGCAGTGAGTTACTTTGGTAACTCCTTGTGGATTACGCTTAGTGTGTCTCAAACGGTCTACAGTCGTGGGGTGATGCTTCGTGTACCTCAATGACTCATCTTAATCAGAGGTGTACTTCACATCGCGTTATCTCACTTGTGGGACTCAGTTCGAGAACGGCCTTTGTGAGAATTAGAGACGTGTTTTCACACTATGTCGTTAACACCCCGAAATTCAAACTCGTAAGTCTTGGAATCCGCTTATTACTAACTTTGCTTTTATGTTTTCTTCTTATGGAAGCTCCGGCGGATTGATCGTGCAGATTCTCCACATGCTCATACCAAAAACACATGAAAGTTCTCATCATAATCAAAGGCTACACAAAGTTAAAGATGATTCTTCGTCAATGTCAAAGAATCTACAAAGTTTAAAGACTTGGAATCACTCTAAACTAGAATTCAAGTGTTAGTAATTAATATGTAATAGTTAGCTTAATTATGGCTTTTATGTTAGTTATCAAGCCAAGGCTTATGTAGAAAGGCCCATGAGCCTTGGCTAAAGCCCATAAGAAGGAAGGATGCTAGTAGTGTTGCCCTAGCTCCTCCTAAATTAGAATTCCTATAAATAATCCTTGTAAACCCTCACTTGAGGGTTGGTTGTTCATTCATCTCATTTACTCTCGCATAACTCTTCATATATTCATACGTGTGTGTGTGTGTTTTGTTCAACCGATCATCTTATCTTTCTTTCTTACATATTGAGGCTTGTGTTACAAACATGGTGACCTAACGATGGTATCAATCGCCAAATAGTTGGGTGAAAAGGTTTTGTTTTGAAGTTTTAGTTTTACGCGTAAATTCTCGGTTTACAAACTTTGTCACGCATAAAACTCATTTTTACACTTTCCAATCCAAGATTCTTGTACTTTCAAGGTTTTAGGTGTTAAAATTTCGGTTTTGGCAAAAGTTTCAAACTTTCGTGTAATTCATTGTTTTTAAGCTTGGTTTTCTACGTGTGTTCAGTTCTACGCGTAGCGTGTGTATAAGTTTTGGATCATCAAGTTTCACACTTTTGTGTTATTTTGGTGATATTGAAGCTGTTTCATCACAAAAATCTGGTTTAGAAACACTTTGGGCTAAAATCTCAGTTTTGGAAAATCCTACGCGTAACAAAACCCTAAAGTTACGCGTAAGAAATCCGTGGCTTGATCTTCAGTTTTCTTGGTTTACTCAGTGTTTTCTTGCTTGGATAAGCACGAAAACACTTGACTTTGGATATCTTTTACCGAGATTAGTGTAAAGGATTTTTAGGCAAAACCTAATTTTACGCATAAGCTCAAACTTATCGTAGAACTCTTCGCCTAAGATTTTCTTACGCCTAAGCCTTGTCTTACGCATAAGCTAATCCCACGCATAAGTTTTCTCGTCTAACTTTCGTTTTCGCCTAATCTTAGTGTTTCTCAATTCTTACGCGTAAGCTAATCCTACAGCGTAACTATTGCTTTTACGCGTAAGTTTGGTATTTTCGTCTAAGCATTACTTTGCCTATACTTGGTTTCTCGCCTAAGGACACTTCATCAACAACGTTTCATTCGACTACAAAGATCCATTTTACAACACAAGTTTTCAACATGTCTCAACCACCATACTCTAACTACTTTCCTTACGTATAATCAACAACAACAACAACAACTCGGTCCACAACATCAACAATTCAATCAACAACAACAAATTTATCAACAACAATTTAATCAACAACATTATCCCCAACAAGGAGCAATTCCACCTCAAATGGTTCAACCACCACCTAGTCTTCAAGTACAACCTTACACAAACGTTTACAATCAACATCCATCCAGGAATACTATGAAGGAACCGTCTTGGTTTGCAAAGATGTGTGAAGCTTTAAGTAGCCAACAATCCATTCATGAGGCGGGATCACTTGATAGACCTCCAATGCTCACTCCGGAAACTATGATCAATGGGTGATTAGGTTCTTTAGGTTTTGTGATCTAAAGAAGCCACATGGAAAGTTCTTAAAGAAGGTCATCTTGGAAGGTCCATTTCGGATGCCTATTGTCGTTACACCGGAGATCCAAATGCTATTCCACCAAGAGATGATCTCACAAACATTGCAAGCTGTCGTGACCTTTACGGTGATGAACTTTTACATTTGAAGGCGATGAGCTAGCAATGCAATATATCCTTTTAGGATTACCCAATCGATTCTTGAAGTGTTGATGCTCAAAAGGCGCTAAGAAAATGTGGGAACATATTCATCTTCTTATGGAAGGCCTTGAACTTAATCAAGAAGACATGGAATCCAAAATTTACTTGGCTTATGAACACTTCATGATTGAACCGGAGAGACATTAGAGTCATATCATCATCGATTCTCAGACATCATCAATGACTTGGACAAACACAACATCATCATGCCAAGAATTGCTGTTAACACTAAGTTCCTAAGTAGTCTTGGTCCTGAGTGGGAAAAATATGTCATTTTCATCCGTCAAGCGAAGAATCTTCATCATGCTACATACGGATTGTTGTACGACTATTTGAAGCCCCACCAAAAAGAAGTTGACAAAGAAAGGACTATCCGTGGACTCCCGGCCCCACCGTCACTTCCGGACAATCAACAACTTGCTTTGTGGGCTCAAACTAGTTATCCTCCTCAACCCGCTCCTCAACCAACTGCAACAATTACACCATATGATCCGTCACAAGCAACAATCTCAACAAACTCAATTGGTTCCATACAACAACAACAATGATCAAGCACTACGGTGAAGCTAATGAGGACTCCGATGCTTTCGATGCATTGCAACAAGGATTTGTTATGATTGCTAAAGCCTTGGCGGTATACAAACAAATCCAACAATCGCATTCGCTCCTCATCAAACACAAGGAATCGGTGTTGTGAACAATGGACGTGTTGAAGTTCGAGAATCGTGGTTATGGTCGTCGGATGGGAGGTGGTCAAGGGTTTAATGCTATGGGAAGGAATAACATGGGTGCTCCACAACAACAGAGAGCTCAAGTGGTTGAGCAGGGAATGCTCGAGAATGGGATGAATGGTCTTCGTTGCTACAAGCTGTAATGAGAAGGGTCACTGGCTAATGCATGCCCAAAGCCGAGGACTAGGCGGTGCTTATCACAAGGAGGCTTTACTTTTGGCTCTTAAGGATGAAGGTGGTGGAACCCTCACAACCAAAGAACGAGCTTTATGGCGGATCGAGACTCGGATGATGATATGGAGGACTTGCAGGCTAATGCAGCGGTGATGTTGATGGCACAAATGCAAGCTCTCCACATGAGTGACACAGCCCAGTGTATGACAGCGATGGCTTGTCTCGGTACCGAACAAACCATATTCATCATCGATCTTATATCTCGACCAACATCCGAATCGACGAGGCTCGGAATGTTCAACATGAGCCGTCCACATCTCATTCGGCGATTCTCAACTAGACCCGTAGTTACATTTGATGATCAAGATGACCTTATGGTTACCTTTGATACTCAAATTGACTCGTGGTTATACTTGAGGATCGAATAGTGATCATGTTGTGACTCACGTTGAACACGTTGAACCTTTGCCTAATCCGGATGTTGATCTCTTACTTAAAGACCAACAATCCCGAATGGAAGAATGTTGTGCATTGAATCGGCAATTACGGTAAAAATGTATTGTTAACGGGGATATTGAATGCTTAAAGCGGCAACTCAATTATTTTAAAACTCAAGAAAAAGCGTGAACAAGGTTTTGAAGTCGCTTTTGCTAAATCACACCAAAGCGAAAAATCATTAGAGCGACATATCGTGATCTAGCCGCATCCAAGAATGCTTTGTTGTCTCAAATAGAACAAGCTGAAACATGATCATAAACAACAACTTAACGCTCTTACCTTGGAAACTCAAAATCCAAGTATGAGTTGTTAACTTGTCAAAAGCAGTTCTCGAGTACAAAAAGCATTCCACGAAGCGAATAGATGACTATCTTGAGGAAATTGTCGACTTACAAAACAAAATCAAAGAGTTTGAAATGTTGTTTATAAACATGGTGAATCAATCACAACGATTCAAAGTTTACTTTCAAACCAAATCCAAATGGATATGGACGAATCTTCGATTACAAACCTAAGTTTTCAAGCGAGCATTCAAACCAAATCACGAAGTTTACGGTGCGAGAACATAGAGTTGATGATTCCATTATGAGTGTTGTTGAATATAACCGTCAAGAGGAATTAGATGCGAGAAGGCGAGTCGATCAAAATTAGAAAAGGTTGTTTATAACAAACCATTTAACTATTCAAAAGCCGTCACTTCGTTGCACAAAGGATTTTTCTAACACACCTTGGGTTATCACACCTACTACGAGGGTCCCTTTCCAATAATGTACAAATTAATGGTCCTTTACCTTCACTTAGTGAAATAAAACCATTAGCGAACAATGTAAAGTTATAAAATATTTTGAAACATTCATTTCGGACATCAAACTTTTGGAGCGTGAAATTGAATTTCATTACGAAATAAAAATTGAACATTTTCAATCGCCTCTCTTAGCGTGCACAAAGAGATATTCTTGAGAAAAGAATTTTACCTCATGTCCGAAATTTGAAAAATTGTGCTATATATTGGGAAAGGGATTTTCACAAGGAGCTTGGACTTATGAAAAGAGTTTTCGAACAAGCGAAACATCAATTTCAAATACAAAGCGTAAAAAGAAAATGTTACGAAAAGATGTTGATCGACTCTTGGAAGATGTTATCTGTCTTGATATCCATAATGTTGTGTTATTGCATTCTTTGTCATATGCATTTGATTATATCTCTGATTACATTGATTCTGTTGAAATTGTTGAGAATCTTGATAATGTGCATCGGATCGAGTCTTTAAAAGTTGAAAATGAGCGATTGTTAAGCGAACTTTCAAATGCAAAGCGTCGTCTTCAATGGTGTCAAAAGATTGTCAAAATCGTGAACTTGCTCGCAAAACAAAATCACCGATTGCGTTCAAAATCTTTTGATCCTAAAATTGAGCAAGCTGGATGATCAAAGCAGCGTCTTTGAAATGTCAAATCTCAAAATATGAACAAGAACTTGCAAAAGTTAAAAGGAATATGGTGTCATATTTGATTTACTCAAACAGACTCGTGATGAAGCATCAAACGAACTTGATCATTATCTTGCACACACTAAAGAAGTCATGAATTTTTAAAATCTTAGATTGAAAATCAAGATTTGTTGCACATTGTCATTGAGTTAAAGAGAAGTTAGGAAAGTATGAACAAGTTCGACTTAGCAACATTAAGAAACTTGCACTGTAACACTTAGAAAAAGTGACACTAGAATGCCTCTTGACAAATCACAAGATACTAATGTGCTTCCTCTCTTGAAAGCAGGAATAGTTGCCTCTTTTCCCAACGTCCGCACTTCACGACCTAGGAGCAATACAAGGAAGAATAGGAAGTTGCGACCTAAGAAAAGAACAATAAAGAATCTTTGAAGTAGAAGAACACCTAGGACTTTGAATAAGATTCAAGTTGCACCCACTTTAGATATTGCGTCGACAAATGTAATGGAAAAAGTGTTGTAACGAATGATGAACCTTTAAGTACTTTTGATATTAAGTCGAAGCTTCTTGTGTTATATGTCGTAAAAGTATGCTTCGATTGTCATGATAAATGTGTTGCTAAAGCTATCTTGTCTCGTTTACGGAATCCTAAAGCGGAATACCTCTAGGCCCACTAATGCTTCTAAGTGCGTGCTTGGTAAACCGCCTCTTTAGATTCTATGAAACGCATTGATGTCCTGTAGCTCCATTATCACCTCCAAGGAGCGTAGTACCACCTAGTGCATTCACTAAGACTAAAGCAAAGACTAGTTGGAGATGGCGAAATGGATACATAATACACTAGGATTTAAATGGATACCTAAAATCGTTGATGTGTGTATTTCTACTATAAGCGCTTGGAACCCTCTAACTCTTGGGTTCCACATCTACTTCTATTCCATCTGTGTCGCTATGTGTAATGCGGTGATACTGATCATCCTTTGGATTGTTGATAGCGGATGTTCCGACACATGACGAGCAATCTTAAGCTGTTATCAAACTTTGTTGCAAAGTTCATTGGCCTTTGTCGATTCGGGAATGATCACTTGCGACTATCATGGGCTACGGAGATTACATCAATGGCAACATCGAAATTAGCGGGGTTTATTATGTGGAAGGCCTCGGTCACAATCTCTTCTCGATGGGTCAATTACGTGATGGAGATTTGGAAGTTGCTTTTCGGGAGAAAACTTGTTTCATTCGTGATCTACAAGGAAATGATCTTATGTACGCACTCGCAATTCAAGTCTCTACACTATCTCCATGCAAGACATGATTGCTTCATCTCCCATCTATCTACTTTCAAAGGCAACATCAACAAAATCTTGGCTATGGCACCGTCGTCTCTCACATTTAAACTTTCAAACCATAACCAACCTTGCTCGATACAAACTAGTTGAAGGTCTCCCGAGATTCCGATATTCTAAAGATCACCTATGCTCGGCGTGTGAACAAGGGAAAAGCACTCGTGCTCACTTTCCTTCAAAGATGGAACACTGACTCTCGACATGTGCTTCATCTTCTTCACATGGTTGTGTGGCCCGATCGGCGTGCAAGCGATTAATGGCAAGCGCTACATCTTGGTAATTGTCGATGACTACTCAAGATGGACTTGGGTCTACTTTCTTGAAGTAAAGATCAAGCTCCACAGATGATCATCACCTTTCTCACGAAAATTCAAGTTCGACTCGGAACACGGTCGGACAAATCGAGCAGACAAAGGCCGAATTTGTGAATCAAACTCTTCGTGCATTTTATGAGAAAGTGGGAATTGAGCATCAAACATCTATTGCACGTACACAAGAACAAAGCGGAGTTGTTGAAAGCGAAACCGCATGCGTTAGTGGAAGCTGCAAGAACGATGTTAATTAATGCTAAACTTCGGATTACTTATGGGTGAAGCCGTGTCAACTGCATGCTACACTCAGAATCGCTCAATGATTACCAAGCGCCACAACAAAACACCTTATGAGCTTATCCACAACCATAAACCGAACCTCAAACACTTTCATGTATTTGGATCCCTTTGTTATCCGAATAATGATCGTGATGACTTTGGTAAGCTCAAAGCCAAAGGCGACATTGGAGTCTTTATAGGATATTGTGAAAATTCTAAGGGTTTCGGATGCGGAATCGTCGTACAAAGCGAGGTTATGGAAGCGATTCATGCAAATTTCGATGAGCTTCTGAAATGGCTTACGAGCATAATGACTTGGAACCGGTCACAACCGTTTAAACTTCCTC
Source organism: Chrysanthemum lavandulifolium (assembly GCA_022545495.1). Classification (NCBI taxonomy): domain Eukaryota; kingdom Viridiplantae; phylum Streptophyta; class Magnoliopsida; order Asterales; family Asteraceae; genus Chrysanthemum; species Chrysanthemum lavandulifolium. The sequence goes on from CM040241.1 coordinate 215,129,143, forward strand.
AAACCCCATCATCGGTGAACCAAGCCCCGACTTACTCGTCAACAAATGGAAAAGCTATTTGCTCCTCTGTTTAGTGATGATATTGATGAGCGTGCTCGGTGTATCCAATGTTTCCATTGCTCAACGATCATATTCCAATACGATACACTGCTACAACAACTACTATTGAAGAAGCACCACCGATTGACTCTCAACAACAGTTGAACAAAGCGCATCCAATGGCGAGAACCGGTTGATGATGTTCTAAACAATGAAGTACCCCACTGCAGATTTTGATCCAAATCGTTCTTCAACCCGTTTGCTAATGACTCTGCTGCACGGATGTTGCGGAATCATCTACAAACCATTTGAATCCTCCAAATCGCACAATGTATATCAACATCAACCTTCCACACATCGTTGGACGAAAGACCATCCTCTTGAGAACATTATTGGTAACCCGAATCAACCGGTCGTAACAAGACAACGTCTTCACACAGACGGTGAACATTGCATTTATGCACTCACCTGTCATCGCCAATCGAACCTAAAAACATTAAAGATGCAATGACCAAAGACAATGGATTGAATCCATGCAAGAAGAACTCAATCGGTTTAAACGTCTTGAAGTATGGGAATTGGTTGAAAGACCAACAGGGTCTTCGTCATTGGTCTAAAATGGATTTGGAAAAACAAATTGGATCTTTGAAGGAGCGTAATCGAAACAAGTCACGTCGGTGGCTAAGGGTTATAGACGGGAAGAGGTATTGACTTTGAAGAATCATTCGCTCCGGTTGCTCGTCTTGAGGTTGTTCGGATATTTTAGCGTTCGCGGCTCACATGAACATCACGGTCTTTCGGATGGACGTCAAAGCGCTTTTACGAATGGTCAAAGCGAAAAGCGGTCTATGTCGACCAACGGAAGGATTCGTTGATCCAGAGTTCCCGAACCATGTTTACAAACTGAACAAGGCTCTCTACGGTCTCAAACAAGCCCCTCGGGCGTGGTATGATAAGTTATCATCCTTTCTTATCGCCAATAATTTCTCTAAAGGCTCGGTCGACCCTACACTTTTCATACAATATCACGGGGAACACATTTTAATCGTTCAAATTTATGTGGATGACATCATTTTTGGGTCAACACATCTAAAATACTCAAATGCTTTTTCAAAACTTATGACAAAACATTTTGAAATGTCCATGATGGGTGAACTTACATTCTTTCTTGGATTGCAAGTTCATCAATCACCCGTGGTATTTTCTTAAGTCGGTCAAATATGCCCTTGAACTTTTAAACAAATTTGGAATGCAAAGCTGTGACACCTATGCCACACCAATGGCACATACCAAGAAACTAGACTTTGATTTACATGGGAAATTGGTGGACCCTACCAAATACCGTAGTATCATTGGGTCTCTCATGTATCTAACGACTAGCGGCACGATATTGTTTTTCGTATATCTTTGCTCCGTTATCGGTCAAGACCAAGCTGAAACCCACCTCTCCGAGGCTAAAAGAATCCTCCGATACATCAAGGAACCATTAACTTGGGGATCGGTATCCGAAGGATTCGGTTTTGAACTAATAGCTTTTGATGCGATCACGCGGGATGCTTAGATTCACGGAAAAGTACCTCGGGAGCATTACAATTTCTTGGTGATAAAGCGGTGTCATGGCAATCGAAGAAGCGAGGATTGTACATCGATGTCCTCAACCGAAGCGAGAATATGTAGCCATGTCGTGTTGTGCTCAAGTCATTTGGATGAGAACACAACTCAAAGACTATGGTTACGTATTTGTGAGAATCCCGATGTCTTGCGACAATCGAAGTGCTATTGCGATCTCGTGCAACTCTGTTCAACATTCGAAATCAAAGCACATCGATCTTGATATCATTTCATCAAGGAGCACGTGGAAAAGTCTTGTTGAATTATACTTTGTGGTCTTGAATACCAATGGCGGATCTCCTCACCAAAGCCTTAGCTCTGCTAGGTTTAATGAGTTGGTCCACGGATTGGTATGCGGTGTTTGACTCGAGAGGAGGCTGGATGAACTTTTAAAACATTCTTAAAACCGGTCAAACACCAAAACCTCTTTTGTAAATATTTTTCAAAACAAAATACAAAAATATAAAATCTGATAAAACAACAAAAATATTCTTCTATCTATATTTCTTTTAACATGGCAAGTACAAATCTTCCGTCAACACTCTAATCTTTCAAAATTCAGTATTTTATCGGTCAAGTGTTGAGGGGGAGAAAGCAAATATTTTTCAGTTTCATAAAACCTTGTACTTGCATGTTACCTTATCTCGATTGTGTCTTTGATTACGGTGGTCACATTTCTGGTTTACTGACACTCCTCGGACTAAAATTTATAAAATTTCATTATTTCTTAAGTCGAGGGGGAGTGTCGTCAAGTTTCTTTCCAAATATCTTTCGATTGGTAACCAAAATGGAAGTTATGGACGTTGGATGTAAATGGTTAAGGTGGAGGGACTGAATGTGCCAAAAGTTCAAAGTATTTTTAACAAAACACTCCACCTAACTTTACTAAACACATTTACTCACAACATTTATTACACAACTACCCATATCTTCGCCTAACAATCAATCATCAAATCCGTGTTTCTGATCATCAATTTGTAAGTGTTAAAACGTTCTTTGTAATCATCTAAACATGGGTTTTGAATCGTTTTTAAAACCAACGGTTAGATTTTTATCTAGGTGTGATTTTGTGTTCTACGCATAAGCGTATGAACACATAATCAAGTGTGAGTGTTTTTGGTTAAGATGGTAGTGTCAAAACGTTTGTCTAATCTCTATGATACCATTTTTATCATTAAAACTCACCCAGAAACATGAATTGATTGATTTTGAAAATTAGGGTTTATGCGTAATTTTGGGTATTTTCAAATGTGAGTGTTTCTGGTTAAAAAGATAGTTGTTTGATGTTGTTTACATGTTGAATTGATCATATCCAGGCTTAGAACTTACCCAGAAACACCAATTGCGTTAAAATTGAAAATTAGGGTTTATGTTCATAGAATTTGGGTATTTTTGATCCGCTTAGGTTTTGATGTTAAAACTTGGATAAAACAACTCAATAAGCTTCCTAGACATCCCAGAAAAACTTTGGTGCATATCCTATGGCTAGAATCCTTACTCGTAATTCTTGAAAACTAGGGTTTAAGTTTTACGCATAAGTCATTTTACGCATAACTGCTTTAATGAGTATTCATGATTAGAACTGAAAAGGAATGAATGCATATGTTAATATTGGTGATATGATGAATTTATTTCAGGTTTCTATGCGTGAATAATTCAGAATCAAGGTTACTTGAACATCTACGCATAAGGATCACCTTACGCGTAGAATGTTATGCGTAAGAGAAATCTTACGCGTAACCTTTACGCGTAAGGTTCTACAATGGGGACTACGCGTATCTGTGAAGGATATGCGTAAACAGTAACCTCTACGCATAAGGTTCACTCTTACGAGTAAGCCTTACGCGTAAGGTTCCATATACGCTTACGCGTAAGCTTTACGCCTAAGGCCCTCTTTTCCTACGCGTAATATTTCTTACGCGTAAGTCAAGAACCTACGCATAAGCTTATGCTTACACGTATAACCTTTCTGTTTACGCATAAACTTAGAACCTACGCCTAAGCCTAGTTTTAACCAAAATTATGAATTGTTACGCGTGCAAACTTGTAAATAAATAAATCATAACGCCACGAAACCAAAATGTCACTAATAAGCTTAAATGTTTAATAAGTTGTGAAAAATAAGTGAAAACTTGGACTTTAAAACTCAAAGTTAATCAACTCACGAAACTTATCACGACGTCTTTGGACTATTGGACTAACAAGTGACATTGGACTCGTAACAATCATCGACATATCACATTCAATAAATAGACAATAAAATCAACTATTGACTAACGTAATGTCTTTCGATATGTTGGTTCTTTTGGCTAAATATCTTTCAGATCACGACATGGACGCTCAAATGCAAAATGTGGAAGCACCAAATGTTCTCCTTGTTGAAGATATCTTCCTCATGGTTACCCAATGAAGATCGGAAAGAACAACCTTAGAGTTGATTTTGATAGTTTCACTGCTCGAGTCTTCTTGTCGATTGTTGTGGACATTCGAAGAATCACCCTTATCGAACATGCTCACCAACTCTGCTTTCTAGTGGGAGATCTACATTCACCAATTACGGCATACAATGCGAAAGATCAAAGGTCAAAATGTTGTGACGGTGGCTCAACCACAAACAAGTCACCATCACACCAGTGATTTAAGGGCTATTCTTCTTATTCTTGTCATCGAGCCAAGCGAATACAATGCCACACCAAATGAAGAGGTCGTTCTACAATTCATGGTCGACATTGGCTATGGCGAAAGCTGCGGGAGTAATCACAAAGCATTCATCCGTGGATCTTAAGAATATTCCCGACCATGGAGAACCCTCACATTATGATTACCAAATCCGTTTACGGGCGTGATAGTGGTTATGAGCATCCCAAGCTCATGGAACTACGAGATCTTTTGGGCTTTGGTCAACATGAAACACATTGAAGTTGAAGCTACGATATGGGACGACATGATGTCTTTCCTCAAAAGCTTGGCACCAAGATCCCATATATCGGATATACCAAGCTGTTGATCCAAAGAGCTCTAGGGTATAATCACGATATTCCTCGAGACTCAATGACCCCAACAATCACTCCGCGTTGTATGAACCTACACTCACGATCGGTTAAGGAATCAACAACAAAGAAACAAGGTGCGGTGTTGCGGATCACCTTCTTCGATGCGGTCAAACAACTTTATTCATACAAAAGGTATCGGTAGCGGTTGATGAAGGAAAAGTAGGTTTTCTTGATGAAAAGTCCTCTGGTACACCTACTAGGAAAACCGGGAGAGGCGGTGCGAGGAAGCATTACGAGCGCGAGTCGGAGAAAGTTTCCTAAGAGGTCACATGTTCTAAAGGAAAATTTCCTCTAAAAAGCCATTCCTATTCCCAAGCACGAACCTCAACAAAAGCTAATGGATGAAAGTTACGAGGATCTTGAATCGAGACGAAGAGGTCATCTACTCGAAACTCCAATCGATGACACTCAAGCAGTAGCAAAACCTCCCGGTCAAAAGGCGATAAAGGTAAAGGGAAAACTCGGTGCTTGAGCATGAAAAGAAAGCTCGGATGAAGAGCCATTTGATGAGGAAAGAGACTATCGGAAGAAGTTGAAGAACCTCGGACTCAAGCATCTTGCCACGAGTTGAACAACAACAAATCGTGGCCCGGAGGGTCAAGTGGTGGAGTCAATCTACACCAATTCACGATGCGGTTAATCAACCCGATAAGGGAGCTGGTGCCACCACTCTTGAGCAACAACAAAGGCAGCTTGAGGATTCTATCAATTATGACTTTGAGGAACCAGAAAAGGAGAAGTCTGAGAAAGAAAAAGTTGATGAAGAGGCTGCAGCTCAAGCTAAAGCAGATGAAGAAGCCAGGATTAAGGCTGAAGAAAAGGCAAAATCTGGACAAGATGACGAAGTTAATTATGATGATTTTCTTCTCGATAGTCCAGTACATTCCAAGGAAGAAACTTCTGAACCGCCAAAAGACCCTGAGTCTCCTCATGTCTCATCATCATCAGACTCGTCTTCTCACTCTTCACCTCCACCATCCAAAGGCACAACCAGATCCACATCCAAGTCAGTGAAGAAACCAACCGACTCTTGGATATCCCGGGCTAAGACAAAGATTGTCAATCTTTGTCAAGCAAGTCGGGAAGAAAGACGTAACCAACAAAAAGCTGAATCAACTCATTGTGGTATCAATCTTCTACATGACGAGATAGACAAGATGTCAAGTGAAAGGAGTATATCCGAAGTTTATGCAACGTGATGTCAAGGGGCGAGCGAGATGATTAAGGGATATACTCACAAGTTCCTTCTCGACCTTTGTTCTGGCGTGACAAAGAGATGTTCAACCGACAACTCTATCCGAATCTCATGCAATTGGCCAAGCAAACTATAAGATCAACACCTCTAACCGTAACAATCAATCCAACTGATCCTACGACTTTCTCCGATCTTGAATTGGTTTCCAAGCTTGTAACTCAAATGTATAAGCGATGCGCAAAGTTTACTTGACGAAGGTAAACTGTTTGAAGCATTATTGGAATACCAACTCAAAGCGACATGCGAGTAGAAGTGAAGGCCTAAGCGTCCAAGAGGCGATGAAGATAAGGATAAGATAAGGAGCCTAAACGTCCAAAAAGTATGGTGAACCCTCCTCTATGCCACCACCACCCCAAAGGACTCCAACACAAAGACGATCTCCTCCACGCTCTTCTGGCGACAAACCTCGGGACTCGAGTCACCACCCAGACGAGAGAAAACCGGTGATCATTTGAATACTTTGGTGGTGACGATGAGGAAGTCCCTGAGCCCCAACAACAACCCACCTCTCCCGACAAAGCAAAGAAACCGGCATCCTCATCTAGGCCAAGAAGAAGAAGAAGGCGACTAAAGGTGATGTCGTCTCATGGCTGAGACGAAGATGACACCGAATATGTTGGTTTTCTACACTTGTTGATGCTACTCCTCCCTACACGAAGGTCAAGATATGGTAGAAGGTCGAACATTGGAGCATGCTAAGTTACTTCAAGAAAAGTTTCGGTGAAGAAGATGACCAAGTCGAGTTAAACGCATCAAGAATGAAGCTTTTCAAGCTGCTCAAAGACATTTCGGAAAGTGCTATTGAAGTTGAATATCATCTTGAAAACATAGCACGAGCCATGTCTAACAACATCGATTGGCTCAACCACAGGCGAACATTGACTTCACGAGAAAAGACAAGGCTCCATACTACACGGTGGACGGACCTCTACCTACCATTGGGACGGATCAACCTAAGATTCCATTCCGCTACTTCTTCAACAAAGACACGGAATTTCTTCTACATGGTAGCGATGTGTCAAAGAAATCGCTACATCACTTACACTTCCGTTCCGGCAGCCATATACTCCATTGCATAGCCATCGAGGAAAAGGCTACTCACATGTTTGCCAACAATGTGGAAAAGTATGACCTTGATGCGATGTATGGGATTCACCATTGGCACGAGCATGAAGAATCTTCTACAAAAGTCGCCGGGTTCAAAAGTCTACACATGAAGTGTATAGTGATAAAGGGATCATTCTTTGTTAAGCATGTAACTCTCTCGTCTAAATGGGACTACACATTTCTCAAGAAAATCGTGGTCAAAAGACAAGACGAAGAGGACTATGTTTTACGTGAAGCGGACTTTCGAATTTGTCTCTCAACGACATTGAAGATCGTATCTTGCCAAGGTGCAGGGAAGAATGAGACAATTCTTGTGAAATCAACGTGAATACATCAAGTCCTTGCTAATCTTCATCAAAAGCATAGTGATCCGAGGGCGTGTAGAAGACTTGCAACTTGCCGTGGAATCGTATCGGACACGTGTCAACCTCACGGACCTCGGCTAGACCTTCACGACATCAACCACCTTCCTCAATACACTCTCATGACAAACCATTTGGCGTAGTCTACCGTAGTGAACTACACAAATTGCTTGATGGCGTGTAAAGAGCTTCATAAGTTTGGAGATCATACATGAAGAAAGTCAAGGATGGGTTAGCTTATCGGTTAAAGGCGATACAACAAGGCATTGGGTCACCGAAGAGATGGAATTCAAGGAGAGAAGGGATGTGAAGAAAATCATCACACGGATTGATGAAAGGTTGTATAGAAAGGATCGATTCGAACTTTGGAGAGTTTCGTAGGTGGTCGTCGAGCATATCTCTCACAGGCTACCAACGTCGATTCGCATTCACGGAGTTATTCTTGGACTACCGGATTCTCCTGGTAACCCTTGATTTGTTTCATTCTCTTAACATTTGGATGTGTGATTTTTAATGACAATGGCTTGTGCACACATAACGATGTACAACCCGTACTTGTAATGAAAGGACCACGTAGTGCGCTTGATTGCCACAATCCTTATAAAAGGAGCGAAAGCTTCTTACTTTTGAGTAAAACTATCAAAACTTTCATTTTCAAAGTTTTGCTCAAAAGAACAAGTACTTCCCTTATGATTTTCAAAACCTCAAAAGTTTATATCACTTGTTGAGGGGTATTTGCTTAAAAACTTTGTTCACAAAATTGTTCTTCGTGATAATCTTCCCACAAAACTCGAAATGGTCATATTTGATATCAAAATTTCGTCAAAAAATAACATTTATATGCCATTTTGAGGGGGAGAAAAATTATGTGATAAGAAATATGTTGTGAATTGCTATTGAATCTTCGTGTGATAAGACTTCAACCCATGAATTTGAAATCGAGCAGTCATACATCGAAAGATATGTCTTCCAAGACTTATCCGAGTAGATCGTACCTTTCGAGAAACTCTTGATAGACATGAACTTTGATGGGTTTGACAACCTTTCGAGGTTTGTCTACACCTTCAAGGTAGTTATTAGAGCTAGTTGTCACCTAAAAGCTGACAATGTAACTCTTTAACTATGCAACGTAACCGTGTCTCGCGGGGAATTGTCTATCTTGAGTTGATCAATTCAAAAGTGCGCGCTCTTCTCTCACCGTGCAGATTTCTGTCAAAACACTTAAGCACGTGTGGAGGGGGAGTATTTCTGCAAAATATAAAACTCTCAAAGTATTACAAAATGTTTCTTACTTATAAATACTTTGAGAGATTTTCATGCAAATTGGTTTTGTGGCAATGGAGTTATAAGGTGACTAAGGTTAGGAATAACCGTCCTATGATCCGCCAGAGCCGGAGGGATCTACCCAAGGACTCCACCAATAGTTAGAATCTAGAAGTCCTTAGGTATGATTATAAAAAGGAGAAAATGAGAATCGGAGAAAGAAGGAGTTGAAGAATTAAAAAGAAAAGTAGAGAAAGGGTGAAAAGAAATAGCCCTCAGTTATTCAACTTAGGGCGGACACGGGTTCAATTCATATGCTCTTGGTTGTCACTAGATGACACCGGTATTGAAGATCAAAGTCGTCATGGACCCGATGGCGCATGCACTAAACCTTCTTAACCACTCAAGTTTCTCTCAATAGAAGCTTGTTTCATTCTCACAGGAACCCTACGTAAACTATCGGCTTTCTCTTAGAGATTGTTGGTATTGAAGAAGGAGACCCTCTCCTAGTCTCCGCTCGGGAAAACCAAAGCGCACTATTGAGTCTAGAGCCACGAGATTCATCAAAAGATCTCTTAGGTACACTTGACATTTCATCGCTTGTCGTTCAACAATAAGAACACAAGTGATATATTATCGAGTCCTTCACGGATCTTAGCAATCATCGAGAACATTTATGAGGGTTCACACATGTGATCCTCGGTGATTGAATGGAAACTCTGCCGTGTCAACATCAAATAGCACCGACGGCGGTCACTTCGGTAACTCCCGTGGATTACGCTTAGTGTGTCTCAAGCGGTCTGATCGTGAGGTGATGCTTGGTGTACCTCAACGACTCATCTGAATGTAGGTGTACTTTGGTACATCGCGTTATCTCACTTGTGGGACTCTAGTTCGAGAACGACCTTTGTGAAATTAGAGTTGTGTTTTCACACTATCTTTGTTAACACTCTCGAAGTTCAAACTTGTGTTTTGGATTATTTCTAACCCATGTTTTATGTTTTCTTCTTATGGATGCTTGCGGGTGGAAAAGATCGTGCAGATTCTCCACATGCTCATACCTACAACATCACTAATTGAAGTTCTCTCAAAGGCAACACAAAGTCGAATGATTCTTCGTCAAAGTAAAAGAATCTACAAAGTTTAAAGACTAAGAGAACTACATAAGTCTTGAAATCCAACGTTAAAGAGCGTGTGAGCATGTTGGAGAAAGGCGTGGAGACACTTTGGAGCAACGAAGCGGACGATGAGACAACAACAACATACTATCACTACCATCACAAAGAACAAAGATCAAAGAACAAAGAAAATGATGACGTCAAAGCGAGAATACTTCAAAGGAAACAATTTCTCTACACGAGGAGATTGTTCGAATCAAGGCACTTCTTCTCACAAGAAAGAAGAATGTCGGAAGGCGTCAAAGCTACTATTACATTAGCACCTTCAGCGTTTATACCATCAATCACTAACACTTAGGGGAGATTGTTGGAATCACTCCTAAACTTGAATTCAAGTGTTAGTAATTAATATGTAATAGTTAGCTTAAGTATGGCTTTTATGTTAGTTATCATGTACAAAGCCCATGAGGCTAGGAAAGGATGAGAATGTAGTTCCTCCTATAAAAAGCCCATGAGCCTAATCCTATAAATAAGTCCTTAAGTTCGACCTCGGGAGGATCATTAGAATTTTCAATGGATTTGATTTGAAGTTTTTGAGGACTGATGATGTCATTGAGCAACTTCTCAAGGAGAAGAATGTCTCCAATGTCATTACTAGTAGTATAAGTAACACCGTGGAAGAAGGACGGTCTTTACCCATTGTATACGATCCATGACCGAAGGAGGCGTAGTCATTTGTATAAATATCCTCTCCCACGAGGAGAGGGTTGATGTTCACTTACTAATCTAACCTTTAATTTGGATTTCATCTCTAGAATATCTCACTTTCTCTCTATACTCTATGCCATACGCCCTATAATTTGTTCTAGATTATGTGTTTGTGAAAACAAATATGCTACAATTGGTATCAAGAGCCATGGTTTGATCACTCATCTTTCATGTTCTTGGATTTCTAGTTTTTTCATAAGGTTTTTGGGTTTGAATGAGTTTAGAGTAGTTTACATCATTTGAATCATGTCTTGTGTTAAAGTTTGAATTTTGATAGTACTTTTGTGTTTAGAATCATTATAAGTGTTTAGGTTTTGGTTTGGAAGGCTTGAATCATCGTGGTTGGATTGTTTTTGGATTGAAAAGTGGTGTTTTTGAAAGTTTCATGTATGCGATTTGTGTCTCGAATAGGATTTCTTCTATGCGATTTGTCCTGAAAACTATGCGATTTGTCTTTTTAATGAACGCTTATTGAAGCTGTTTGTCATATTTTGTATGCGATTTGTCATAATTCGTAAAGCGATTTGACTAGTATGCGGTTTGTCTATTAAGACGAAACGACAAAAAGGACAAAGTAGTGGAAGTAATGGGTGTACTTGTGTACTATGCGATTTGTTAACTTATGCGCTTTGTGTGCTATGCGTTTTGACTGTTAAGCGTTTTGTCTAAAGCGATTTGTCATCAGTGCGATTTGTCTGAAGCGATTTGTCAAAAGAGGATTGTTAGAAGCGGTTTGTGCTTAATAGTCTCATATTTTATTGAAAATTAAGACTTGAAATCTGATATTAACACAATGTCTTACACCACTGATCCCCGTAATCTCTAATGTGCTCAAATTATATGATATCGTGGACAACAAAGAAAGTATTAATTACTCTGAAAGATTAACCAAGATTGATTCAACCAATGATGATTTGAGATCTTCATACTCTGAGTCTAATGAGAAAGAATTGCACCTACTCATGCTACAGAATGCCATACAAAAGGAATGTTGCATTGAGACCTATCAGCAACTTTACTCTCACCTCATGTTACTTCTACCCATAACAATGGAACGAACATGTATTCCCCTCTTCCGTCAAGACTTATCCACATTAACAGGAACTTTGCTGTTAAACTTAGAACAATTGGAGCTACAACTTGACAAAGAAAAGGTTCAAAAGGAAGGTTCCAAAGGTGCACTTCAAGTAATCTACAAACAATTTCGATCGTTCATCGGTGGGAATATTCATCGATTATGATCAACACATGATCGAAATTTCTTTCAAAAGACACATCGATGGAAACCATGAGTTCATTGACACATTTATCCATCTTATGGACAATGTGAAGAAGTACATTGAGGAAGCTGCCCAGAACATTGATTACATGCATGAATGTGAGATGCAGTCAATAGAGAGGTGTGATGAGTTGGGAAACTTATTAGTTGAATCATCGGGTATTGCTGAAGTCAGAATGACAGACACAACAAAAATGGATGCTACAAGATGTACAGAAACTCCTACCTCACACAAGGAGAATGTCGAGTGCAGAATGGTGAATGAACTAGCATCGGGTGCATAACCTTCGGTAAATATTATTAATGATGATCCATCTGTGTTTAATTCTGTGCAAATTCATAACCTTACAGAACAACTTGCTGATGAATGTTCTGTAACTAAGGCTGAGTCAAAGATAAAACATATCATGACTAATAACGTGGTTGATAAGAAAATTTTCGACGAACTTTCAAACAAATACTCAATTCTTGAAAAACATTGCATTTCTCTAGAAATTGCAATACAACGAAAAGAAAAAAAAATTTCAAAGTACAACATCATGCATAAATCCGGAATTCCCAGAATTTCGTGAATTTTTTGAAATCAACCAGTTAAAAACTCAGCTTCAAGACAAAGACTCAATCATATGTAATCTGAAAAAACACATCTCAGACTTGCATAAGGAAATTAATTTAGGTGTGAACAATCTTGATATAGAAGTTAGTGATACTATTAAAGCTAGGAATGATGAATTAGCATTATGAGTGGCCAAATTATTAAGGGAAAATGAGTCTCTGAGAAAGATTAAATTTGAACAATGTGTCACTACTGAAGAAGATAGGACTAAGTCCTTAGATCAAACAAGCTCTTTGTTAGCAGACATTGAAGTCCTCAATGCTCAACTTCAGGATAAGAGCTTCGTTATAGTTGCTTTAAAAAATGAGATTAGAAAAACTATTGGGAATGGTGTGAACACTAAGTTTGCAAAACCATCAACCTTGGGAAAGCCAGTTTCACAAATCACTAAAGAACTGTCTGTAGTTAGGTAGCCCAATGCATTTAAGTCAGAAAGAACTAAACCCTCAAAATTAAGGCTTGCCTCCCAAGTTGCTGAGAACACAATTTTGTCAAAACCAGTCACTTCACTAATTCATTCCGATAAAATGAAAGACAATGCTCAGACTAATGCTCAAATCTCTAAGATCAGGAATGTAAGAAGATCATCTAGAGCACTTAAGAAGTATCAAAGGTCGACCACTCCCTTAAGAAACCAGTTACCAGCAGAATGTCTAAAATTAAGAATAGGGAAATGGTTACATCTTCTACTGTGACTAAGGGATCTAACACTCCTAGCTCTTGTATTAAGTGGATGCCTACTGGTAGATTGTTTAAGAACGCTGAATCCAAATGGAATCACACTCCTAGCTCCTGTCTTAAGTGGATGCCTACTGGAAAAATCTTTAAGAATGTTGGATTTAAATGGATTCCCATTAGAATACTGGCAACTGATGACATTCCAAGGGCTGACTGTAAAACATCAAAAGGACAGGATACTACTGCTACTAACCCATCTAAATGAAATACTACATGTGTTATTAGTGCAGATATTCCTCAGTCTTTTTCAGGTACAATGCTCAATTCAATCATGAACATCATGACCTGGTTTCCAACTGAATTGAAGCCTATTCATCCGGGAATTTCAGCTTGTCTGAATTGATTCGCAAGCACTATGACTTCGATAACCTCTCTCGCTCGGGACTCGTACCTCATCTATTGACGGGTAATTCAAAACAATATATATATATATATATATATATATATATATATATATATATATATATATATATATATATATATTCTAATATAGGTATATATATATATAAATAGTTTCTTTAAATAGTTTCTTTATATTTTTACACACATATACATGATAATTCCTTAAAGTCCATAAAAATTTGAAAAATCAGAAACTTACAAAAATAGATTCATAGACATGTCTTCTGGTATCAATAACATCTACGGTCCTAGAAATTTCATTCAATAATGACACGGGTCTTTAGATGAAGTTCGAACAGAAGTTCAACTGTTTTTTAAAACATGTCTATCTGCACTCACATACCTATGAAGCTTTGGGTTCATAAATGGGTTAAATTCAATCAATGATCACTCATTTATATTCGTGTCACTGATTGAGGGGGAGAATTAAATTCATTCTACCATTCCTGTCGGTTAATTCGTCTCTGCATGATTGAATCTATATGATTTCTTGAGATATGCATGTGTTTCTAAGTAACTAATTGGTGCAACAAGTCTTGCTCTATTCATGTCATTATGCTTCCTGCATCATATGCATTGTCTGTATTGGATTGTGTATCTCTTGAATGCATTTATCATGAGTCATATGTCTTGTTTGGATTATTGTGATCTCAGTACTGTTGATAGCCGTTGCATGTTACTTAGAGTGATTAAATCTGCCTATGTGTTATGTGGTATGCAGTTTTTCAAGGTTTTGTTTAGCGTGCTACTTGTCCAAATCATTATGGTATGTGGTTTGTTTATTTCATGCATAGCATGCGATTTGTCATTCGCAGGGACTTAATGTGTCAATATTGATAACTAGTTATTGGGTATTGATGCGACTTGTCTCACTTGGTCAAACCATCTAATTTCTAGTCAAACATTGCACATTTTTTTTCTCTCTAAAATATTCTTTGAAGCGATTTGTCACACTTGAGTTCTCGTGGTAGGTTAATTGACCAAGTTCTACATGTAGTTGTTAATAACCTAGTTTGAAACATCTATCTAATTATAATTCACCTGCAGATTCACTCTTTCATAATCCATTCGACACATTCAGCATCTAGGTTTGTTTTTCTCATTGCTATGTTTATAATATAGGTATTAGATGGGAATGTGTAGAGGTTTCAGGGTTATGAATTGGTGTTGTTAGTGTGTGATTGTCTCCCCTTTAAACTTGCGCGTCCATTAGAGTGGATTTGGGTTCATTTGTTTGTAGTGATTTGGTTAATGATAGTTAGTTGCGTGTATGTTTAATCTGTGTGTATATGTTACTAAAATGTGGTATTTTTATGCCTGAAGTATGTATGGATTTAATGACGGTCGTTCTCTTATTATATTCTTGAAAGCATTTTGAGGAATGTTGCTTGGGTGCGATTTGTCTCTTAAGATTCTTGAATGCGTTTTGTCTCGTATATTCTTGAATGCGAGTTGTTGATAATTGATGCGATTTGTCGTTTCAAATGCTTAAAGCGACTTGTCTCTTAAGATTCTTGAATGCATTTTGTCTCGTATATTCTTGAATGCGAGTTGTTGATAATTAATGCGATTTGTCATTTCAAATGCTTAAAGCGACTTTTCTGTTTATATTCCTTACGCGGTTTGTCATATGCGACTTGATGAATGCGATTTGATATATGCGATTTTTCCCATGCGTTTTGACGTGTGCGGTTTGTTGTATGCATTTTGATATATGCGACTTGTTCATTGTGATATGACCTATGCGATTTGATTAATGCGGTTTGACCTATGCGACTTGATGTGTGCGGTTTGTCACATGCGACTTGACCATAGCGTTTTGACCTATGCGTTTTGACATATGCGATTTGTCCATAACTTTGACCAATGCGGTTTGATGCATGCGTTTTTCTTATGCAACTTGTCTCTATGCGGTTTCATCATATGCAATTTTTCCCATATGTTGTTTAACTTGTATCCATCATTATACTTCCTTGGTCATTGTGTGTTGATCGTATACTTGCTATGTCTTTGTGCATTTAACCATCATTCACTGTCAATTCTCGGTGATGTTTATGAGTGTCCAATGCTTAATATGCCTCTGCCTCACTAATATCATGCTCACTAATATGTGTATGCTATGTCATAAGCTTAAACTACTAATTTAGTGACTAAGAGATTTTGTTGCAATAAGGTTGATCTGCTGACCTTGTCTAACATTACAAATTTCCAAATATTGTTGTTGTATGTGTGCTCTACAGAAATACAATGACAGGCACCACATCTTCCTTGGATCTTGCTACCGCTGCACCACCCACTATACCTACTGATGAGGAACTTCTTCCGTATGAGGAATGAGTGGCAATAGCAAAAAGCAACTGCTTTGTGGATGTGGAAAGAACCAACCTAATCCCATCTACCGAATAGCAATTGATATTTTGAAGAACACCAACTTTTTTGGTGCTTTAACCATACGGTGCATGAATCCTTCAATATACCTGCAACAATTCTGGAATACTTTATCATGGGACAAGATCACAGCTACATACACTTGTAAACTTGAAGACAGAGACTCTCAGGGAGACTCTTCGAATCACTCCAAGAGACCCCGCAAATCCATTCGTCACTCCACCTACAGCTGAAGATCGTATACTTGCTATGTCTTTGTACATTTAACCATCATTCACTGTCAATTCGAGGCCTAAATCCTCTCCGAACAGAAGTTATTGAGCTTTTTATGTTTTTTGACCTAAATTTCTCCATAAAAACGGGCATAAACCAATCCAAATCTCAACCAAACAACATCTCTGCTAATCCTACAAACAATTATATGTCCTAACACACAATTGTCTATCATTGTGTTGATCCATCAGTCATCTTAACACATTCCATTGGTCATTGCTTAACGGTTTGGTCCTGATTTTAGTAAAATCCGTGAAAGATTCTATTTATCGGTTTAAATCACGCACTTGTAAAATCCTATGTACACAAGAACATCATGTCTTACGCTCGATTGATGATTTGAAGTACTTAAATTGTATGATGTTGTTGACAACCCTGAGAATATTAGCTATACTGAACGGTTAAAGATGATGGAATCAATCAATGAGGATGTGAGATCTCCGTATTTAGAATCTAAAGAGAGAGAAATACACCAGTCAAGGTTACAGAATGCTCTTGCAAAGGGTAAGGTAAGTTGCATTGAACCTTATCGACAACTTCATTCACACCTCATGTTACTTAGAATTGATGACAAATACACAATGGGAATTGTACGATCATGTATTACACTCTTCCGTCAAGAATTATCATCGATTACTGGCACATTGTTCTTGAACTTGGAACAATTAGAACAACAACTTAATAGGAAAAAGGTTCAAGAATCCACTCTAAAGTCGCACTTCATGTGATCAACAAACAACTTCAGTCATTCAACAAAAGGAATACACTTGATTATGATTATCCGGTAACTCGAAATGTGCTTTAAGAATCACACTAGGATGGAAGCTAATGTGTTCGAGAGAGACATTAATCCAACTCATGGATAATGTGGAGAAGTATATTGAGGAAGTTACATCGAATGATGAACATGTGGATGATTTGTTGGGTGCGATTAAGAGATAGTTGTGATGAATCAAGTAATGCATCAATTGAAAGATCATGTGTTGCTAAATGCATTGTCGAGACGAGAAAGAATGATGTACCACCGCCATTTTCGGTAACTCATGTTACACATGATGTGGATGCGGATAGCGAATCGATAAACGAACAAGTGTCATGTGATGAGGTACCTTAACTGCTCAACATAGTGCATCCGCTAATGTACCTAAACATACCGATCTTAATGTTGAACATGATTACGATAAATGTTCCTTGGTTGAGGTCGAGTCTAATAATTTCAAAATAAATGATATGGTTGATAAAAGGCTTTTGATGAACTTTCAAACAAATTCTCAAAACTTGAAAACATTGCATTTCACCGAAATTGTGATACGTAGTAAAGAAGAAAGTTTTCAACTTAACAAACCATGTAAAATCAGAACTTCTCAATTCCGTGAACTTTTGAAATTAACACTTTGAAAGCTCGACTTCAAAACAAAGAGTCAACTATCAACAATTTGAAGAAACATATTTCTAAAATGCATGTGAAAAGTAATTTGGTTACAAGTAATTCTGATGTTAATACTATTGATGATATTCAAATTAGAAATGATGAATTAGCGATTTGTGTGGCCAAATTACTAAAGGAAAATGAGTCTTTGAGAAAGCATCACATAGAACTAAGTAACTCTGTCAAAGATGCTAGAACTAAGTCAATAGAACAAACAAACTCTTTTATAGCAAAAATTGATGATCTCAAAGCTCAACTTTAGGAAAAGAGTTTCACTATTGTTTCCTTAAAGAATGAGCTTAGAAAACCGAAGGGAAAAGTGTGAACACTAAGTTTACAAAACCATCAACTTGGGAAACCAGTTTCATCCCATTAGAAACCGGTCCGTTGTTAGGCGCCCCTCTGCGTTTATATCCGAAAGACCAAAATTTTCAAAACACGGTTTGCCTCCCAAGTTGATGAGAAACAAGTTTTGTCAAACCAGGTCACTTCACCGAAAGTTACCTAAGAATAAGACTTCTAACTCCATTAATCCTCAACAAGTAGCCATTTCTACTCCCAACAACTCCAGGATTAGTTCGAAAACAGTGTCAAAACCAAGCATTAAAACCCAGAATTCATATGATATGAATGACTTGTGGAAGAACTATTTTCTAGAAGAAGCTAGGAATAAGGCACAGATTCGAAAAGACGGACTTTTAGGTGCAATACTTAGGGTGATGAATTTCATGAGATTTGAAGGCACTGCTAGTAGTTGTAAACCATTACCTAGGAATACTCAAAAGACTAGGGGTTGGCTTGCATCTAAGAGTAGTTATATGAAGAAGAATGCTAAGCATGTAGAAAATGAAACTAGAAATTCTGAGTCTTTTTCGAATAAGAAATATTTTCCTTATTCACATGCTAAGGTACAATCCACTAAGGCTACTAACATGGCTAAGGTTCAGCATGTTATGAATCAAAACAAACCTAAAACTTTGCATAGATGGATCCCAAATGCTAAATCTTTGGAGTCTAGGAATAATGATAAGTCTTCCACTTTGCATAAGAATGTCACCAATCCTAGACCTTGCCATAAGTGGATTCCGTCTGGTAGAATGATTAAGGAGGTTGGACTTAGGTGGATACCTCACCGGAAAGTCTTTCATCGATGACAAAATCAAGGTTGTTGTGAAACCCCAAAGGGTTTGGATACTAATGTCACTAACCAAAATATATGCAATCAAGTTTGTAATATTAGTGTAGGTAGTCCTTACTCGATTCTGCAGATACTTGATCCTTCACTACATGGATGGCTTAAAGTATGGATTACAAATGGATTGATATCTCATAACTCACGGGTTCAAGTAACTCAATCTTGATATTAATTCGGCTATAACTTTTGAACACAACAGTTCAAGCCTCGTACTCTAAAGAAAAGAAAAGTGTACACTTCAGTGCGCTTTATCTTCTGAAGAAGAGAAATCTTCTCACTAATGACCATTCTCATCAACATACTTCATGATTTTTCCATGCGCTTTTAAACATCAAGTGAACTGGACTACCGTTGATTGTTTTTCTTATTCCACTTGCTCAACTATAATGACGATGGCGATATCATGTGCTAATTTTGCGGGGGAGAAGTATGAATAGACTACATTTGTTGAAGATATTCACTTATTCAATCAATAATGGCAACTCCGTATGCAATTCTTGAGGGGGAGAAGAAGTGTGAATTTACTGCAAGGTTGATTGATTTCTGAGAATAAATGGTCAAACGGCTCCAAACTCATGTAAGAACCAAGCTTCTTCTTATCGGGTCATTTCTACATGGAGTTTCTTCAAAGAGTCGTTGGTTGACATCTTCACATGGGCTAATATGATTAAATGACAAAGTGCTTCTAGTTGCTGAGTTGATTTCTTTGATGAACATCTTTCTGTTCTTGTTTGATTGGGAGGTATTTTAGTTAAGGAGATTTGCTACATATAAGGTAATTGGAACGCATTTGGTGAGATGAAGATGTTAACTTTCTATTCCCCAATTGGACAATCTTGAAGAAGGTCGAGTCTACAGTCGGTTCTACATTCTCTGCTACATGTTAGAAGACTAAAGACGAGTTGCATTTAACGATCTAATGACTTCTTCTTAATTCAAGCATTCATCATAAAGATTGTCGGTTTAGGGGAGAGCACTAATTGGGGGAGAGAGAAAAGCGACATGTGTCCAGCGACTTGGGTCTTAGCGACTTGACTGTTTAGCGATTTGGTATTATAGCGACTTGTGTCCAGTGACTTAGGTCTTAGCGACTTGGGCTTAGCGACTTGATTCATAGCAACTTGAAGTCTAGCGAGTTGCTACTTAGCGACTTGGTGCTTAGCGACTTGGTTCAAGGATTCTTAGCGACTTGGTTGATCTTTTGTTTATGTACGGTTTTATCTTGATTTAGTGAAATGCTCGTGAAAGAATCTATTTCCCGGTTTAATCATAGAGTTATAAAATCCCGTGAAATCTGTAAACATGTCTACCAACGTACCTACAATCATCTCCACTGTTGCTGAGGATGTTCAAGCAGCTGGTTCAGACACTCGTCCACCCATGCTTGACAGAACTGACTATGACTCATGGGCTCAACGAATCAGGTTGTATTGTCTTGGAAAGGAAAATGGAGTCAACATTCTCAAGTCTATTGATGAAGGACCGTATCAGATTGAGACTACAAGAGACATAATTGATACTGCTGCAGATGGAACCATGATCTTTGGTTTGGACAGACCAAAGACGTATGATGAGCTCAGTGATAAGGAGAAAAAGAGATTCGATCGTCGATATCGTGGCTTCAAACATTATACTTCAAGGTCTTCCAAAGATATCTACAAGCTTATCAATCACAACACGAAGCCAAGGTGATTGGGATAATGTCAAGATGTTTCTCTCGGTTTCGAATTGACTAAGGAAGACAGAGAATCACAGCTGTATGATGAATTTGAGCACTTCAAGATGAAACTAGAAGAGAGTATCTATGAATATTACGTGAGATTCCAAAAGCTTGTGAATAATATGAGGAATATCAAAATGACTATGCCAAATATTCAGCTGAACTCAAAGTTTGTAAACAACATGAATCCCGACCGGCATAAGTTTGTCACCTCGTGAAGCTAACCAAAGGATTGAAGAATACAAACTATGAGCAATCAGATGCCTTCCTTCTTCGAATGAGAGACATGCTATGTTTTAAAAAGGATTCTTGAATAGTTCAAAACCAACCGTGGAGAAACAAGTTCGTCAAATGACTCTACGCCTTTTACACCAATGTTGGAATTACTACCAAAGCTTCTCAAGTCATACCCATGGGTAATGGTAATTACAAGCTCATCCACGATCCACATATAAGCCTCCCCGACCTAAACACATTCATGGAAACTTCATCAATCAACTGTCTCTCATGGTTAGTCAAAACATGAACTCTCTCCCACACACCAACAATAACCTCGAGCAGCATCCAATCCACACAATCAAGCTCATCAAAGATAGGAAGGTTATGGTGCAACCGATTCAAGAAAGGCGTATGAGCAGGGAAGAGGTGGAGTTGGTAGAGGATATGTGGCAAATCGAATCGTGGAAGGAATCCAAATCAAGGTCAAGCTAAGCCAATTAAGTGCTACAAGCGTGGTGGTGATTGACACATAGCAAGGAACTGCACTTCTCCAAAACGCCCTCAAAATGCAGTACTTCAAAGACAAGATGTTACTTGTGCAAGCTCGGGATAATGGAGCCATGTTGGATGAAGAGGAGCTGTTGTTTCTTCGAGGGCAATGCCAAGACATATGATGCGATGTGGATGAGCGACCAATTAGGAGATATGTCATAATCATCGAATGCCTTTCAAGTTCCCGAATGTGATGCATATGACTCGGCGTTGATGATGAACCTACTACACGAGACAATCTTCATGGCTAGCATCTCACCTATGGTCTCTCAAAGGTCTCTTCACCACAACAGTGGTCCATCCAAAGATTCAATCATTTTAGAGGTATTAAAACTATATGATGAAGTTGATGAGCAAAGATGCCTAATAAAGTACAATCTCTTGAAACTTATGAATCGGATATTGATGATGAGGGTAATAGCAATATTGTCCCATATGATCAATATGTGAAGCAAAGTGAAAGAGATTGTACCAAGCACGCATCTTCCACGGTCAATGATGACTATGCTTTTGATGAATACACCGCTGTGCTCGATGATCTTGTTATCTCCGAACTAAATGCCTATAAAGAACAAGTTGCTATTTATGAACAGTGCTAAGTTTGAGCTAACTACCCGTGAGCGAAATGGATGACCAAATGCGTACAATTATTAGAAAAGTAATTTTAGAAGAAGTGTTAAAACAAGAGTTAAACTCCTTACAAGAAAAGCTTTCTAAAGCTCAAGCAAAAGCAAGAGCGCAAGATAATGTTAAAGTGCTTAAACAAGAATTCATGCTAAGGAATCAAAACTTTTAAATGATTTTTCTAATCTAAAAACTTTGAAAACAAGCTTGAAAATAAGTTGTACGACAAGGAATACCATTAGATCGCTCACATGATCACTAAGCATAGAGTTCTCACGATAAGCATAGTATTCCCATTATAGAGAAACCTAATCCCGAGTATGGTAAGATAGCAAAGCCGCTCAAAATGTGATCTATGATGGTAATGAAATCCTTAAGCCTAGGCGAGAAACCAAGTTGTGCTGAATGCAAGGAAGAGGATAGAAAACTAGATGATGCATCTAGGAGAAAATGGATAAGAAGCTTAATGATCCTGCGTGTAAAAAGAATAACATAACTATCAAACCCCACGATTACACTAAGGAAAATTGGATCTCCCAACATGTTTAAGCCTCAAACTCAATTAACCCCGTAATGATCTTTTGGAAGAAAGATATGGATAAGCTAAAAGTTAATGTACTTGTTGAAACAAACATTCCTCTTACAAAATGCTGCTAGACTCGTGGTATCCTCCAATACACCAATGCATCTAGTTCCTAGATCGATTGCAACTAATAGTAAAACCTTAATCACCAGATATGTTGTCTATCAACTTTTCGTTGATTTTGAGAAGACATGTAAGAAGAGAATCACACCTACAGGGATAACGAGGGGAAAGGGTTTGAGCAAACTAAAGAATATTATTTAACGAGGTCATACCTTTCTTTAAACAATTAAAAGGTCAATTTGAGAATCTTCAAAAGGAATAAACTCGGATATTAAAGAAATGGAAAAGGAATTTGATGCAATGATAGTTGAGGTCAATGATTATAAATAGGAACTCAAATATAATGAAGTTGAAAGGAAGAACTTGCATATCTTAAATGAGAATTTGATTTCGAGTTGTGTGGCTCAAGATGTGTTTATATCACATTACTAAGCACTCTATTATCGCTTCTCGATTTCATGAATTATATATTGCATTGAAAGTTTCCATGATCGCGTCATTGAGCTTGAAACAAAACTCATAAATAAATGAGAAAATTGATCGGGATGATCACGATAATTTTGTAAAACATCTTTCTAAACTAGAAGTTGAACATTTTGATTTGCAACTAAAATATCAACATCTTAAAGAAAATGTCAAAACCTCAAATATCAAGACATCCTCGATGTTCCGTAGTTTGATGCGTTTTCGGATAAACAAACGTGACGCAATGATTCAAGCTCATTGTAACACGATCGAGAAAATTGAAATCCCAAATTTCACAATTAAAGGGTGAAAAACAATGTGACCGGCTCCCAAATGCCTCCTCCTTTAGATTCTCAAGATTCTCGACTTTTCATCTTCAAAACTTGGTTAATGCTTTACAAAAGGAAAACGAGGGTTTTCTTGAAGAAAATGAAAAGTTAAACGACACTTTAAAGAGTTATATGATTCAATTAAAGTCACTCGTGACAAGAACAACGAAAAAATAGCGTCTTTACAAAAGGAAATTGAGAATGAGGAGTCGGAAAAGGAAACCGCCACTTGTCTTTAATGAGAATGTTGCATCAAGATCATCCTCGATCGCAAATATACTATGATAGTAAATACATTCCTCCTCATCTTAGGAATAATGAACTTGTGTTTCATAACTATTTTGCTCACCTTAAGGATAGTCTAGAATGGCTCCATGAGATTGTGGAAGAGGATTTTATAAATAAGCCTCTTGACAGAGAAATTAGGTTTGCGTGCATTCAAGCCAAACGATCTCAGGAGCTGCTAGAATGTTTAATAGCAACATGTCCTAAATCCTTAGGTGCGAAAGGTAAAGCTATGATGCCTTGTTCTATGCATAGTGCCAAGCATACAAACCATTCTATGCCCACTATTAAGAAAGTGAAATCTAATGTGCCTTCAAGTAGTTCAAATCTCTGCACGTCTAGTTCAGGAATGCAAAAAGTAGATCAACCAACTAATGTTCCTATAATTCCTTCTACAGGAGTAATCAGTGACATAAAAGCAAGCGGGTCAAAGCCTCCAGGCAATACCAAGCAAGATAGGACCTCTCAAGCTA
The DNA here is from genome assembly GCA_022545495.1 of Chrysanthemum lavandulifolium. Taxonomy (NCBI): domain Eukaryota; kingdom Viridiplantae; phylum Streptophyta; class Magnoliopsida; order Asterales; family Asteraceae; genus Chrysanthemum; species Chrysanthemum lavandulifolium. Next base: position 215,153,352 of record CM040241.1, read on the forward strand.
GGAATGTGCATTGGAAGAGAGTAGAAGATCACCCTAGGAATATTAAGTTTAAGTTGAATAAAGGAATTGTGTTGATTCTAGTATTAGCTATAAGCGCATCGTTATTAATTGATTCGCTACTATCCGCAAACCATGTAATGATGATCGCTTGATTTACATTACTAATCATGAATGTGGTGTGAATGATTTGTCTAATGTCACAAATGCGATTAAAACTGCTAATGTTAAAAATCAAACTAAGAAGGCTAAAAGGCAAAGGCGAAAGAAAGTTAGAAAAGCAGTGGAAACCCACAGGAAGGGAATTTAGTAATATAGGTTATCAATAGATACCCACCGGGTCGTAAGATTAATGAGATGTGCCCTAAATTTGCTAAGTCAATGCCCACTAGAAAATGGATGCTCACCGGTAGAACTATTCCCTAAGAAGTGAACACACTTTGAATAGGTCAAACACGGACACTAGCATTGCATCTATTTTGATGATTCTATTGTTTCGACTTCGATGGGTGTTCCAATCACTATTACTAATCAAGTGGAACCCATTCTTGCATGGGGATCCCAATTATCCGCTTATCAATTCTTGTCTATGTTCAACCGCAGATCGCTCAAATCGCTCGTGGTACCGGCTCAGCTGTTCCAAGCATATGACCGAGACCGTCACGGCTCATGAACTTTGTGAGTAAATTCATCGGACTATTAGATTCGGGAATGATCATTTCGTGCAATTATGGGTTATGGAGACTATGTTGTAGGAGATAGTGTGATTTCAGTGTGTATTATGTTGAAGGTCTTGGACATAATCTATTTTCGTTGGACAATTTTGTGACTCGACTTAGAAGTGGCCTTGAGAAAACATACTTGCGTTGTTAGAGAACTTGATGGTGTGGAACTTCGGAGGAATTCGTGGTTCAAACCTATACAACATCTCTATCGAAGACATGATAAAATCTTCACCCATCCGTCAATGTCAAAGGCTTCTAAAACTAAGTCATGGCTATGGCACCGTCGTCTCAATCACTTAAACTTTGGTACCATAAACAATCTTTCCAGAAAGGACTTAGTAAGAGGACTACCTAGACTTAAGTATGAAAAGGATCATCTTTGTTCAGCATGTCAATTGGGAAAAAGCACGAAATATGCCCATAAACCAAAACCCACAAACTCTGTAATGGAAGTTCTTTATACTCTTCATATGGATCTGTGCGGACCAATGAGAGTGCAAATGATAAATGAGAAGAAATACATTCTAGTAGTTGTTGATGACTACTCTCGATTTACTTGGGTAAAGTTTTTGAGGACAAAGGATGAAACTCCAAATGTCATCATCAAACTCATCAAACGACTTGAGTTCGACTCAACAATCAGTAGAATTGATCGAACAGACAATGGCACAGTAGTTTGTTAACAAAGACTTTATTCGCTTTTAAGAAAGTGTTGGAATCGGTCATCAAAGAAGTGTTCCACGAACTCCTCAATGTAACGGTGTAGTTAAAAGACAAAATCGAACTCTTGTGGAAGCCGCAAGAACAATGCTAATTTATTCAAAGGTTCCAATGTTTCTATGGTGAAGCCATTGCCAACGCTTGCTACACCCAAAATCGCTCCCTTATTCACACCTCTCATGGAAAAACTCCATATGAACTTGTCCATAAACGAAAACCCGATCTATCCTACCTCGTGTGTTTGGTGCTTTATGTTACCCAACTAATGACGGTCAAGATTTAGGTAAACTAAAAGCTAAAGCGGACATTGGAGTATTTGTAGGATATGCACCAAATGTAAAAGGATACCGAATCTACAACAAGAGAACCCGAAATATCATGGAAACAATTCACGTTCGTTCGATGAGATGATCGGTCAAATGGCTCCAGACAATCCAGCTCGGACCCGATTTCAACCTTCATCAAGTAGTCCTATCGTTCTACCCTTGTTTCTAATCCTCACCAACCAACTCCTTACGTACCTCCTTCGTAAGATGATTTGAAGAAATTATTTGATCCAATGTTTGATGAACACTATGATCCAAGTGCTAATGATATGTCAATTCCATCAACAGAGGGTGATTCTATCTCCGTCAATGAAGTTAACCCTTCGGTTTCAATGTCATTAAGTCAAGAAGCTTCCGCCGATCAACTGCCTCATCAACAAATCATCAATTATCAAGTGTACATCATGGAATTGTTTATGGCACCCATGATGAAGTTAATCCCTTTGCTACTCCCAAAGATGCCCCATTTGAAAACATATTTGCTCTCGAATCTTCATCGAACCATCTTCATCGGAGATATCGACTGCTACTTCGGGTTCCTCAACAACAACCACATGAATACCTTAGAAAATGGACACATGATCATCCATTGGACAACATCATAGGAAACCTCTCTTGTCCAGTGTCCACATGGAAACAACTTGCAACCGATGCCTTATGGTGCTTCTTCAACTCCGTACTCTCTAAGGTCGAACCAAAAGATGTTAAAACTGCCATGAATGAAGATAGCTGGTTCAATGCCATGCAAGAAGAAATTTATGAGTTTGATCGACTAGATGTATGGGAATTAGTACCTGCTCTAGATTGTGTTATGATCATTGCTCTAAAGTGGATCATCAAAGTAAAACTTGATGAGCATAGTGATGTTTTAAAGAACAAGGCTCGATTGGTTGCAAAAGGATACCGTGAAGAGGAGGGTAATGACTTTGAAGAATCATTTGCTCCAGCTTGCTTGTATCGAGGCAATCGTAATCTTCTTGGCTAATCTGTAAGTAAGAACATGGTAGTCTATCGATGGATGTAAAGACGGCTTTTCTTAACGGAGATCTTATAGAAGTCGTACGTCGCCAACCTCAAGGCTTTAGAATCCGAGCATCCTACACACGTCTATCGCTTGAAGAAGGTTTTCACGGTTTGAAGCAAGCTCCAAGGGCATGGTATGATACGCTATCAAAGTTTCTTCTATCTATCGGATTCAAGCAAAGGAGCGATTGATCCAACATTGTTCACCGTAAAGTCGTGCAAACATTTAATTCACGCTCAAATATATGTTGATGATATTATTTTGCCTCGACCCCAATGAATGTGACCGTTTTCAAATGAAATGGGTTCCAAATTTCAAATGTCAATGATGGGACAAATGTCATTTTCTTGGGATTACAAATTTCACAAAGTCCCGGAGGCATTTTTATAAATCAATCTAAATATGCAAATGAGATTTTAAAGAAATTTTGATTTGATTCTTGTGACCTGCTGACACTCCCATGATAGAGTGTACTAAATCGGATGAGGACCACTCAGGGATCATGGTAGACCAAACGAAATATCGTAGTATGATTGGATCCACGATGTACCTCACGACTAGTAGACCAGACATTTTGTTCATTGTTTGCATGTGTGCTAGATATCGTGCTAAGCCTACCAAAAAGCACCTTGAAGCGGTTAAACGAGTCTTTTGGTATCTCCAGGAACCATCAATATGGGACTTTGGTACCAAGGACACCGGTATGTCACTAACGACCTATGCGAGATGTTGATCATGCGAGGATGTCAAGATACACGTCTAAGCACGTCTCGGAGGTGCTCGGTTTTGGGTGATAAGCTTGTGAGTGGTCTTCAAAGAAACAAATGAGTACTTCTATTTCCTCTACGGAGTGAATACATAGCCATGTCATCTTGTTGTGCTCAAATCCTATGGATGAGATCCCAATTATCGACTATGGCTTTCAATTCAACAAAATTCCTGCATCTTGTGATAATAAAGTGCTATTGCTCTTTATGCAACAATGTACAACACTCAAGAGCAAAGCACATCGACATTCGACATCATTTCATCAAGGAGCAACTAGAAAACGGTGTGGTGGAACTCTATTTTGTGAGGACTGAATACCAGTTAGCAGACATCTTCACCAAAGCTCTTCCTAGAGAACGTTTGAGTTTATCCTCCCACGACTTGGTCTAAAGAGTCTTCAACCGGAAACACTCAAACGTCTTCAAGAGGAAGACAAGGAGTAAAGGTCTTTCTTCATCCATCTCTTGTAAATATTTATTCGAAAAGCAAAATACAAAATTTCAAAATCTACCAAAAGCAAATAGAAAAATATAAAACTTTCAAAAAACAATAAAAAATAGAAAATTTTGAAAAATCCCAAAAATATTGTTAGTTTGTCATGTTTCTTTTTTTTCCTTGTTCGAAATCATCTACGGATTTTTTGTTGTCATTAAAAGAATGACACGGGTCTTTAGATGTTGTTCGAATGTTTAAAAAAAATCTGAGAAAGTGAAACAATGGTTTATTGTCATTTCAGGCAGTAACCCGCTTTTCAAAAGTAAGAACAGATCCATGCTTTATCTTGTTTTTCAAATCTCATGCTCTGATTCTATAAAAAATTACTTACTATCTAATGAAAACTAATTTCTTTGAAAAAAATAACTCGGACTCTATTTTTAGTAAATCATCTAGACTTAACATTTGTCAAAATTTTATCTCTCAATCAACAACTTATGTCATTGATTGAGGGGAGAATGATTTCAATTAAATCAAAGGTTATTCATCATACAATTGTTTTCAAAAGATAATCATGCATGTTTAATCTATGGAGTTTAAAGTCTCATAATCCGATCCTTATCGCTTAAAATGTTTTCATAATCAAGTCACAATTCTCCTCAAAAGCTTTTAAAATCAATTTAAATCTCAGAGATCACAAATCTCAAATGATTTGAAAATTGTGATCGGGAGAATTTGTGATTTAAATTGAGTTAAACCGATAATTCGATAAATGGTTTCACAAGTGTTTAGCAAGCTTTCCTCCCCACATGTGTCAAACGATTTCAAAAAAATTCATGCACATGTTGAGGGGGAGCATCTACTTTAAAACCACAAAGAATTGAAACGCAATTGATTTGTCTCTAAGTGCAGGTTCCTTCTAATATGTGCAAAACTCTTTGAAACCTCGAGGCACATATTAAGTGGGAGCAAACTTATGAAAACCTCATCCTTCCTCAATATGCTTTATATACTTGATTTGATCAGGGAAGTGATGTTGATATCTCTTAGAAAATGGTAATCAAAGAAGTTAATTCTTCCTCTTGCCTCCGTGTGCAAAAACGATTTCAAATACATGATGCACATTTTTAGGGGGAGCTCTTTTTCTAAAAATATCAAAAACAATTCAGGTACAAAATGCTTTGATAATATATCACAAGTATCTGGATTGATTTTTCAATTGGTTCCAACGGCAGATGAACAATACCAAATAGACCGACCAAATTTACTTTATGTATGGTGATATAAGGATGGTTAGGCTAGGTATTCATTCCCATGATCAGCCAGAACCGGAGGGATCTACCCAGGGACAATCCACTAGATAGTGTAGAGTCCTTAGGTATGATAAAAAAAGGAGAAAAGTGAGATATGGGAAGAGTGAGGATCGAGATAGAGCTAGAACCGAATAAACCCAACAAGGTTCTAGTCATGAAGTCTCGTAAGCAATCAAGGGGTTGAAGAATGAAAAGAATTGAATGTGAAAAGGGTGAAAAGAAATAGCCCTCCAATAATTCAACCTTAGGGCGTAAACCGGTTCAACACATATGCTCTCGGTGGTTACTAAGGTAACACCGGTATTAAAGACAAGACGTCATGGACCCAGTGACGACCGCACTAAACTTCCCAAGCTACTCAAGTTCCTTTTAAAAGGGCTTGTTTCAATCTCACGGGAACTACATAATCTATCAACTTTCTTAGAGTTTGTTGATATTGAAGAAGAAGAGCCTCCCTAGTCTCCGGCATAGGAACCAAAATATGCACAATTGAGTCTAGAGCCACGAGATCATCAAATAAATCTCATTATGACCTTTGTCAATGAAGACTCTGTTTCACAAAATGTGGAAGAGAGATTATATCTTATGAGTCCCACGATTATCCTTGTGGTATTGCTGTAACATCCGAGTGATATGCAAACATATTCACAATGAAGATGGAAATCCTTCGAGCCAACGTCAAACAAGCTCCCGGTGGGTGGCATGTGAGATCTATCCAATAGATCAACCATGTGACAACCGAATGAAACAATGGGCGATTTAATTTTTGAATCAATCCGGTTCGAGTTATGGATTGACGGATACCTTTGAAAAACCGATCGTTGTGCTTAAAACTCTTTTCTTTAGCACATCGATCGTGTTCAAATATTTCAAAATAAAAGGTGTTTATGATTGATAATTGATTTTCATTAAAACCTTCGTTGTATTGCAAAAACAATTTCAATTGAGCGGCACACGATTGTTTTTCAAATCTCTTTTCATCAATTAGTGAATCTAAATTATTGGTTCACTCACTCCATGTTGTCTTCTTTGAGACGTTCGGTTTGAGAACACTAGAGCATTGCGAAACCACGTCAAGGAAATTCTTGAATTATACCGATCACGTGCAAGATTGTACTTATCAACGGGAACCGTGGGCGTGTACCTCAATTCAATGAAAGTGATCAAAGACACTTTCGTGCACTTTATTGCTAATCGTTGTATGCAGTGCGCCGACTTTTGCGGTGATCGTAATGAAGCGGTCAATCCATAGCCGCATGCTCACACTACACATTCATCTCTAAAGAAATCATGATAAGTGCATCAACGACTGATATTTTCACTCCATGCTTCGCTATCGCCGCCAATATCATGAATCGAAGCTTCACTACGATGAGAATATATCATGATCCGAATGTGAGCATGTCGGTCCATAAGTCACAACATCACATAATACCAACATCACAATGGATGAGTCGAGATTTATGTTTTCGATGATCTCAAAGCTAGCTCAAAACTCATTATCACGTGGATCGCTTAAAGACCTCCACTTGGATTATCCAAACATGCAAAATGATGAATCAATGACTACGAGCTACTGAGCAAAGAACATTAACAAGAATCCAAGGACAATCTTATTGTAATATCTGTTTGTATTCAATGTATTTTTGAGGTGACCTCCTTTGGGGAGATTGTTAGGATTTAGTAAATCCGGTTATTAAAGAGTCGGTCACCTCAAGTATATGTAATCGTTAGAAAGCTCGTAGTCGAGATTATTATAAGTTAAGTAGTATTTAGTTAAGTAACACCGTGGAGGACGGACGGGTCTTTACCCACCGTATGCCCGATCCACGCCCGTAGGTGACGATTTGTGTAAGACTATAAATACTCTACCTCCCAAGGTAGAGGTTGGAGCTCATAATAATACTTTCATTTTCTCACTAAGTTCCCAAACCTCTAACTCTTTCTCTCTAAAACCTAATATTAAATGCCTACTTGTGTTTATGATATGATGTGTTTGTGAAATCCAATATGTTACAAGAATTCTCTTCCAAGATAAAAGGAACACGGGGATCGGCATCAAAATCGACAACAATGAAGTCGGCAGGATAATGGAACTTCCCACTTGTACGAAGACATCTTCGGCAACACCTTGCGGAATAGAAACCGTTCGGTTTGCAAGCTCAAGAGTCATTCGTGTAGGAGTAAGCTCCGGGATTGAAAGCTTTTTCTAAACCTAAAGAGGCATTAGATTGATGCTTGTGCCAAGATCATCCACGGCCATGCACTGATCAATCATAGGAAAATCACAAGGTATGAGGAATTTGCCGGGTCTCCTAGTTTTTTGAGCAACTTTGTAAGAAGCATCGCCGAGAAATTCTCATTCAACGGAGTTTTGGTCAATTCAAATAACTTTTGCTTATTGCTAAGAAGACTCTTGAATGTAGCCGCAAATTTGGGCATATAGATAAGAGCATCCACAAAACTAATATCGAAGTGTAACTTTTGAAAGATTTCAAGAAACTTCATCATTTGGCTATTAGTTTGGTCACGAAGCTTTTGGTCATTAAGCCTTGAAGGATAAGGAAGTGAAGGCTTAGGATTGGTCATCAGAACAACGGGTTTCGGAATTGAAGGTTGGACGACCGACGGATGGACGTGTGCGGTACTTTGTGGGCTTGAGATATGCACCTTGTCCTTTGTCACCTTGGCTTCTCGTTCCACATCCTTCATCAGAGAAGGAATAGGAATCGAGGGTCCATCATATGACTTACCACTACAAGTGGTAATAGCTTTCAACTCGCCCTTATGGTTGGGAATGGTATTACTCGGAAGAGTTCCCAAAGTTGAAGCTTGATTCATTTGACTTATGAGACTAGCAAACATGTTCTCAATCTTGCTTTGAGATTGGTCAATCTTGCTACTAGTGGTTCTAAGCTCAGATGTAAAATCATTTTTCAAGGTAGTTATCTGATTTTTCATAGCCAACATTTTAGCCTCATTTGTTTTGATGTAATTAGCAAGTTCATTGGAGGCTTGAGGAGGTGGAGCTTGAACATTTTGTTGTTGCAGAGCTTGGAATCGGTTTTGATTATAATTTCCCTGATTTTGAAATCCCTGATTCATCCAATTCTGATTTTGATTATAATGATTGTTTCTGTTTTTCACATTTTGATTGTTTTGATTTAGATTACTGAAACTTGGTGGTCCAATGTAATTGTTAGAACGATAGCTTAGAAGATTACGGTCTCCTTGCGGTTTGTAAGTATTACCTCCCATATTGTAGGATCCCGAGACAGCACATATGTTCTCTTGAGTGCAGCCATCGGCGGCTGGACACTCAAAATAAGAATGTGGACCTCCACAAGTTTCACAACTCTTGTTCATGACATTCACTTATTGGTTAATATTCAATTAACAAATTTTTAACATAGCGGTGGATATCTCTTCAATCTTTTTGGTGATTGTGGTTAATTCTGAAGATGAAGAAGTGGTAGATCTCATTGACTCGCCCTTCTCGGCTGAGGAATCCCAATAATTATGGTGGGCGGTCATATTTTCAATGAGATCGTAGCACTCTTTGGGTCGCCTTTTCATAAAGTTGACACCGGCAGCAGCATTGATTGTGTCACGATGTCTCAATGTTAACCTGTTATAGAATGTATCTATTTGAGTGACAAGTAACATGTTGTGATTTGGACATCGATCAATTGAAAGCTTATAGCGTTCCCATGCCTCGAATAAGGACTCATCGGGAAGCTGCCGAAAATTGCTAATATCATTTCTCAATTTCGTCACCATCGACAATGGAAAGTATTTTACCAAGAATTTGGAAATCATTTCATCAAAATTGTGAATTGAATTATTCGGAAGACGATAAAACCATGCGGTGCATGATGTGTCAAGGAATACGGAAAAAGGTATAAGCAAAGGCGTCATCGGTGACCCCATTTTGCTTCATACTCTGGGTGACGGTAAGAAATTTGTCGAGATGCGTGTTTGCATCATCACCTGGTAATCCTTGAAATTGGCAAGAATTTTGGACTTGTTGTATCATGTGATGCTTAAGTCCAAAATCCTTGTCTTCGATGTTAACCAGAGCGATTGGACCGCCCCGCCCGTCCATTGTCGGTTGGCAAAGCTCCTCCATCATTCGGAGATCGGGAGCTTGATTTTGAGGTCTGGGACCTCCGTTTTGTGCCATAGTTTGAACGGGTTGTTCAATGGTACGTATCTCGGGTACGTTTCCTTGATTACGATTACGCCTACAAGCTTGTGAATGAGTGCGCATGCACTCTAAAAAAAAAACTTTCAATTAAACACAAGACCGAATTAAAAACAAAAGGAACTTAAACCAATAATCACAAGCGATACGGTAGCTCTCCAAAAGAAAAAATCACAAAGGAGCGGAGAAATAAAGTTCAGCGCGAAGCTTATTAAAAACTCGTCTCTTTAAGGTCACAATTTAATGTGTACCCATCCTTAAACCCCTCTTATAGTTTGTTTATCAATTAGAGGTGAGCGATTTTTCGCAAGCGACACAAAGACAAGTTTTGAATCTTTAGTTTGGGAACTTATAATGATAACATTCAAGTTGAGAGTGTTATATTGATTGTGTATTCTATCTTATTAGAAAAATAAAAAGGAAAATCTTTTTGTATTTTTATCTTTTATATATATATACAAAATGAAAAGGAAAATATTTTTGTGTTTTATAATTTTTCAAAAAGCAATAACTTCACGAGGAAGGATCTTCAAGTCACTAACCATCAAAACTTCAACGAGATATTGTTGCAACAAAACCTCCCCGGCAGCGGCGCCAAAATTTGGTTCGTTCAAAAGTATATATAACAAATATCAAAATACCAAATGTACGCAAGAATCGACAAATAAACCCTTTAGGAAAAAGTTTAACGTGCCAAAACTCATGAATGTGATATATGTGATACCGGGCAAGTGATACCCGGGTCGTGTCCCAACGAGGTGTGAATTGAAGGGTTCGTTGAGGTGTATGATTAGAACTTGAATTTGGATTTTAAAGAGTTGAGATTTTGATTATTGAATTCTAAATTAACAACGAGAAAATAAGTAAAACACGTGAACAAAGCAAATAACTAAATTAACAACTAATAAACATAAGAAACAATAAAATGATGCTAAATTATGTCCTAAGGCACTAAAACTAAAAAACGCGAAAACCCATGCTAATCCCGAGCTCTCAAAGTGAAAATGTTTCAATTTAAAGCCTACGGGTGCAAAACTATTTTTCCTACTTTCTAAATGACTAAAAATGATTTTAGAAAAAAGTCGGGTATTTTTTTGACTTTTAAATTATTTATTATGAATTAAAAACTAAATTATACTAATTTAATTATAAAAAATACTAAACAATTTTAGAAAAATCTAAGAAAATTACAAAAAATGCTTTGAATTATGCTGGATTTAAGAAAAATAAAAGAAGGTGCTACTGCTTTTTGAAATAAGCAGTTAAAAAGGTGAAAAAGCTATTATGCTAAATCTGGAAAAGTAACTTAAATATTTGATAAAGTAAAAGCTAACACGCAACACCCCTTAGCCCAGTTGGAAGTGATGTTGTGTGTTGTGTGTTGTGTTTTCCTAGAGACCCAGGTTTAAATCTGGCTCTTGGCACTTTTTGTAAACAATTTTTTTTCAAAATTTTCTTTTAAGACTTAAATGTGAGATTGAAATAAGAAACTTTTATAAAAACAAAGCTTTTGAAAAAGCTTAAATAAGCTATGACAGCTTAATTTTTCCCAACAGATTGGACAGTTAACCAAACACCCCTTGTGACAGATTTTTGGGCATAAAAAGCAAGGAATAAGCAGGGTAAAGGATTAAATAAGTTAGCATGCATTACACAAAACTTAAATAAGCTGAGAAACAACAAGAATGAACAGAAAAAGGGGGAAATAAGCATTTGGCAATAAGCTAATCTAAGGGAGTCCTAATGCTACAAGGACAATAAGCATTCAAAAAGCACTTTATAAGCTGGAAACTAGCAATCCTACTCTAAAATAACTTAAATACACTAAATGAACCTAAAATAAGCTAAGGAAACAGAATTAGCTAATAAGCTAATGGGAAAAGGTTCAAGTCCGTTGTGGTCTGCAGCTAACTAGACTAAGAGGGACTGATTTCGAAAAAAAGCACTTACATGAACTCTAAAATTCCAAATAAGCAATAAAAGATTAAATTAGTACTATAGGCTATCTACAAAGCTAAATTGCGATTATTTGGAAGCTGTCTAAAGGGCTTAAAAAGGATCATGCAGTTGGGCTTGTTGGGGCTTAAGCTACTGAGACAAAACACTAAAAGGGAACAAAAGGCATATTCAAAAGCTAGTTTGAACTATGAAAAAGCTAATCTAAAGGCATGTAATCTAAAAACAGATGGACTTTGGTGTTCAAAGAATCAAGAAAAACAATTTTTGAGAAGTATTGACACTTAAATGATGTTAAAGCGGCTCAAAACAAAGAGATATGTCATTTTTTCTAAAGTTTTGACATTTCTTTTTACTTGAAAACTTTTTCGTGAGTTTAACCAAAACTTGAGACACTTTATCTAAGACTTAGAACTAAGTTTTGAAAACTTAAGTTGAACCAAATGACACTACTCAAGGATTTTTGACAATTTTTAACACCAACTAATAAGAAAATTTGAAACTCGAAAATCTTAAATTTACCTAATAACTACTATAAGCTCTTGATAATATACAAAAAACTAAATCTAAAACCTCGTAACACTAGATACTAATGTTTTGACTACTAAAGTGGGTCAAAAACAAGTTTTGACCCAGGTTTTTGACTTAACCCAAACACCCCTTTTCAAGGTGCTTTATCTTTAAAACAGATTTTTTAAAACAAGACTTGGAGTTTTTTGATCAAAACTAATTTAATAACTTGAACTAAGTTAAAAAAACAGTTTTTACAATAAGGTGAGCAGATTTTCAGATAAGCACTCATGTGCTTATTTTGACAGATTTCACAATAAGCAACTTATAATGAACCAAAGCATAATTAAGAATAAAAAAATAAATAACATTCATTAATTGAAAAAGGAAATTACAATGCTAAAAATTAAAGACTATTAAAAACTAATAAAAACTAACTTGACTCTAACTAAGATTGTCATTCAAAGGCTACAACACGTTCTATTTATACTAAAATATTAAGGTTTCCTCAATTCTTGTTGTGCTTTCTCTGTGAGTAGTTCGAGCCTTTGAGTCCATTTGTGCTTGTTTAGCCTTCATCACAGCCATCCATCAAGACTTGGAGCCCAATCTCTCATCACAGTCGTCCATATCTTGATGTCCAATAAGTTAATTGATTGGTCCCGAACCGTCAAGTTTTTTCACACAAGCTAGCCACTTGTGAATGGCTAACCGTAAGAAACTTAAAATAGTTCAGACACCAATGCAATGAAGATCATGAGAGTATAGTGTTTCCCCAGGTCGTTATGTCCCAACGAGCTGTGCGATGAATCACCAAACGAATAGTGATCGAGAAGATTTGAACGGAAAAGAGGGATTTGATGAATGATTATACTAAGGAAAAAGTATATAAACTACAGGGGCTTAAATGCAAATTAAAGAAAATTAAAAAGATAAACTATATTAAATAAACGCTATCACTATATGCAAAATGATGTTTTTGATTTTCTTTTATAAAACTTAAATTAAAAACTACGTGACGCATAAAAGAAAATGTAAAGCTGAAACAATATTAATCCTAAAAATATGAAATGACATTTTACAAACCTAATGATAAAAGAAAATTTTAGAAAAAGAAAATTATTTTAAAACTATTTATCTAATTATTATCAATTAAAACTAGTTTAACTTATTTAATAATAGCCTAAAATAAAAGAAAATATGAAATAAAGCTAGAAAATGAAATTATGACTTAGAAAATCTAAAATAACTAAATAGAATTTTCAAAACTATTTTTGTATTTTTCTGATTATTTTTCTATTTTTATGAATTAAAAACTATTTAAAACTACTTAAATTGCAAAAAATACAAATTTAACTAAGAAAAATCTGGAAAAATATTTTTTGACTTTGTATATTTATCTTAACCTAGGAAAATGAAAACTTATTTTTTGAAGTTTTTCCGAATTAATTGTATTAAAAGCTAATTAAAATTACCTAAAAGCTGCTTTTAAATGAAGAAAAATAGCAAGCAATTGCTAGAAAAATATGAAAAATTCAGGAAAAGTCTAAATTAATATTATGAATCTATGAAAAATATAAAAACAGAGGCTTATGTGTAGGAAAATGAAACTGCAGTGCAAGTGCTTATAAATAAGCACTTGAAATAAGCCAAAAGGTACAAACTGGGCACCAATCTTTCACAGAAGCTAAAATATGTTAAAACTACTCTAAAGCAACCAAATACAACTATCCTAAACCTCTTAAGTGCAAATTAAACAGAATTGAAAGATTTGGCTAAAGTGCTAAAAACAGTTTCCAACCACCACTTAGCAGCTAGAAAATAAGCTACTTAATAAGCTGAGACTCAAAACCAAAAGTAGGAACTTGAAGGAGACCTGGCTAGCTACTTATAAACCAAAATCCACACCAAGATGAGCTCGATGAGCTTGTGACAAGCATCGCACAAAACATGCACACTCAAGATACATCGAGTGTACAGGGACTTACGCCCATTTTAACAAGATATTTTGAAGCTTATAAAAAATTACTAAAAATCTGCAAAAATGATATTAAGAAAATAGACCAACTGAACTTATAAAACACAAAGTTTTACTTGATTTGGCCCAAAACTGAATCAATGAAAAATCATCTCAGTTTGGTGAAAACTGAGATTTTCAAGTTTTAATTTTTGACAGTTATGAAGAAGTTTGACTTTGATGAACTTTGAAACCAATTTATGGACTGAGATTGATGTTATATGGTGAAATGAAACTAATGCAAGCAATATCTATGATTTTTGAACACAAATCAAGCTTTTGGTTTTACAAATTTATCAGAGATATAAAAGTAGAACAAGTTAATGGTGATTTTGACTTTTAGCTGATGCAGAGAAAATATTATGACAGGAATGATTCAAATGGACTATATTAAGACTGAGTAGACAGATATCAAGCACAAACAAGAGCTCAAGCTCAAATAAACCACTGATCCAAACACCATTTATACTAACTGATATGCAATCTCTTCTATCAAATCCTTAATATAAAACACTACTAACACAATCTTACAAACACTAATACAGACTATAACAGTTACTAACTATGACAGCAATATATCTAGAGCAAACACATTCAAATGACAATGAGCAAAGTTGAGACTGATCAAGAACTTACAAGAGGTCCAATTTGCAACTGAGGTTCAATGAACCACTACCTAAATCTGTTCTCAACCCATATCTAACTAAGAATCAACCCATGTTCAACACTGCATCAACCCATATATCATTTCCATTTCCATTTGAGCCCAGTTTGACTTTCGTTGACCCAATACCAAATTTGCTTGAAACTTAAATGTAAGCTTACAAAAAGCTATAAGTAGCTTATATAAGCTTATTTGACTTTAAAAATAAGCTAGTTGAAGCTTGGACATAAGAGTTGGATACTAAAATTTTAAACAGTAAGCAAGAAACTTGAATTGAAACTTGAAAGTGCATTACAATGATTATCCAACTAAAGTTTGATACATAAGAACTGATATTATAAATTTCTTGCTTAAACTAAAACATTTATATAAAAAACGACATAAAGGAAATTTTTAAAAACTAAAATCTACTACTTCTTGCTTCTCTTTCCTCCTTTATTTATACCAATAAGCTTCCACTAGCCCTCTGAGTGAATCCCACTTGCCTTCTTCGCCTTTGGATGAGTTGAAGAGATTTTGGCCATTGGATCAATTTTTGGCGGGAAATTGTTTTAACAGCTGGGGGGGTTGAGTGTTAGGTTGAAGAAGCATTAAATGTTTCTTGGCTTGGGGTGTTTGGAGGGTAGGAGTAGGGTGGTGATGATGGAAAGTGGGTTGGAGTTGCAGGTGATGATGAGGGGGGAAGGGAAACCCGTGAGTGTTTTTTATATTTTAAATGTGGCGGGTTGGATTCGGGTTAAAGGGTTGGGTTGGATGGGTAACAGGTTAAAAGGATTGGACCGGTCAAAGGGTTTAATTTGGGTTAGGCTTGGGATTAATAATGGACCGGTTAATAACTTAGGGACTAAATGTGTCCAATTCGAAATTCCAGTGACCAATCTTGTATATTCTGAAAATGTAGTCCAAGGGTTGGTCTTGCCAATTTCAAATAATATAAGGACCATATTTGCCATCATTGAAAATTCCAAGGACCAAACTCGACCATTTTTAAAATCCAGGGATCAAAACTGTAATTTCTCAAAACTTTTGGAACTTTTCACCAAAGGATTAATTATGACAATTTATGATTTTAAAAGGACCTTTGGTGACTTTTCTTTTGAAATAAGTGCTCAGGGACTATTTCTGACAACTTTTGAAACTTGGAGGACTTAAACTGCCAATTATGCAAACTTAGCTCATTTTTCATCTGATTTTAGACATTTTGCATCTGAAACATATAAAATGCAATTTTGAGATATTTTCAAGATTTTGATGCATTTCGAGCATTTTAAATGTTTTCGATTCAAATTTAACCAAAAATGATGAGTATTTAAACACTCATCAATCCCCACACTAAACTATTGCTAGTCCCTAGCAATCTTTTGAAAAAACTTAATGGATTTGAATCTCTTTATCAAAAGCCATTACTCGAGTAGCCAAATGTTTCGGTTCAAGTAAGAACCATGGTACACCGATAACCATGTGATTTTGAGCAAACCACCGACTTCCAACGGATTTGATTTGTCTTTACTGTGCTTTTATCGGACTAGCCAACTCTTAGATAAATTATCAATATTATCTTTGGTGAGTGATTACCAATTATGGTTTTTCCATCGCCTTTACCACAAGCCATAAACTTGCGGGCTAGCCAACTCTTCACTAATTAAAGATATGGCGGTGAACACCATACAATTTTGGGCAAATTGCAAGCCGTCAACGGATTTGAGATATCTTTACCAAGAGCCGTTTGCTCCTGGATTAGCCAATCCTTTTGTTTATTAGACATGGCGGATCGATAATCAGTAAGTTGAGTAAGTGCAAAACACTTACTCCAAAAAAAAATTGGCCAAAAATGGGGAATGGGCGGTATAATTACATGATAAAATTCGTGAGAATCCCCCACACTAGAAATGAATATTGCCCTCAATATTCAAAGTACCGCGGTTATGCGAAACATAGAACGTAAAAGGAAATACTACGCCATTATTTTGAAAGATTTTTTTTTTTTTGAAACTTATATACAACAATGGGGCATCTCCCACGTAGGGTGGTAGAAAATAGAAAGAAGTCGAAATATGGGTGAAAACCCATATGATAGCTACTGTTTTGATTCCCGAGTCGCTAGCGACTCGACCCGTATTCATTTGTTCATGGGGAAAGTAACGTGGAAAACCAATCTCGATCGGACTTTCGTTCACAATGTTAATAAACATATGAACATCGAAAGTTCCACACCGACGAGATACAACCGGTATTGTTAATAGTAGAAACTATAAAGGATGATACGGGGTCAAAGATGGTGTCCTCATTCCCGAAAGAGAAAAGGAAAGAGCAACCACACCATCTGTGAAGAATGGAATAAAGATGTGCATGAGAATGCAAGTCCATTCCTCATCGAAAGAAGCAAATCACCATTTTTGACATTTTAAGCTTAAACTTGAAGCTTATATGGTGATTGTCAATAAGATGTCCGGGAGGAGGGTGGGAAAGCGGTTCTTCAATCAATGATTTTCCGAAAAGGATGTCCCCTCCGAATCAAAGTAAGTATTATCAATTCTGTTGGAATTGACTCATCACTAAGAAATGCATCGACTTCATTCCAAAGTTGTCATCTTCCTCATCGAAGTGAGAGAAGGGATGGAAGAGTCGGAATAAGACTAGAGGATGATGGATCATTTTGAGAAATTCTTCAATGCGAAGAATGTCTCCCATTGGATCACAAACATCATCATCCAATTCAGATGAAACCAAGAGAGTTTGGTTTCATCCACAAACTCGATACGATAAACCGATTCGGAGGTGGGACAAGTGGTGTGCTCTTAGAGCTAGCAATTTCCACCACTTCCGATGAAGTCTCCGATTCTAGATCATCATCATCAAGCACACTCTTGACTTCCACGGTACAACTTTCAAACCATTTGTTTGAACCGGGGTTGATTTTCAAAGCTTTTAACTCAAGACGTTTTGGTGACTCCTCTTAACCGTGAAATTTGAGAGTGTTGCATTGAATCTTTCGATTTTTGATCAATTGTGGCAACACTGCTGTTTGGATAGAGGTTTGGAGTTCGGTTGATATTCAACGTGAGTTCTTCGTTGTCAACCCGTATGGTCAACTCTTCACAAATACATCAATCGAGCACGACTGCGTTCTTAAGAAAGCTCTCCCAAGATGAGGGGAACTCTAGGATCTGCATCAAGTCTACTACAACAAAGTCGGAGGAAAGTGAAACTTTCCTACTTTCATCACGACATCCTCGGCTATCCCAGTGGACGAGTTATGGTACGGTCCGCTAGCTCGAGTGTCATACAAGTGGGTGAAAGTTTAGGAAGAGCGCTTTCTTCCATACCGAGAGTGGCATGAGGTTAATGCTTGCGCCAAGATCGGCCAAGGCGAGCATGAACCATCCCAAGAAATCACACGGATTAAAAATCGCCGGGGTCTTCAAGCTTTTGGGAAGCTTCTTGAGAAGGACCGCGAGCATTGCTCATTGAGAGGGTTTAGCCATATCGGATAGCTTATCTTTGTTGGTCAAGAAGCCTTTAGCGTGGATGCAATTTTAGGCATTAGAGCGAGAGCATCAACGAAGCTTATATCAAAGTGCGACTCATTGAAGATTTGGAAAAAATTTCCATTTGCTCTTTGTTTTGTCTTTGAGCTTCTCATCATTCATTCTTGATGGGTAAGGAAGGCGACTAGACTTTGAGTCGGGATGAAAGTGTTTTCGCTCGAATTTGTTTCGAACTTGGTTCCGGACTTAAAGCTTGGACTACGGAAGGTGGGACGTGTGCGGTGCCGTGGGCTTGAGAAATGCACCTTGTCCGTTGTATCCTTGGTAACTTGACTCATTGCTCACGGTGGAGGAGGCATTGGAGTCGAAGGTCCATTGTGCGTCTTACCACTACGAGTGGTGACGGCTTTCAACTCGGCATTGGGATTAGGAATTGTATTGTTGGGAGTCCTCCGAAGATGACGAAGCTTTGTTCATATTCATGTTCATGAAAGCGCTCATCATATTCTTTAACTCATTTGTGCGTCGAGACATTGTGGTATCAATTTCCTTTTTAGCTCAACTCTCATGTTATTGATCCGAGTTTGCATTGAGCGTATGCTTGACTCTGATTTTCATGAAGTCATTTGGTAGGGGAGCTTGAGAAGGTTGTTGATAACTTTGATGATTGGAGCTTGATATGGTTGGTTGAAATTGTTCGGTTTTGATTGAAATTTTGAGAGTTATTAAAATTTTGTCCTTGATTCGAACAAAGCGATTTTGATTGCCATGGTTTTGCACGGAGGAAAACCGGTGGTGTCATACCGCTAGGTGCAGTAGTGAGGATCGGCTTGTGGTCGGTATTGATTGTGGTTTCTGAAGCTACGGAGCTTGGTAAAAGAAGCATCGTTGCTTGACAATCATAATACTGCTGTGGACCACTACAAGTTTCACACACCTTGTTTACGGCTTTGATTGGTTCCGGCTTATGAATTTCGCTTTTGATTTCCTTTACCTCTTTCATCATACAACGGATGGCGTCCGTTAGAGCGGCTATCGGAGCCGCTAACTCGTAAGAGTTCTTGGATGAAGAAGCAGGAGTGTTTGGAGTATTGACTTTGTTGCGAGAAATAGGAACTTTTGATTTTTTCTCGCAAATCTCAATCACATCTTTAGGTTTCTGATTCAAGATATTGCCACTGCGGTGCGTTCAAAGAATCTTGATCGTTACCGTTCAACCCATTATAAAAGATATTGACTTGTTCAAGCTCCGTGAATTCATGATGGGGCATTTCACGAGAGATCTTTGAATCTCTCCATGCCTCTCCAAAGTTTTCATCGAAATTTTGACGAAATCCGAAATTTCATTTTTAAGATTAGTTGTCTTTGATGGAGGAAAGAAGTAATTGAAAACTTTTGAACAAGATCCTCCCAGTTTCGATGGATCGATGGGGTTCTTTTTCGACCAAACCGGGCGTCCCTCAGTGAGAATGGAAATAGCATCAACTTGATGACTTTTGTGGCACATCCTTGAAATTGATAGTTGAGGTTAACTTGTTAAACCAGCGGATGTGTGCATACGGTCTTCTCGGTCAAACCCGTGGAATTGATTTGTAGACACAAGTTGGATCAAATGTGTCTTCAATTCAAAGTGATCGAATTGATTGCCGGTAGAATGATGGCATCTCCATAACCCTCGGTGGGTGCTCGGAGCATTTCGCCATAGTTCGTTAAATACGCCATGTTGTTGTTTGAAATAGTGCGAATCTCGGGTTCGACTATTTGGGCAAAGACGTCTCACGAGAACGTCTTCTAGGAATTTCGCTAGATCACGCAGGACTCAATGATCTAGAAGAGCAGTGCGCATGCACTAGAGTTAACTCTAAGGAATCTCAGAGTTAAGGAAAGGAATAGGAATTATGAAGATGAATTATGAAAAATGGGATAAGAAGAATCTTTTTGGGTTTTCTGGTTTTTAAAAGTAGATATAACAACAAATCCAATTAAAACAAAATCGAGGCAAAACAACAGTGAACTTAAACCAATAATCACAAGATGAATGGCTTCTTTGAAAAAGGTACACCAATCACAAGGACACAAAGGCAAGTTTTAATCTTTGGTTCGGGAACTTATTATGGTCGTACCCCAGGTTAGGTAGTACAACGCCTTGGTTTCGGTGGTAATTTTTATGTTGTTATTATTAAACAAAGAAAGCGACAAATCTTTTTGTATTTTTATCTTTTATATGTATATATAGAAACAAAAGGAAAATATTTTTGTGTTTTATACGTTTTTGATTGGTAATTAGCACAGCTCCCCGGCAGCAGCGCCAAAAATTTGATTGGTCCCGAACCGTCAAGTTTTTTCACACAAGCTAGCCACTTGTGAATGGCTAACCGTAAGAAACTTAAAATAGTTCAGACACCAATGCAATGAAGATCAGGAGAGTATATTGTTTCCCCAGATCGTTATGTCCCAACGAGCTGTGCGATGAATCACCAAACGAATAGTGATCGAGAAGATTTGAACGGAAAAGAGGGATTTGATGAATGATTATACTAAGGAAAAAGTATATAAACTACAGGGGCTTAAATGCAAATTAAAGAAAATTAAAAAGATGAACTATATTAAATAAACGCTATCACTATATGAAAATGATGTTTTGATTTTCTTTTATAAAACTTAAATTAAAAACTACGTGACGTAAAAAGAAAATGTAAAAGCGAAACAATATTAATCCTAAAAATATGAAAATGACATTTTACAAACCTAATGATAAAGAAAATTTTAGAAAAAGAAAATTATTTTAAAACTATTTATCTAATTATTATCAATTAAAACTATTTTACTTATTTAATAATAGCCTAAAATACAAGAAAATATGAAATAAAGCTAGAAAAATGAAATTATGACTTAGAAAAATCTAAAATAACTAAAGAGAATTTTCAAAACTATTTTTGTATTTTTACGATTATTTTCTATTTTTATGAATTAAAACTATTTAAAACTACTTAAATTGCAAAAAATACAAATTTAACTAAGAAAATCTGGAAAAATATTTTTTGACTTTGTATATTTATCTTAACCTAGGAAAATTAAAACTTATTTTTTGAAGTTTTTCGAATTAATTGTATTAAAAGCTAATTAAAATTACCTAAAAGCTGTTTTAAATGAAGAAAAATAGCAAACAGTGCTAGAAAAATATGAAAAATTCAGGAAAAGTCTAAATTAATATTATGAATCTAAGAAAAATATAAAAACAAAGGCTTATGTGTAGGAAAATGAAACTGCAGTGCAAGTGCTTATAAATAAGCACTTGAAATAAGCCAAAAGGTACAAACTGGGCACCAATCTTTCACAAAGCTAAAATATGTTAAAACTACTCTAAAGCAACAAAATACAACTATCCTAAACCTCTTAAGTGCAAATTAAATGAATTGAATGATTTGGCTAAAGTCTTAAAAACAGTTTCAACCACCACTTAGCATGACTAGAAAATAAGCTACTTAATAGTGAGACTCAAAACCAAAAGTAGGAACTTAAAGGAGACCTGGCTAGCTACTTATAAACCAAAATCGAGACCAAGATGAGCTCGATGAGCTTGTGACAAGCATCAACAACACATGCACACTCAAGATAATATCGAGTGTGTATGTGAGGACTCACGCCCATTTTAACAAGATATTTTGAAGCTTATAAAAATTACTAAAAATCTGCAAAATGATATTAAGAAAATAGACCAACTGAACTTATAAAACACAAAGTTTTACTTGATTTGGCCCAAAAGCGAATCAATGAAAAATCATCTCGGTTTGGTGGCGAGATTTTCAAGTTTGATTTTTGAGTTATGAAGAAGTTTGACTTTGATGAACTTTGAAACCAATTTATGGACTGAGATTGATGTTATATGGTGAAATGAAACTAATGCAAGCAATATCTATGATTTTTGAACACAAATCAAGCTTTTGGTTTTACAAATTTATCACAGATATAAAAGTAGAACAAGTTAATGGTGATTTTGACTTTTAGCTGATGCAGAGAAAATATTATGACAGGAATGATTCAAATGGACTATATTAAGACTGAGTAGACAGATATCAAGCACAAACAAGAGCTCAAGCTCAAATAAACCACTGATCCAAACACCATTTATACTAACTGATATGCAATCTCTTCTATCAAATCCTTAATATAAAACACTACTAACACAATCTTACAAACACTAATCTGAGACTATATGATTTACTAACTATGACAGCAATATATCTAGAGCAAACACATTCAAATGACAATGAGCAAAGTTGAGACTGATCAAGAACTTACAAGAGGTCCAATTTGCAACTGAGGATCAATGAACCACTACCTAAATATGTTCTCAACCCATATCTAACTAAGAATCAACCCATGTTCAACACTGCATCAACCCATATATCATTTCCATTTCCATTTGAGCCCAGTTTGACTTTCGTTGACCCAATACCAAATTTGCTTGAAACTTAAATGTAAGCTTACAAAAAGCTATAAGTAGCTTATATAAGCTTATTTGACTTTAAAATAACCTAGTTGAAGCTTGGACATAAGAGTTGGGCGAAATTTTAAGCGATGAAGGTGAAACTTGAATTGAAACTTGAAAGTGCATTACAATGATTATCCAACTAAAGTTTGATACATAAGGCGATATTATAAATTTCTTGCTTAAACTAAAACATTTATATAAAAAACGACATAAAGGAAATTTTTAAAAACTAAAATCTACTACTTCTTGCTTCTCTTTCCTCATTTATTTATACCAATAAACTTCCACTAGCCCTCTGAGTGAATCCCACTTGCCTTCTTGGCCTTTGGATGAGTTGAAGAGATTTTGGCCATTGGATCAATTTTTGGCGGGAAATTGTTTTAACAAATTGGGGGTTGAGTGTTAGGTTGAAGAAGCATTAAATGTTTCTTGGCTTGGGGTGTTTGGAGGGTAGGAGTAGGGTGGTGATGATGGAAAGTGGGTTGGAGTTGCAGGTGATGATGAGGGGGGAAGGGAAACCCGTGAGTGTTTTATATTTTAAATGTGGCGGGGTTGGATTCGGGTTAAAAGGGTTGGGTTGGATGGGTAACGGGTTAAAAGGATTGGACCGGGTCAAAGGGTTTAATTTGGGTTGGGCTTGGGATTAATAATGGACCCGGTTAATAACTTAGGGACTAAATGTGTCCAATTCGAAATTCCAGTGACCAATCTTGTATATTCTGAAAATGTAGTCCAACGGTTGGTCTTGCCAATTTCAAATAATATAAGGACCATATTTGCCATCATTGAAAATTCCAAGGACCAAACTCGACCATTTTAAAATCCAGGGATCAAAACTGTAATTTCTCAAAACTTTTGGAACTTTTCACCAAAGGATTAATTATGACAATTTATGATTTTAAAAGGACCTTTGGTGACTTTTCTTTTGAAATAAGTGCTCAGGGACTATTTCTGACAACTTTTGAAACTTGAGGACTGAAGCGCCAATTATGCAAACTTAGCTCATTTTCATCGATTTTAGACATTTTGCATCCGAAACATATAAAATGCAATTTTGAGATATTTTCGATATTTTGATGCATTCGAGCATTTTAAATGTTTTGCAGTTCAGATTTAACCAAAAATGATGAGTATTTACACACTCATCATTAACCTAGGATTGCCAAGGTGGAGGGCAACATGTGATACTAGCTTACCTTGGGGAAGGGATGAGCTCGGGTTTGTATCTGGTGGGAAAAAGGGTTTAAAGGTTTCTGGGTTTTGACATTTCTGGGTAAAAGGAGGGAACGAAAAAGGAGGGGTAAAGTATTGGGTTGAATGGGTGGCAGGGTTGAAAGGTTGTGGGTGTTCAAAGGTTAAGGGTAAGGTCAAAGGTAAAAAGGGGGGGAGGGTTCATAAGGTAAGGTTTAATATTAGTAATGGGAGGGTTCAAGGATTGGAAGGGTCATGGGTTAAGTTTATTTTAGAAGGTTTATGGTAAATATTTATAAGTTTTATGTAAAGTGTTTTTTTTTAATGTATTTAAATTGGTTTTTACTAAAAATATGGTTTTAATAAAAGTTGGTTTTAAATAATAAATGGTTTTAATAAAAAAAAATGTTTTAGGTTTAATTTAAAAATGTTTTTAAAAGGGTAAAATTGGAATTTTGGTTTTGGGTGAAGGGTAAAAGGGTAATTTTGGTTTATGGTTTGGTTTTAAGTCCGTTTTCCCAAGGTCACTCCAAAAACGTGTCCCGGGTCTTAAATTGACCAAAGAACGTAGAAAACCACTGCCAGCTTCGTCTTCAATACACTTTTCCCGATCCAAGTTTGATATTGTCCATTTTTGCCCCATTTTCAATTTTTTTGTACCTGAAACACATAAAAAACACACTCCAAGGATATTTGCAATATAAATGGGTATATTATGGTGTTTTTAGTCATTCTTGTGAGGTTTTCGGGTGTAAAATGATGAGTAAAAGACCACTCATCACAAAACATCAATATAATGCGCAACAATTCATAGATAAGCACATGCATGCAAAACACCAATATAATGCATAATAAGTCATGCAAAATACTAAACACAAGCATGTAAAGCAAATGCATAATAGGTAGGATGATAAAATTGAAACCAATCATCCTAAATTAATCATCCTAATAAAAGTTAGCATCCTAAAAAGTAAGTAATATTAATAATAATATTAATTTTACCATAATACTTGTCTTACTACCATAACAAGTTCACAATAATCATAAATTGTTCAGCCATACATGAACCTCACTTAAAATTCTTCTTGATTGCTTTGCCCAATTTTACAATAGGATTTCCCAACGATTTGAGTGTGCCCCTTTGCTCCTTATGTATTGTCATTTATTTGTTCATCATGATTGCTTGACGACACATCATCTCCCGAGTGGCTTCTTCACTTTGGATCCTTGTAGATTATGTTTGAAGTATCCAAAAGTAAATGATAGTAGGATCTAGGTGCAAGAGTCGTTCTCGAAGCACCTTCATTGCCCTCAACATTTTCATTATTTGACAATGATTCTTGGTATGAGGCAGAAGATGAATAAGATGGTAAACGGACACATTTTCCCTTCCCTTTATCACTCCTAGATTTTCTAACAGGCTCCCACCCAAAGACTCCATGACTTGATTTCCTAACACTTATTGGGCTCCTAAAAGATTTGGATATGTGCCCAACACGTGTCTAAAAAAATAGGTCAACAACATGCCATACGGCAACACCTTATTGAACCTACCCTTGACATTTACCATCCTTTTAGCAACATAATAAGCTAGATCATAGTCTTGCTCAGTTGCTAGACAAATGAGCATGTAAGCACAACACGCCGTAAGATGGTCACGATTGCCCGCAATACAAAAGACATTTTCATGAATTATTTCTTCCCAAATTTTCATGCTTAGGTGGAATTCGTTGGTGAAAATCCTATTTGGATCTAGGTAAAATTCTCCCATTTTGCCATGTTTTGTATGAACGAGTCTTGGAACTTGGATTATTTCTTTCATTTGTTCTAGACTAGGTAAATGAGTTTTGTAAGGACCTTCTTCTTCTTGGTTTTCAAGAAGTGACTCAAGACCAATCTTTCATATAGGCACATTGCCCGTCATTTGGGAGATCAACAATGTCAGCAAACTCTTGAAGAGAAAGCACGATATGTTGGTTTTCTACCCAAACCCTGATGTTAAAAGTTTGATCCTCCTCATGTCGTAAGAGGTTAACATGGTGATAAAAATCCAAGAAAAACTAGTACATATTTGCTCATCAATGTTGTATAAGCAATCAAACCTAATGAAGCTAAAGAGATTTTCAATATGGTCTTTTTGAATTAAAGTGGGATGAATAAATCTACCCACATGAATTAAACGAGATTCAAGGTTTTTGTATGATGCAACAAGATTTTCGGGGTGTTTGGTTCTTGGGAAATAAGTGGTATGTAATTTTTGATTCGTTGGTAATCCTTTTCAATCACATGTGGCATTTAAACACCTATTAAAAATAAGAAATCTTAATATATAATGAAAACAATACATTACTAACATGTGCCTAAGTGTGTGTCTATATGCAAACAATGTAGAGGTGTGGTTATCTCGACTCAAGACACAATATTAATGAGTTAACCCAAACACTCCTTTAATCAATGCGGCTCAATTAAATATATTGAGAAACACATATTGGTTATGTATGTCCTTGAATATTCAAGTAATAGTCATGTATGCATGCAAAAATGTTTTTAGTTTATATTAACGGTGCAAGAAAACATTTTTTGTCAATGTCCTAGACGTGAGAAATTTGGGATTTATGTAAAATTTGATTTGGTTGAATCATACATACAAATTCAAAATCTATATCTAGGGGACACATAATAGTTGTACATTGCATAATCCTAGTTTGAACAACGATAAAACCAACCCATACACTATCTACACTTAAGGAGGATGATGTTTATATTTACAATGAGTGAGTGATGTTCAAGAATCAATATAATGATCTTGGAATGATTACGATGATTAGCAACAAGCAAACTTATGAATTGATCGTCTTGTATGCAAAGCTCGGTAATATCTTCTTCTAAAACATGATCACCAAAAAGAAATATAAAAGTAAGTTTGAATTGAGATCAACAGTTAGATGAGATAATAAGACTGATAGAGAGAATGTATCAAGAGGGGTGAATTAATAGTGAAAATTAGTTTGCTATTTATAGGAAATTTGGTCACTGTTTACACATATCCGACATATCTCTTTCAAAAGGGATCCGGCCAGTGTAATCAAAGGGATCTGGCTCCCTGATCAATTAAATCTGGATTTTGGATATTATAATATCTCAATATCTTGTGTGATCTTGCAAATCTTCCAAAAATATGATAAAAGCCAACTATGTGATGTCATGCATAAGGTAATAAAGTTAATTTGATATATTTTTACCTTACTTAGTTTTATTTGTTTTTACTTAAAAGTATAAGTAACAAATGTTACTTTTGTGTAAGTAATGGTTTTAGACATATTTTTATACTTAATGTATTTATGTATTAATCTAGAGTGTTGGTAAAAATGTATAAGGTTAATGTATGATTAGTATAATGGGTTAGAAAACTATTGGCTTAGAACTTATGTATTTTATTTTACTTATTAAATTGATTTTACGATTGTTATCGACAAAACATAAAAAGATTGTAAAATATAAATAAACGTTTTTACAGCTTATTTGTATTAACACAACAAATGACATATTCACTAATCATCCTGATGCAAACAAGCTAGGTGATTTGCATCACAAGTAAAGCATATCGCATAGCGGGAAAGGATGCGTATACGCAAAGTGACCTTTGACTTTGTTATACCAATAAGGGAGTAAACCTGTTACGTGATTACATAAGACATACGCACAGATTATAGTTATATGAATACTTTTGTTTGATGTTATATTGAAAGTACGAATATCCAAGGTTTGGAAAAAAAAAAGTTTAGACATTGGCTAGAGGCTTTTGGTAAAGTACATTGAGTTGGCTTTTTTTTAAAAGCGGGAGGTCTTGATTTTGTATCCCTCTAAGTGTAAAACTCATTTCGACTATTCGTAATGACTCAGATATCATATACATACATGTAATAAAAGAGCAACATTTGTTATGGGAAAGCCTACTTTCAAAAATCGAGTCGTTCTTTAATAGAAGGTGGTGCGCTGCTGGTGCTCCAACGCGTCACCAGCACGCCAGTTCCAGTTAAAGAACCGATTGGTTTTTGACAAATGTTTGTGATTTTATGTGTTACGAAGGTTTATCTATCATCACTAAAACATAAGAGATACCTAGTCAATGTTGCCCCAAAAATGACGGTATTTATAGTAGGGACAAAAAAAGGGCAGTTGTATTATACTTAAAAAATTTTAAAAGTAAAACAGAACACAGTCATAAAATATCATATCTTATAAAATCGAAATGTACGTTCATTTTAAAACAAAAGGCATGAGGATATTGTCGGGTCGATTTTCGACCCAATGGTCTCTGACTATGTATTTAAACATAAAATAGCCTAATCATATAAGTCTCTGATATAAGTAAGTGAGAACAACACTCACTGATAAGGATCAGAGAGTAAGTCACCCTCTGATGGAAATCAAAGGTCCTACTCTCTGATGGTTATCAGAAAGTGTTACTCCCTGATGGTTATCAGAGAGTACACCCTGATGATTGTAAGTGATAGGTGCCTCACTAATGATCATCAGTGGTTGTAACCTCACTGATATAAGAAATCAGTGAGCGTTATATAAAGCTTAACCAACTACTAAGCTGCAGGGAAGTTGAAGACCAACTAAAGAAACATCTTTTATAACTGATGCGGTGTCAGAGAGCAAGGTACCAGGAGCTATAAGCAACACCAGTGGGAATGAGGACTGACAAATGCCTCAGTTACCCTGAAGACTTATCTCTACAAGGGACTTAGTATCTGATGAATGGGCGAAAAACTCGTTGGGAAGATAAGCGTAAGGTCTTATCAAATGATGAAAAATCCAGATCTTGGGTACAAAAGTTGTTAGTATTGGAAAGTCAAATGCACACTCCACCTACTATACTAGGCCCATGCTAAGCTACTTTATGGCCGACTAACCACGACACCCATGTTCATTCACAGTATTCCTTGGCCTATTTAAACAAAACTTTGTAACCGGGATAAGCATGATTTTAAAAAAACACATAAAGTAGAACTTAGCTCTATAGTTGATAGAATCCTCTCTCCCAGTAAATCCTAAGCAAAGCTAGTTGCCTCTATATTTTTTGAAGGGACTATTACATTTGTCGCTCAAATGGATTAATTTTACCGAGATTTATTCCACTATAAATCTTTACATTCTTTAATAAATATTTATACATGTTGAAAAGTACAAATGATGTTACTATTAGAAATTGTGGTCTTGAGTCTAAAATGTCGATTCTTTCATTGTGCATATGGTATCGTCATTTACTCAAACCTTGTGGACCAACAAGTGGTATCAGAGCGGTTGGGTTTCTCATAATCCAAATCCGTTCTTGAATGTCGACTAATAACACAAAATCAAAACCATACCCAAAAACCCCACCTAAACACACCCTCTCCAATAAATTGTCTTGTCTCATTTCTACAAGATCGGGTTCTTTCATGATGATCTTGTGCGAAATGAAGCTTCATATGCCACTTCTTCAGTCCTTTTTACGACTCTCTTCTTAGCACTATACTCTTGAAGTACCTTCTACTTTAGAGGAGTTTGTGAGAATGTGAGTATATTTTTATCACATGCTATGAAGAGAGGTTATGCTAGTTACTCTTAGGAGCAACCAAGATTGGGTAAAAGGAACTTAAGGAGATTTTAATGAGGCATCCGAGACTGTTGGTGTAAGAGATGCATCAGGGAAGTATGGTTTGTCTTTAGTAGCTCTGAAATGTAGTATCAGGGAGTTATCTCGGAATCGTGCAGTTCCTGTTCCACATGAACCACACTGAAGACTGTTATAACAAAGGAATAATCTTAACTAGTTTTTCTTCTCTTCTCCTTTTTTGTACACTAGTTGTAAGAAGAAGCCTATAAGCTCCCTTACAACTGGTTTTTTCAATTAGGTTATCTCTTACTTCAAACAGAGACAGACTAAAGGGTAGAATAACAGTCTTTGACAAACATATAAGATAGCCTATAATTATCCTCGGGATGTTGAATCTATGGTGAGTCATAGGTCCATAACACTAGAATTTGAAAGGTTTACTAATCCTAAAAGTTCAAGGACTACGAGTTTAATTCTCATTCAGCAACAATAAGAGTTGAACCAACGGTGACTTGGATCTATGAAAACTGATAGTTCAAAAACCAAGTTTGTATCATCTTCAATAATAATAAGGAATTAGACTGTACTTGTTATTTTTTCCTTGTTGTAAAGCAGTAAGTAAGAAGAAGTCGTTATGATCACTTACTACTGATCTAGATTAGGCTATTTGTATATTCAAATAGGGGGAGATTGTTGGGTCTGATTTTCGACCCAATGGTCTCTAACTATGTATTTAAACATAAAATATCCTAATCATATTAGTCTATGATATAAGTCAGTGAGAACAACAATCACTATTAAGGATTAGAGAGTAAGTCACCTTTGATGGAAATCAAATGTCTTACCCTCTTATGGTTATCAGAAAGTGTTACTCCCTAATGGTTATCAGAGAGTACACTTATATGATTGTGAGGGATAGGTGCCTCACTAATGATCATCAGTGGTTGTAACCTTACTAATATAAGAAATCAGTTAGTGTTGTATAAAGCTCAATCAACTGCCAAGCTTTAGGGAAGTCGAATACCAACTAAAGAAACATCTTGTATAACTGATGTGGTGTCACGGAGCAAGGTACAAGTAGCTATAAGCAACACCATAGGGAATGAGGACTAAAAAATTCCTCAGTTACCCTATAGACTTATCTCTACAAGGGACTTAGTATATGATGAAAGGGCGAGAAAATCGTTGGGAAGAAAACCGTAAGGACTTATCAATGGACGAAACAGAAAGATCTTGCGAACAAAAGTTGACAGCATTGTAAAGGCAAATGCATGCTCCACCTACTATACTAGGCATGTGCTAAGCTACTTCAAGGCCGACTAACCACAACACCCATGTGCATCCACAGTATTCCTTGGCCTATTTAAAAAAAACTTTTTAACGAAGATAAGCAGGATTCTAAACAAACACATAAAGTAAAACTTAGCTCTATCGTTGATAGAATCCCCTCTCCCAGGAACTTCTAAGCAAAGCTAGCTTCCTCTAGATTTTCCGAAGGGAGTGTTACATTTGTCGCTCAACCAGAATAGTTTTACCGGGAGCTATTCTACTATAAATCTTTACATTCTTTAATAAATATTTATACACGTTAAAAAGTACAAATGGTGTTACTAGTAGACATTGTGGTCTTGAGTCAAAAATGTTTATTTTCTCATTGTGAGTACGGTATCGTCATTTACTCAAACCTTGTGGACCAACAGATGTAGAATAAGCCGATTATCACTACCTAGTAGATGATATGTGTTACCATGAACTTTGGATGCAACTCATAACACGTTAACGAGCCAAGACATTTGGGCTATTATTTATTTTTTGTTTATAACCTATTTTTGCTCCAAGACATTTGGGTCCTGTTGCGACTGTGGCCAATGACCGCATCCACTATTTAAAGTTTCTAATGTAGCAACCATGCTCTACAATAAGAAATAATTAACATATTCAAAAACGTATCTGAAAACCCAAAACATAAACACCAGCCTACTCACATGTAGATATATTGTCGTGACTATTACCAATATCAGAAGCAAAAGAAGGATTTGCCAACGCAGAAGCTTTGTTCATGTGTAAACTACTACAACCCTCACATTTTTCTTTATTGATACTGTTAATACAAATAAACCGTAAAAACGTTTATTAATATTTTGCGATCTCTTTGTGTTTTGTTGATAACAAATATAATGTTATCTTAAGTACAATTATAAGGATACATGTTATTTTGGTAAAGCATTTACATATAGCCATTTAAATACAAAAATGTTGTAATTAATCATTTGTTGTAATAGTTTATTAGGATGGGTAAAAACCATGACCCACGGATCATATCCATAACCCATTGACCCATACCCATTTGACTAGATACAATGTATTCATTAGATACATTGAATCTAAAGGAAAACCATGGACCAACCCATAACCCATGACCCATAACCAAAAACACATGGGCAAGAGGAGCGTCCCACGGATCCCTAGGTTTACACTAGACGGATCCTTGTGGGAGGGATCCGTGGGATCCGGGAACAAGTGGCGAAATTTCCTATAAATAGAGAGCCATTTCTTCATTCTAACTCACCCTCTTCTTACTAATTCTCTCATATACTCGCATTCTCTTCTAACAAAACATCACTTGATCTAGAGAGTACTTCCTTCTTTCTTTCTTTAGTGATTCTCATATAGGTCCTTCTAAGGCAAAATCACGAGCATTCTACAAGTCATCCAAGCAAGGGTCCTTGATTGATTTGTTCCTCCACAAGATTTACGTAGCAAAGATCTTGTATTTGATATTTCACATATTTGTTGTGTAATAGTCGTGTTGGTTTGGTCCACCATGTTACAGACTCGGTATTTATCTTTGTACCGGAAAAATGTGTAAGCAACGTTGTGAAGGCTTCTCCGCCAAGTGAAGGAGTTTGTTGACATAGTGCTTGAACTCTCGAGTAGGTGACTCGGGGAGTGGACTAGGGCAAGGAAGGTGTCCTTGTAGCCGAACCACTATAAATCGGTTGTGTCATTTCTATCCCTTTGCTTTACTTTATTTACTTACTTTATCATTAGATCTATACTTTCTCTACATCCATAAGATCTCACATATTAACGAATCTAAAGTTTTTGAAACAAACTTAAAATTGGCAAAACTATTCAACCCCCCCCCCTTCTAGTTTTCTACAGATACCTCTAACAACAGCCCTCGATGTATCAATATTAGA
Organism: Chrysanthemum lavandulifolium; assembly: GCA_022545495.1. Lineage (NCBI taxonomy): Eukaryota > Viridiplantae > Streptophyta > Magnoliopsida > Asterales > Asteraceae > Chrysanthemum > Chrysanthemum lavandulifolium. Next base: position 215,185,996 of record CM040241.1, read on the forward strand.
TGAACCACCAGCTATATGTTAATCCTCCAAAAAAGAGTAACATATTTATAGTACAACAGCTCACCTGTGTAAAAATTTACGAACCAGGTTGCCTATGGCTGACAAATGTAAAAGGCGTTTGTCCACACATGCGCTATTGCTTTCCTTGTATAATTGCTGATTAATATATACCAAAATAATAAATAGAAACGATTTGTAAAACTGAAAGTAAACTTTTTATCACAATTGTCCATATATTGAACCGGTAAAACTGTTTCAAAATACTAGAGTAATAGCCATGTTAGTCACATGCACATATTCCGCCACGTTTTGCAGGCCGCACATGCCAACGCAAAGAAGAACACGCTACATTTGTTGTTGCAGGCGTGCGGACATTAGATGGCATAGATGGAACATGATCTTGGGTGGTAGCTGTAATCGCGTTACATTGCAGGAAGTTAGTTGCAAGATGTTACTATAATTTATACCCTTATTTATATCATGTGCCAATGAAGTTTTTTCATAATATTAACAGCCACGTTACTTACATGTATATGTACTGGCAGATTGTTCACACACAGCATGCTTATGCAGAGACAAAAATGGTAGATTTTTCACACACGTTACTTAGTTGCAGCTGTGTCTTAACCAACCCGTATGAATAGACCAAGTACCCTCTTTTTCTTTTTAATTTATAATGATAGCTTATACACGACTTATAATAACATTTTATACACAACTGATACATTAAAAATATAAAACCATAAATCCAAAACTGAGAAAGCATAAATCTGATACAATAAATAATTAGGCCCAGATTTGTAAATGGAGCAGGTTCAAAAAGATCCTAATTCCACCATGGCTGCAAAAAAATGCGGTTTCATAGTAACAACTACATGCCATCCAGTTATTGCTATGTCAAGTTACGAGTCGAATCTTCGATGAACTACTTCATTTGATTTAGAAAACAGCAACTAATCATCATAGCCCGCTACAATATAATATATTTATAAAGCAAATAACTGCATTTTGGAGAAAAGCAAAACATGTTGAGACGACTTAATAACACCCCATTACTACAGATAAAGTTGTAAAATCACTCAGGAAACATGATTGTCAACAACAACAATTAACGCCTAAAAAGTCACAAATCAGTAAAGAATAGACCACGAAACCCCAAATAAATAAAAATACCCATAAAGTGAAACCTGATCGCACAAATAAGTTGGAGCTTCGTTTTGGTCAAATATCCAAACAGGCGTCAATGAACAACGAGGAATGTTTTAGAAACAGTGTATTAGAATGTAAACTGAACCGTTAACAGGCCAGAGGGCAGCCCAAAACACAAACAAATCATTTGGAATTTTTTATTCTTCGGCTCAGTGAAAGTACATGGTAAAAAAGATCCGAATTCCGCCATGGTGAAAGAAAACACATTTGCTTAGTAACAACTACATGCCATCCGGTTATTGCTATGCCAAATTCTGAGTCGAATCTTCGATGACATACTTCATGTGATTCGAGAAAATAGCAACTAATCATCACAACCCACTACTATAAACACCTTTTGTTGCTATCCAATGGTACCACATGAACAAGCTAAAATGTGCAGATCCAAAATATAAGACAACAACAGTTTTGCAAAAACCAAGTTGCAGTTAATCAACTTGAAAATACTTAAGAACCATAAAACCCTAACAAAAAGCGGAACACGTTTCACGGAAAAGAAGCTTTCCTTATAGAAGAAGAATATGTGAAGTCGGTATGCTTTATTTTTTATAGAGGCGGTTTTAAATAGTATAACTCTTATTAATGTGGTTGGACTTAAGAGAGCCTAAAAGACAACCCAAAATTTTAGAAACTTTTAACTGATTGAACCTTTTAATCACAATTAGCATGTAAAACAAGCAACAGATTACACGCTCCATAGTATATTTTATAATGGGATAAAGAATATCTTAATTACGCCATGGTCGCAAAGAAACACGGTTGCATGGTAAAAACTATACCATCATGCCCTCGGTCCTTGCCACCTTGCCAAGTTATGGGTCGAATATTCAATGACCCACTTCATTTGACTCGAGAAAAGGGCAACAAATCATCACGACCACTACCATATTCTTTTAATACCATACGGTGTTCAAAGGGACACGATGAGTATGTCGCTTTTACTGGGGTCCCATTCTTTTTAGCGAAGCAAAACATGTTGTAACAGTGAACAATACCCCATTAGTACATTATACGATGCGGAAGAGAAATTGAACATGGGTGGCCCTTTATCACCCTTCTATACATATGTGATGCAAGCGTCGAGATTATATCCTTCTCCACCATGGTCGCAAACACAAATTGAGGACGCTACGTTACCGCCACTATGTGGAGCGACACCTTGTCGATTTGCGTAGAAGCATAGTTCGGGCCAATTATGTAACTAACGGCAGGACAAGATGCAATTACGATGAATAAACCATAAGTTCAAGTAAGCAACCTCATAATGGAAAAAAGTAAGCCAACCTTGATCCTAAATTAGACACATACCCAAATGAACATAAGCTCAATTTTCAAAAACCCAACTCATTAAAACATAAACACTATCAAAACCCTAATCTTAACAATAAAAAAAACAAATTAGAAAACCATACCGCATATTGCAAACACCGTTCCGTCTACACTTTCTACACCATAAACGACAACCGAAATAGCACCCAACAATACAAATAATAACAATTAACCTAATCAATCACACAAACCCTAATTTAGCGAAGAGAAAAGATACCTTCCAACCCGTTTTGCAACTTGCGACACCACATAATCAAATCATCTAAACTACACAAAACCTAAAAATTGTACCTTTAAACACGCATGATAAACCAAAAGCTCAAGTCACCTCTACACCTTTTGTTGCTATACAAGACACCATATGAGCAATTTGAAATCCTCGGACCTAAATCATAAGACAAAAACAGTTTGCAAAACCAAGTTGCAATTAATCAACTTGAAAATACTTGAGAACCACAAAACTCTAGCGAGAGATGGAAGACGCTTCCCGAAAAGAAGCTTTCGAGATAGAAGAAGAATATGTGAAGTCGGTGCGCTTCGTTTGTCCATATCTGCGTTTTAAATAGTATACCTCTTCACTACTGTGGTTGGACTTGAGAGAGCCCAAAAGATAGCCCAAAATTTTAGCAATTTTTAATCTAACCGAATTTTTAATCACGTTAGCGACCAAAACAGTTGCGTTTACATGCTCTATAATATATATTTATAATTAAAATATCATATTATATGGTTATTAATTTAATTCACATTGTATCTTTCTAACATGTCTCACGTGCACACTTAAGACCAAGTGTAATGAGGGGTTGGAAACGCCCCCAACTATGTTGTCACTACACTTCCCCGCCATCATGTTGTCATCTCGAATTTTGCACGACTTGGTTATGTGCACGACCATGTTGTGAAAAGAAAAAATAATTGTCTTGTGTATATGAGTATATTGTGGAGTATATTTTGTGTTTGTGTAGTCAAGTTGATGATCTTATTACACTTTTTAGTGATGATATTGACGATGAAGTAGGAAGCTAATATGACATTAAGTTTACGAAAATAAATATGGTCACCACTATAGCCAAAGAAAGCCCTAGAACATAAGTAGTCAAGTTGATGATCTTCTTACATTTTTTTAGTGATGATATTGAGGATGAAGTAGGAAGCAAATATGACATTAAGTTTACGAAAATAAATGTGGTCACCACTATAGCCAAAGAAAGCCCTAGAACAAAAGTATACAAATCAAATAATTCGATTATATAAAGAAAGTCCTAGAATAAAAATATGCAAATGGAATAATTCAATTATATATTCAAGTAGTGTGTGGGTTGAGACACCTTTCCCAGTTGTTTCCTTTAGTTGTACAACTCCACTGATCCATTCCTTTTATGGAAACTTACTTAGTGGGAATTAGTGAATTTACAAATATTTTATTTTTACCGATGAACATAGTTTGTGTATCTCTAGATTATATTTGGCACTATTGCTATATTATTTAGGGTCTTATGGTTTATACATTATTTTCTTTTATTTGACCTTTTATGTTTTCAATACAATAAGTTTTCAAAATTTTACTTTATGGAGCGGAGTTAGTACCAATTTGTACTCTAAATCCCAATTGTGTGTATAATTGTATATATGATGTTGCATGACATAACGAGTGTATAGGCACGTGTGTTCTTGTGAAGTGTTTGTATCGTTAGCTAGGCAACAAAAATAGGTTAAAAGTCGAAGGCGTTGAGAGTGTTTAAATACAAAATTATTGTAAAGATTTTTCTTTTTTTTTTTTTTTTTTTTTTTTGGAATTGTGCTAATGTTAGCATTTCATTCGGGTTAGTGATCAAGGGTGACTTTGCAAGCAGGAGTAAAACATGAAGGATCAATTACGTAAAATCTGGAGGACTAACATTGCAACGGACCGTAAGATAAAGGGGCAATTGCGTCGGATTATTTTTTTAAATGTTAAAGATAGCGGTCGTTACTTAATGACCGTTAGGTAATTAATTGACCATTAAGTAAACCAATTACGAAAAATTTGTGATGACTAACTTTGCAACGGACCGTAAGATAAAGTGTTGGGATATGAAAGTCTTGAAGAATGACAAAATCTTGGAAAAAGTCAAAATCTTGCTAAAGAGAAAGTCAAAGTATCACTGTCAAGTCAAAGTATTGCAAAGCTAAAGAACTGTTATATTTGTTTATGGAAAGCTTTGTTATTCTAGAATATTCTTTATTTAGATTACTTGTTGTACAAGGATACAAATTGTAAATCGATTAGGGTTATCCTAAAGCCTATAAAAGGATCCCAGTTGGCATTAGTAGTACGAGTCTAAGAGTTTTTATATATTTTAGAATCCTAAAAGTACGATTATTATTATTAGAGTTTTAGAGTTGTTTAAGAGTCGCATAACTAGCGATTTAAAATTATTAATAAAATCATTGAAAGTTAAAGTTATATTCTTCTTAGCTTTGTTAAGTAAATTCCGCGTACTTAATAGAGATTACTCGGTGTTTCATTGTTAACAACTTAGGATTTATCCGAAGTTATTAAACCTTAACAAGCTATATAGTTAGTTTGGTTAGAGTACATCGATCCAACATAAAGGGCCAATTGCATATGGATTATTATTTTTTAAATGTTAAAGATAATGGTCGTTACTTAACGATCGTTAAGTAACGACCATTAGTACTATAGATGGGCACTATAGATGGTGCTATAGTCCTTTGGTGCTGCGGTGCTTTGACAAATGTATATTAGTTATAATTAGATTGTACATATAAATTTGAAAGTCGGAATGGATTCCAACTTTTCATATAAAATGCATTGAATCCATCTGTAATTAAATATAACATATTATTATTAAATTAGTTGGATACACATACGGTGGCGATAAATATAGTTATATTATAAAAATAGTAAATAAATTGCTAGCCTAACTTTTCCTGAAATTTCTATCCGCTTAGTGAATTTATTTTACAACATTCCGAATATATATGTGTTAGTTGTATGTGTTTGCTTGAGTTTCTCGTAGCTTTCCCGTGACATCATTATTCCTCCATATATAAAGACTCTCGCAATCTCTTACACGTCAAACAGTCCCTCAAAAGTATATGATTTTGATAAATTAAGATCTTATTGATTAAAAATAAAGATTAGAACCGTAAAATTTTAAATTAAAATAAAATAAACTCACTAAAAATGTAAAAACTCATAAAAATATATCAAAATTCAAAATTGATGTTGAATTAAAAGCACAAAATTTTAGAAAATATGGTGAAATTGGACTATAAAAAAATTAATAGATAGAAAGATATTTCAATTTTAAAATGAAGGTGAATTTTTAGTAGAGGAGTAACACATGTCACCTCATTATTGGAGCTCATTATCTTAATTTTTGATGGTTAGGAGTTAGGCTTGGAGTTAGAATTGGTTTATCCATATATTATAGTGACACATGTCACTTTATAATTGGAGCTCCTTATCTTAATTTTTGGTTAGGAGTTAGGCTTGGAGTTAGGTTTTGATTATCCATGCATTATAATATAGTACTAGTTAGATATCGGCACATAGCGGCGACGATAAGTATAGTTATATGTGTTTGCTTACCCGCTTAGTGAATTCGTTTCACAACACTCCGAATGTATATGTGTTAGTTGTAGGTGTTTGTTTGGATTACCCGTAGCTTTTGTTAGTTCACCATGTTTGTAACACAAGCATCAATATAAGAAGTATAGATGAAGAAAGATCGGATGAACACTTAACTACACACACACGAATATAAGAAAGGTTTATTCTTAGAGTGAAATAGAAAAGTGAACAACCAAGTCCCAAATGGGAGTTTACAAGATTATTTATAGGGAAGAAACTAGGGCAACACACTAGTTCCCTTCCTTTCCTTATTGGGCTTGGGCCAAGGCTCATGGGCTTTCTACATAAGTCTTGGCATTAAAACTAACTTAAAAGCCTAATTAAGCACACTATTACATATTGATTACAAACACTTGAAATATAATCTAGGAGTGATTCCAACAATCTCCCCCTAAGTGTTGGTAATTAATGATTAGAGTGAACAACGTTGTAGGAGCTGATGTAATAGTTGCTTTGACGTCTTCTGACATTCTTCTTTCTTGTGAGAAGAAGTGTCTTGATTCCAACAATCTCCCAGATGTAAGGATCTTGTTTTCTTTGAAGTTTTTCGACTTTTACGTCTTCATTTTCTTTGTTCTTTGATCTTTGTTCTTTGTGGTGGTAGTGATAGTATGTTGTGGTTATCTACATCTAGTCCGCCGTTGCTCCAAAGGTGTCTCCGTCTTTCTCCAACATGCTCACACGCTCATTAACTTTGAGTTTCGATTACTAATGTAGTTCTCTTAGTCTTTAAACTTTGTAGATTCTTTGACTTGAAGAAGAATCATTCGACTTTGTGTTGCCTTTTGAGAGAACTTCAATTAGTGATGTTGTTGGTATGAGCATGTAAAGAATCTACGATCTTTTCCACCCATGAGCATCCATAAGAAGAAAACATAAAACGTGGGTTAGAAATAATCCGCGTTTACAAGTTTGAACTCGAGTGTGTTAATGACATAATGTGATAACACGTCTCTAATTCTCACAAAGGTCGTTCTGAGCGGATTCCCACAAGTGAGATAACGCGATGTCTTTGTACACCTATAGTTCGGTGAGTCATTGAGGTACATCAAGCATCACCCCACAATCAGAGACCGTTTGAGATACACTAAGCGTAACCCACAAGGAGTTACAAGTGACACGCTTTCGGTACATTTTAATGTTGACCTGGCGGGAGTTTCCATTCAATCACCGAGGATCATATGTGAACCTCTCATAAATGTTCTAGACAAATTACGAAGATCCGTGAAGGACTCTATAAGGTACCACTTATGTTCTTATTGTTGAGCGACAAGTGATGAAATGTCAAGTGTACCTAAGAGATCTTTTTTGAATCTCGTGGCTCTAGACTCAATAGTGCGCTTTGGTTTTCTGGCGGAGACTAGGAGAGGTCTCCTTCTTCAATACCGGCAATCTCTAAGAGAAAGCCGATAGTTTATGTAGGGTTCCCTATGAGAATGAAACAAGCTCGTTGAGAGAAACTTGAGTGGCTAAGAAGGTTTAGTGCATGCGTCCTTTGGGTCCATGACGACTTTAATCTTCAATACCGATGTCATCAGTGACTACCAATAGCATATGAATTGAACCCGAGGTTCCGCCCTAAGTTGAATAAACGGAGGGCTATTTCTTTCACCCTTTTCATTATGTTTCTTTTAATTCTTCAACTCCTTCTTTATCCGATTCTCATTTTCTCCTTTTATAATCATACCTAAGGACTTCTAAATTCTAACTATTGGTGGTGTCCTTGGGTAGATCCTCCGACTCTGGCGGATCATAGGACGGTTATTCCTAACCTTAGTCACCTTATAACTCCATGACTAACCTATGTTGCCATAAAACCATTTTCATGAAAAATCTCTTAAAGTGGTTATGAGTAAAACATTTTGAACCATCGAAGAGTTTTAAATGTTGCGAAATACTCCCCTCCACACGTGCTTAAGTATTTTGACGAGATTTACGGTGAGAGAAGAGCGCGCACTTTGAATTGATCAACTCAATATAGATAATTCCTGCGAGACACGGTTACATCATCGAGTAGGTCGACTTGAAGTTGTAAACACTCCTTGGTAAGGAGGTTTGACCCGTCAAGGTTCATGTCTACCAAGAGTTTCTCGAATGGTACACTCTACTAGAACAATTGCTTTGCGAGACACGTTTACATTACTAGCGAACTAGCTTGAAATTATTACCCGTCCGGACAAGTCTTTTCGAGTTACTAACATTTAAGATCTCGTCAATTCATTGGTTAAGTCTTTTTAGCATAACGATTCATTAGCAATTCTCAACATATTTCTTATCACATAATTTTTCTCCCACTCAAAAATGGCATATAAATGTTATTTTTGACGAAATTTTGATATCGAATATGTCCATTTCGAGTTTTGTGGGAAGATTACCACGAAGAACAATTTGTGAACAAAGTTTTAATCAAATACTCCCCCTCAACAAGTAATACTAACTTTTGAGGTTTTGAAAATCATAAGGGGAAGTACTTGTTACATTGAGCAAAACTTTGAAAAGTGAAAGTTTTGATTAGTTTTACTCAAAAATAAGAACCTTTCGCTCCTTTTATAGGACTTTGCTCAAGCGTACTACGGGGTCCTTTCATGACAAGTACGGGTTGTACTTTGTTATGTGTGCACAAGCCATTGTCGATATAAACACACATCCAAATAATGATAAGAGAAACAAATCAAGGGGTACCAGAGTCTCGGTATTCCAAAGAATAACTCCGGAATGCGTTCGGACGTTGGTAGCTGTGAGAGATATGCTTGGATGACCACCAACGAAACTTTCCAATGTCGATCCGATCCGCCTAAACAACCTTTCATCAATCTGCGTGATGATCTTCTTTACATCCCTTTTATCCTCGAATTCCATCTCTTTGGTGACCCTATGCCGTCATGTATCTCCTTTAACTCTGTATGCTAACCCATCCGAACCTTCTTCAATGTGTGATCCCCAAACATATGAAGCTCTTTGCACGTCATTAAGCGGTTGTGGTGTAGTTCACTACGGTATACAACCCCAAATGGTTTCTTGATAAGGGTGTCTTGAGCAAGTTGGTTTATGTCGGGAAGGTCAACTGTGGTTTTGTGAGATTAACACGCTACGGTATGATTCCACGGCAAGTTGAATATCTTTACACGTTCTTGGATCACGATGCTTGATGAAGATAAGCAATGACTTGATGTACTCGCGTTGGATAGTTGTAGAGAATTGTTGCATTCGTCCTTGTACCTTTCAAGATACATATCTTCAATGTCGTTTAGAGACAATCTCGTAAAATCCGCTTCACGAAGTCATATTCCTCTTCGTCTTGTCGTTTGACTCTGTTTTCTTAAGGAATGTGTAGTCCCACTTGACGACAAGGAAACATGTTGAATAGCAACGATCCGTTTATCACTAAACACTTCCTTTTGGACTTTAGAACACGGCTTTTGTACTAGATTCTTGGCGTTCGGGCCAATGATGAATCCTATACAATGCATCGAGGTCATACTTTTCTACTTTGTCGGCAAACATGTGTGGCGTCTTCCTCGATGGCTATCTTTGGTGGAGTATATTCTTTCCGGGAAAGGGAGTGTGAGTGATGTAGCGTATTCTTGGAGACATCGCTACCGTGAAGAAGAAACTCTAAGTCGTTGTTGAAGAAATAGCGGAATGGAATCTTGGGTTGATCCGGTCACCAATGGTAGGTAGAGGTTTGGTCGGTCGATGTAGTAGGGAGCTTTGTCAGGTATGGTGAAGTTAATGTTTGATTCAGGATTGAGCCAATCAATGTTGTTAGACATGGCTCGAGCAATGTTATCAAGATGATATTCGACTTGAATTGCACTTTCGAAATGTCTTTATGTAGTTGAAATGCATCATTCTTGATTCGCCTCAACTCGCTTTAGTCATCTTCTTCACGTTGAACTTTTCCTTTATAAGCTTCACATGCTCCATTGTACGGCCATCTACCATTTCTTGACCTTCCGTAATGAAGGGTAGCATCAACAAGTCTAGAAAACTAGTCATATTCTTCTGTAGTATCTTCATCTAGCCATGAGACAACGGTCTTCTTCTTTTTCTTTGGCTTTGATGATGATTCGGTTTCTTTGTTGTAGTAGAAGAGGTGGGTTGTTGTTGGCGCCGGGATCTCTTCATCATCACCAACAGTGTATTCAAAGTGATCGCCGGTTTTCTCTGTTTGTGGTGGTAACTCGAGTCCCGAGGTTTCTCAAGTAGTAGTAGACCGTTGTGGAGAACTTCTTTGGGTGGAGGTCCTTGGGGTGGTGGAGGCATAGAGGATGAATCGTCATTTTATTCTTTCGTTTTGCCTCGTAGTCCTTATCCGTATCATCATCATCTCTTGGACGCTTAGCCTTTTCAATTTGCCGCTTTGCATGAAGTTTTGAGTTGAAATTCGAAATGCCTCAAAAGTTTAGCTTCGTCAAGTAAATGTTGCGAATCGTTTAGACATTTGTAGTACAAGCTTGAGATCAACTCGCATCGAGACAACCTTAGGCTCAATTGGATTGATTTGCATTGCTACGGAGTAGATTGCATTGTTTGCTTGACCAATTGCATGAGATTTGGATAGAGTTGTCGGTGAACATCTCTCTTGTCACTCCGAGGGCGATGTCGATGAGAAACTTGTGAGTGTATTCTCGACCATATACGCATTTCTTGGATATCTCTATTCGTAGATTGTTGGATATGTTCCCTTTCATCGTAAAACCTCGTTCACCACGTCTTGAATTTGATTGACTCTCTGCAAGTCGATTCGGTTTCTGTTAACAACGCTATGCTTCCTTGCTTGTCGGCGGCTTTGACAATCTTTGTTTTAGCACGTGATGACCAAGTATCGGTAGGTTTCTTTACCGATTTAGATGCGAGATATGGTGGTGGCTTTGGATGGTGGTGGAGAAGAGTGAGAAGATGAGTCGGCGATGATGATTCATGAGGAGACTCGGTGGTCCTTTGGTGGCTTAAGTTTGTTCCTTGCTACGTTCGGGACTATCTAGAATATAGTCATCCTCTTCCTTTCGCTTTAGCCTTTTCTCGCACCTTAACCCTAGCTTCTTCATCCGCTTTAGCTTAAGCTTCTTCCTCGCATTGTCTTTAGTCTGCAGCCTCAACATCTTCATCGATATTTTCTCGCCTTCTTCTTCTTATGCGGTTCTTCAAAGTCAAAATGATCTTATCCTCTAGTTGCTTTTGTTACGATTCGTGGGTGGTGGTACGGTTCCCTTATCGGGTTGATTAAGCGCATCGGGCCGGTGTGATTAGTTCACCACCACTTTACCCTCGAGGCCACGAGTTTGTTGTAGGTTGAATTCTTTAGCAACATGTTGAAGTCGAGATTCTTCAACTTCTTTACGTAGTCTTTGTCTTCATCCCGTGGCTCTTCATCTGAGCTCTTCTTCCGCTCTGCACCTTTGGAGTTTTCCTTTATTAGACTTGGGATGAGAGGTTTTGCAACTGTTAGTGTATCATCATCGCAGATTCGAGTAGGTAACCTCTTCATCTAATTCGGTGTACTCGAGTCCTCGTCCATCAGTTTGGGTTCTGGTTTAAGAATAGAGATATCAACCTTTGATGGAACTTTCCTTTTGTGGGTATGAGTCCTCTTTGGATACTTTCGGGTACTCTCAATGCTTGCAACACTTCCAGTACTGTCTCTCCTGGTCTTCCTAACAGGAGTACCAGAAGACTTTTCATTAATGAACCCCACTTTGCCTAGTGCCACCGCTTCCGGATAACGAAGGTACGATTGTAGTTCCTTGATCTTGGCAGAAGAAGGCAACTGTAAAACCGCACCTTGTTTCTTCATTGTTGAGTCCTTAACCGACAACATTGAGTGTGGGCTCAAGCAACACGGAGTTATGGTTGGGGTCATCAAGTCTCGAGGAATATCTGGATTATTCCCTAGAATCCTTTGGATCAAGAGCTTTGTTTATCTAATATAAGGAATCTTGGTGCCGTGCTTTTAAGGTAAGACATCATGTCATCCCGGATCGAGCTGCAAATTCGATGTGCTTCATGTTGACCATGCCCCAAAATTATTGTAGTTCCATGAGCTTTGGATGCTCAAAACCACCGCCATCCGTCGACCGATTTGGAAATCATGATGTAGAGGGTTCTCCATGGCTGGGGGATGTTCTTAAGATCAATGATGAGTCTTTTGTGATGATCCCAGCAATTTCATCATAGCCGATGTCGACCATGAACCTGAGAGTGACATATTCGATGGAGAGTAGTAGTGTAATCAGCAGTTGGATGTTAGGAAGAAGAAGAACAACCCTTAAGTCACCGAGTGATAGTGACTTGTTTGTCGTTAAGTGTCACTCTCACAAACATCTTGACCTTTAACCTTTTGCATGGTGTGCGTAATTGGTGAAGATAAATCTCCAAGCACCGTTGCGTAATTAGTAAGCATATTCTTGTATGGATGAGTCTTGAATATCTACTGACGATTTGACAAGAAGACTCGTAACATGTGAAGTTATCAAAATCGACTCTAAGATTGTTCTTCCCAATCTTCATTGTGTAACCGTTGGGGAAGATGTCTTCCAATGTAAGAACATTTGGTGCATCAATGTATTCCATTTGGACGTCCATATCGTGATCTGAAAGATATTGAGCCAAAAGAACCAACATATCGAAAGACATTATGTTAGTCAAAAGTTGATTTTATTGTCCAATTATTGAATATGTTATGTTGATGAATGTTACGAGTCCAATGTCACTTGTTTGACCAATAGTCCAAAGTAGTCGTGATAAGTTTCGTGAATTTATTAACTTTGAGTTTTAAAGTCCAAATTTTCACTAATTATCACAACATATTAACCATTTAAGCTTATTAGTGACATTTTGGTTTCGTGACGTTATGATTTATTTGTTTACGAGTTTGTACGCGTAACAATTCACAATTATGGTTAAAACTTAGGCTTAAGCGTAGAAGTTGTAAGTTTACGCGTAAACAGTAAACCATACGCGTAGGTATAAACTTATGCGTAGGAACTTAACTTACGTGCAAGAAAAGTTACGCGTAAGAAAAGGACCCTTAGCATAAGGCTTATGCGTAAGCATATGTTGGAGCTTACGCGTAAGGATTCCTCGTAAGAGTGAACCTTATGCATAAGACTCAATGTTTACGCATATCCTTCACAGGATACGCGTAGTCCCCTTTATAGAACCTTACGCGTAAAGGTTACGCGTGAAGATTTCTCTTACGCATAACATTCTACGCGTAAGGTGATCCTTATCGTAGGAGCACGATTAACCTTGATTCGAATTTTGCAAGCATAAAACCTCGAAACAAATTTGTCATCCCATCATCATTAACATAGTTATTCAATCCCTTTCGGTCTTATCCGAAATCACAATGATCCATAGTTACGTAAGTTTTTCTTACACGAGACTTAAACCCTAAATTTTCAAATTTTAGGAGTAAGGATTTTAGCCATAGGAATAGCACCAAATGTTTTCTCGGGATAACTTAGAGGCCTAATGAGTTGATTAAATTAAGTTTTAACATCAAAACCCTTGTGAATCAAAAATACCCAATTGCATGAGACTTATACCCTAAATTTCAATTTATGCACATTTCATGTTTCAGGCATGATTCGGTATGGATTTGTTCAATTAAACATGTATACAACATCACACAACCATCTAATTGACCAAAAACACTCTTATAAGAAAACGCCCAATTCCACGCATAAACCCTAAATCTTGAATAATGATTGAAAACGTTTTCTGGGTGGATTTTGCTGTTGAAAATGATTATAACACTTGTTTTTAAATGTTTTGACACCAAGCTTATCATCATAAAAATTCAAATGATGATTTTTTGTTCATACGCGTAGAACACAAGATCTCAAACACAAAATCTAACCGTTGGATGTTTGAAAATCAAAACCAATGTTTAGAAAAATATAACAATCATTAAATCACTTACAAAGTTGAAGATTATAGCACGGATTATTGGTTTGATTTTTATGCGTGGGATGGGTAGATGGGATATTAAATGAGATGTAAGAAATGATATGTGAATTTTGGTGGAAGGGTAAGTAAAATAGTTTTTAAGCTTTTGACAATTATGGTCCCTCCACCTCAATCATTTTACATTTATAGCCCACAACTTCCATATTGGTTACGTAAAGTTTGATATTTGGAAAGAAACTTGACGACACTCCCCCTTGACTTGAGAAATAATGAAATTTTATAAATTTGAGTCCGGGGAGTGTCAATAAACCAGAAATGTGACCACCATTATCAAAGAAACAACTGGAGTAGGGTAACATGCAAATACAAGGTTTTATGAAACAAGAAAATATTTAGTTTCTCCCCCTCAACACTTGACCGTGAAAATACAGAATTTTGAAAGAGTAAAGTGTTGATGGAAGATTTGTACTTTCCATGTTTGAAAGAAATTTTGATAGATGAATATTTTTGTAGTTTTGTAAGTTTTATATTTTTATATTTTGTTTTTGAAAATATTTACAAAAGAGGTTTTGGTGTTTGTTGGTTTTAAGATAGTTTTAAAAGTTCATCCAGTTCCTGCGAGTCACACACCGCATATCAATCCGGTGGACCAACTCGATAAACCTAGCGGAGAGCTAAGGCTTTGATGAGAAGATCCGCCATTGGTATTCGATTACCCATAAAGTATAATTCAACGGTACCCTTTTCCACATGCTCCTTGATGAAATGATATCAAAGATCGATGTGCTTTGATTTTGAATGTTGAATAGAGTTGCGAGATCGCAATAGCACTTCGATTGTCGCAGTACATCGGATTCATCAAACACGTAACCATAGTCTTTGAGTTGTGTTCTCATCCAAATGACTTGAGCACAACACACCGACATGGCTACATATTCGCTTACATTGAAGACAGCGATGTACAATCCTCGCTTCTTCGATTGCCATGACACCAATTTATCACCAAGAAATTGTAATGCTCACAAGTACTTTTCGAGAATCTAAGCAACTGCGTGATCGCCGACCGAAAAAGCTATTAGTTCAAAACCGAACCCTTTGAATACGGATCCCCAAGTTAATGGTTCCTTTATGTATCGGAGATTCTTTTAGTCTCGAGAGATGAGTTTCGGTTGGTCGCATCGATAGCGGAACAAAGATATCTGACAAAGACAATATCGGTCTCTTGGTGTTAGATACATGAGAGACCCAATGATACTTTGGTATATGGTAGGGTCAACCAATTTCCCATGCAAATCGGCGTCGGTTTCTTGGAATGTGCCATTGGAGTAGCATAGGTATCACGGGTTTGCATTCCATTTTGTTTAAAATTTCAAGGGCATATTTGGGTGACTCAAGAAATTACCATGGGGTGATTGATAAACTTGCAGTCCTAGAAAGAACTTAAGTTCACCCATCATGGACATTTCAAAATGTTTTTCATAAGTTTTGAAAAAGCGTTTGAGTACTTTAGATGTGTTGACCCAAAATGATGTCATCCATAAATTTGAACGATTAAAATATGTTCCCGTGATATTGTATGAAAAGTGTTGGGTCGACCGATCCTTTAGTGAAATTATTGGCAATAAGAAAGGATGATAACTTATCATACCACGCCTAAGGGGCTTGTTTGAGACCGTGAGAGCCTTGTTCGGTTTTAGGCGTGATTAGGGAACTTTGGATCCACGAATCCTTACGGATGGTCGACATAGACCGTTTTTCGGTTTCCATTTAGAAAGCGGTTTTGGCGTCCATCGAAAGACCGTTATGTTCATGTGAGCGCGAATGCGAGAAAGATCCGAACGACCTCAAGTCTAGCAACGGTGTGAATGATTCCTAGTAATCAATCCCTTCTTCTGTCTATAACCCTTAGCCACCGGGCGTGACTTATTTCGGATAACCGTTCCTTGACATCCGGCTTGTTTTCCAAATCCATTTGAGACCAATAACATAGACCCATGTTGGTTTTTGAACCAATTCCCATACTTCAAGACGTTTAAATTGATTAAGTTCTTCTTGCATGGATTCAATCCAGTTGTCATTGGTCATTGCTTCTTTAATGTTTTTGGGTTCCGATTGACAAGCGGTAAGTGCATCAATGCAATGTTCACCGTCGATCAAGGCGTTGTCTAATTCTGTTGGTTGATTCGGGTTTCCAATGATGTTCACAATAGGATGGTCTTTAGTCCAACGATGTGTCGAGGGTTGATGTTGATATACATTACGCAAATTTGGAGGATTCAAATGACTTGTAGAGGATTCGGAACATCAAAGTGGCGAAGCATTTGCAAACGGGTTGAAAACGCATTTGGATCATAATCGTAGGTGGGGGTACATCATTGTTCGAAGATCATCGGTGGTTCGGCGTCATTGGATGCGGTTTGTTCGATTGTTGTTGTAGAATCAATCGGTGGTGCTTCCTCAACGATAGTTGTTGTAGCGGTGTATCGGTATTGAATTATGATCGGTTGAGCGGTGAAACATTTGATACATCCGAGCACGTTCATCAATATCATCACTAAACGGAGGAGCAAATAGTTGTTCCATTTGACGTCGAGTAAGTTGTAAACTAGGTTCGGTGATGATGGGGTTTGAGGAAGTTTAAGCGGTTATGTCCGGGTTCTAAGTCGTTATGCTCGAAGCCATTTCACGTAAGCTCATCGAAATTTGCATGAATCGTTTCCATAATCTCCCTTGCGATGATTCCAGTTCGGTAACCTTAGAGTTTTCACGGTATCCAACAAAGACTCCTATGTCGACTTTGGCTTTGAGCTTACCAAAGTCATCACGATCATTATTTGGGTAGCAAAGGGATCCAAATACATGAAAGTGTTTGAGATTCGGTTTATGGTGGTAGATAAGCTCATAAGGTGTTTTGTTGTGGCGTTTAGTGATCATAGAACGGTTCTGAGTGTAGCATGCAGTTGACACGGCTTCAGCCCACAAGTAATCTAGAAGTTTAGCATTAATTAACATTGTTTTTGCAGCTTCCACTAACGTACGGTTTCGTCTTTCAACAACGCCGTTTTGTTCTGGTGTTCGTGTAATAGATGTGTGATGCTCAATTTCCACTTTCTCATAATGAGCACGTAGAGTTTGATTCACAAATTCAGTTCCTTTGTCTGCTCGATTTGTCATTGTGTTCGAGTGAACTTGAATTTTCGTGAGAGCGGTGATGATCATTTGTAGAGCTTGATCATTACTTCAAGAAAATAACCCCAAGTCCATCTTGAGTAGTCATCAACAATTACTAAGATGTAGCTTTTGCTAATAATCATCTCGCACACACGCATCGGGCCACACAAATCCATGTGAAGAAGATGAAGCACATCTTGAGAGTTTTGTTCCACCTTTGAAGGAAAGTGGCGAGTGCTTTTCCCTTGTTCATGGCCGAACATAAATGATCTTTAGAGTACCAAAATCTTGGGAGACCTTCAACAAGTTTGTATCGTGCAAGATTAGTTATGGTTTGAAAGTTTAGATGTGAGAGACGACGGTGCCATAGCCGAGATTTTGTAGATGTTGCCTTAGAGAGTGAGCGGATGGGAGATGAAGCAATCATGTCTTGCATTGGTATGGTGTAAAGACTTGATGTGCGTTGACCATACATAAGATCGTTTCCTTGTAGATCACGAATGAAACAAGTTTTCTCCCTAAAAGCAACTTCCAAATCTCCATCACAAAATTGACCGATCGAAAAGAGATTGTGATCGAGACCTTCCACATAATAAAGCGTACTAATTTCGATGTTCCCATTGATGTAATCTCTGAAGCCCATGATAGCTGCAGTGATCATTCCGAATCGGCGGTGCCAATGAACTTTGATACAAAGTTTGATAACATTTAAGATTACTGTCATGTGTCGGGAACATCCGCTATCAACAACCCGGAGGATGATCAGTATCACCGCATTCAACACAGACGACACATATAGAATAGAAGTAGATGTGGAACCCGAAGAGTTAGAGGTTCGATGCGATAATAGTTGAAACACACGCGTTTGTGATTTTAGGTATCCATTTAAATCCAAGTGTATTATGTAACCATTTCGCCATCTCCAACTAGTTTTAGTGAATGCACTAGGTGATAATTTCTTCCTAGGAGGTGAAGTGGATTCTATGGGTACATCAATGATTAATGCATGAGCACTAGAAGGCGGTTTACCTAGCATGACTTAGAAGCATTAGTGGGCCTAGAGGTATTCCGTTTCTAATGTTCCACTTCCGAGATAAAATAGTTTTAGCAACACATTTGTCATGACAACCGAAAACATACTTTACAACAACCAACACAAGAAGCTTCAAACATAACATTTAAAGTACTTAAAGGTTCAACATTTGTTACAACACTTTTCCATTACATTTGTCGAGACGCAATATCTAAAGTGGGTGCAACTTGAGTCTTATTCAAAGTCCTAAGGTGTTCTTCTACTTCAGAGATCTTTATTGTTCTTTTCTTACGTCACAACTTCTTATTCTTCCTTGTATTGCTCCTAGGCTTTGAATTGCGGGCGTTGGGAAAAGAGGCAACTATTCATGTTTCAGTAGAGGGAAGCACATTAGTTTCTTGTGGTTTTTCATTAGATGTTCTAGAGTCATTTTGAATCTGTTTAGGTGTAGTTACTACTGTGTTACTATTCCTATCATGCTTAAGTTTCAACAACTCTGCTTTTAGATCATGGATAGTATGTAACAAATCTTGATTTTCAGAATGAGTATTTCCATTTTGTCATAGAACATCTTTGGTATATGCAAGATGATCATCAATATCTTTTGACGCTTGAGCACGAGTCTTTTTGAGTAAATCAAATATGACACCATATTCCTTTTTAACTTTTGAAATTTCTTGTTCATATTTTGAAATTTGACACTTCAGAGACACGTTTTCATCATCCAATTGCTCAATTTTAGGATTAAGATTTTTTGTATGCAACTGGTTGATTTTTGTTAGCCTTAATAGTTTTATTAGAAGTGATGGTCATTCACGATTAGGAACTTTGTAACGTGTGTTAGATATCGTGATAGAATAGTCAACGGGCTCGTGGATTGAAATTTGACACTTCAGAGACACGTTTTCATCATCCAATTGCTCAATTTTAGGATTAAGAGTTTTTGTATGCAACTGGTTGATTTTTGTTAGCCTTAATAGTTTTATTAGAAGTGATGGTCATTCACGATTAGGAACTTTGTAACGTGTGTTAGATATCGTGATAGAATAGTCAACGGGCTCGTGGATTGGGCTAAGCTAAATGGCTAATAGTTATGTTAAGCTACCCTTTTATTAAGTGTAATCCAATCCAAGTCCACGAAAGCCCAAGGAAAGCCCAAGCTAAAGCCTTTAGGGCAACAAACCTCTTGTACTATAAATACCCCTCAAATGGTCATTTGAGGGGTGTGCTTGAAAGTGTGTATGTGTGTGTGTGTATTTTCTCTCTCAAGGAATATACAACTTTATTGTGTTTATCTTTATCCTCTCCACATACACGATTTATATATCTTCAAGTCACCATCTTTCTCATCTTATTTCTAAGCTTTGTGTTGTTTATGTTAACGTGATATTTGTGTTGGGTTTGTGATAAGGTTGATAAAACTAAGGTCCTACAATTGGTATCAATCGCCTAACAATGGTTTAGGAGTGTTTGGTTGAAGTTTTTGTTTGTGTAATATACGCGTAGTTTCGTTCTCAAAGATTCACGCATAAAACTTTTATTTTGCACTTAAATCTTCAAGATTCTTGTGGTCTAAGGTTTATATAGTGTTAAAGATTCTAGTTTTGGCAAAAGTTCAAGCTTTACATTTTAAATCATTTTAAGCTCGTTTTGGTTCATTGGTCATTTCTACTCGTAACTTTTCTAAGCACTTTGGGTGAAAAGGTCAACATTTTGGGTTATTCAGTGTTTTAAGGCTTTTCGTGCAAAAGAAATCATTTGAATCGTTGGAAATTTCTTACGAGTATAAGTCAAAAGTCAAAACCCTAGTTTTCTACTCGTAACTTTTGGTGAAGAATCTTGAGCTATAACTTGTTACTCGGTGCCTCCTCACTTGGATAAGTTTGTGGAATACTTGACTTTTGGATATCTCTTAATTGTGATAGTGTAAAGGATTTTGGGCAAACCCTAATCTTACGCATAAGTTTCGACTTCACGCGTAGAATACTTTACGCATAAGCATTTTTCTTACGCCTAAGTTTTCCTTACGCATAAGCTAAATCTTACGCATAACTTTTCTACTCGTAACTTTAAACCCACGACAAGATCCCACGCCTATGAATCCTACGCCTAAGATCCTACGCATAAGATCCTACTCATAAGCCTCGTCTACTCGTAACCGTGTTTCTCGCCTAATCTCTTTCTACGCATAAGGTTTAAAAAAAAAAAAAAAAAAAAAAAAAAAAAAAAAAAATTGGCGTAATCTCTTTCTCGCCTAATCTCTTTCTACTCATAAGCCTAATCTCTTTCTACGCATAAAGAGTTTTTGGCGGGAAAACTTGAGTAAAATTTAAATTTTGAGGAGTCTAAACGTTCAATTTTTACGCGAAATTCAAATTTTGGTTTAAGCTGTGAAAATTTTGGTCAAAAATTCAAATTTTTTGCCTAAATTCAAATTTTTCGGTCAAATTTGGCGTCAAAATTGTCATAACTACAATTTTTCATACGACCTTAGAAGTAATTTTTATAGTGAATTTCAAATTTTGGGCGAAAAGTTTTTAAGAACCAAGGTTACGAGTACGACTTTCGTAATCACCTCAACCGAAGTTTAATCTTCATCAACCACAACTCCTTTATCGTTGAATCGATCCTACATCAACTTTATCGAACATACCTTCATCAATGGCAACTCAACAAGACATTCATGCGGCCGGTGCGAAAACCGCCCTCCTATGTTGGAAAAGGTGGTTATCTTCAATGGACAAGTCGAATGCTTCGTTACATCAAGACAAAACCTAATGGAAAATTGATGATCAAATCCATTCGTGATGGACCCTTCATACCTCGACAAGTCCAAGACCACGGAAATGCTTGATGCAACACCTCCCGTCCCACCATTTCTTCGTCTTCAAAAGACTCGGAATACTCAAGAGGATCGAAACAAGTCGAAGCGAGATGACATGGCAATTCATATTATCCAACCGGGTTTACCAAGAGACATCTTCTCTGCGTGAGCGGTTGTGAAGCTGCTTTCGATATGTGGGAGCGTGTTAGACGACTTTGTCATGGAGCGTAAATTGGTCAACAAGACACGAGAGAACAAGTTGCTAGCGCTGGGAGAAGTTTACATCTACTCCGGAGAATCCATCAAATCCTACTATGGAAGGTTCGCACTTTAATGAATGAGCCGATCGAAACAAGTTGACACCCATAACTATCGTGAGCAACATCAAGTTCTTGAACAATCTACCGGAAGAATGGGGACGATATGTCACTATTGTCAACCAAACAAAAGACTTACATCAAGTGAACTTTGATCAACTCAACGATTTTCGAAACAAAACCAAGTGAAGTGAATGAAGTCGGGAAAGAAAGATTAGCAAAGAATCATGATCCATTGGCACTCATTGCTAAGACTCAAACTCCGGTGAATACACAACAACAACCTTCATCATCTTCCACTAACAACAACTGCAAAGAATACATTCCACAACAACAAAACTATCCACGAACAACAACATTACCAGGAACAAGGAATCACCGATCTTGAAATGGAACCGAAGAAGCTTTGTCACACATTTGCATTCTTGGGTAAAGCATTCAGAGGTCGCTATTCCACACCAACTAACAACAACCAAAGGATTTCATCAAACACTCGCAACAAGCAAATTGCAGTAGGGTGTGAATATGGGACGTCAAGGACAAATGGTTGGAGTTATTGGGAATCGGCAGGATATGCTACTAGATTTCGTATGGGCAATCAAGCGGTTCCGTATCGAAGTGTCAGTTGGGTCGAATGTTGGAAATCGAATGGACGAGAATGTTGGGAATAAGCGATGGTAATCGAATGGGTATGTTGCGGCTCGATCGTTGGGAATTATGGAAATGTGAATCGGGGTAATCAGTTAAGTGCTACAAGCTGTCAAGGAGTGGCTCACATGGCAAGAAACCGCCCCACTAAACCGCACAAGAAGATCGGTGATTTTCTTCAAAAGTCGCTTTGTTAGCAGATAAGCAAGAAGCGGGGTTACTGGTTGAGTCTTGAGGAAAATGACTTTTTCGCTATTGTGGATGAATTGGAAGACCTCGAGGAACTCAATGCAGTGCATCTTCATGGCAAATCTTGAAGCTAAGTATGACACGAGTCGACTCACCTCTGCCTATGACGCCAACGCCGTATCTCGAGGTACCAATCATTGATCCATGCTATAACAATGTCATATTTGTGTTGTAGCACCTACTTTGTGATATTTGTGTTGGGTTTGGGGCGTATTTTTGAGTCATTTGGTGAGAGGATTTTAAGGTGTAGGCATTTTTCTCACAAAGTGGTTTAGGGTTTAGGTAAGTTATAAGTGTGTCACTTATAATCTTGGTTTTGGTTTTTGGATCGGATCACATATATGGTGTATGGCCGCAATATTTGATGGGTGATGGATTTGACCATCTTTTGATGGACTAGGTGGACTATTCGATATAGTCGCTTGTCACTCTTGTTTAAGACCAAATTGAATGTAAAGCATGTTATCCAAATTTTGTGTTACAAAATTCTTGGATAAAAACTTTAATATTGGTAAACCGGATGGTATTTTGGTATGGAATTAATTTCACGGAGGGATACATTATTCACGGCTTGTGCGATAATTGAAAAAATGGCCACGGAGTTTTTGTACGGTATTATTGATGCGGAATTGACGTGACATTTCACGGGTGGACTTCTTTATCTTTGAGACGATGGTTGGTTGGATGCATGTCTCAAGATAACTTGTTGGAGCACATTATGAAATTTGAAAATCTGGTTATAACTGGAAAGGAGTTACGTTGTAGTGCTCACAGTGTGTAACCATCACTTTAAGGAGTTACGTTGTTGTGCTAAGTGTCACACGTAGTTGTGGATTGTTCAAAAATTTAGAACAAGCGATGAAGTCACAAAGTTGGGATGTTTACTTCCTTTTCAAGTTAGTCGATCGGGTTATCTCCATATGTGGTCATTACAATTAGCGGGGTGAATTCAAAGGAGGTTCGATTTAAGGTTGGTTTGAGAGAAGTATATTGAGAGTATTTTGCGACATATTCTCACGGAAATTATGATCAAGCTATGATGTTTGAAAATTGCATCAAGAAGGTAATACTGGCATGTACGCAACATTATGATGATTCCGATAGCTCGCAACCATCGGGAGGGAGAAGTTGGTATTTCATCTTCCGTGTTTGGATTACGAAGGATTTTGCTTAAGGCGAAGAAGGAGAAGTAGTGTGGTGTACATCGATTTTTACCAACTTGGATGCAATACTAAGTGAGTTATGTTGTTATGATGTTCCCGAGCGACAACCATTATGCGTTCAAGAGTTTACTTTCTCCATTGCGTGTCGAAGATTAAAGACGTGTTGGAAGAGTGTTGTCGATTCGAGGGAGGGAGCAAAATAAAGAAAAAGGCTCACTAGTTGGGAGGAGTAATAACCTAACTAGACCGTTCGAGTTGAAGTTCGAGCTACAAGAAGATCAAATGTCGAGGCATCGGAAGGAGAACTTCAAGTTTGCCTCGATATCAGACCACGAGACTCTGCACTTCAAGAAAGTCAACATTGTTCTTTACTTTTGTAATTTACTTTGTTTTGTATTTATAGGTCTCATTGTAACCATTCACGTGTGACGCTATCTTGGAGGGAGATTGTTAGCCTCGCTTTTTCTAAAGATAACGTCATTTACGTGAATTGGACTAGATGCGTAGTATACTTTGCCCTTAGGGACTAGTATCGTTTATGTGGCAAAGTTAGAGCCTATAAATACCCCTCATGACTCTCCATGAGGCGTGAGGTGAATCATTTGGTTACTTGTATTGTTTTGTTCTTATCAATAAACTTTGTGTTTTCTCCTCCCTCTCTCTACTTTCTCTCACTAAAAAGGATGAAGATCTTCATCTTCTTCCACCAACCCCGACCTCCAAACCACATAAATCTTATGTTTTTCGGTCCTGACAATTTTGTTTTGCAAAGCGAGTTCTCGATTATGACAATCTTTTTGACACCATTGAAGACGACGTTTTGCAGTTGAAAGCTCGTTTAACAAACGTTCATTTTCAACTTTTAAAGACTTGATTTGTGACACAGTATCAGTATTCTCAACATTCTCAACGGAATCAACAGAATCAGCAGAGATATAATCAAATGCATATGCAACAGAGTGTAATAACCCAACATTATGGATATCAGCAAAGATAACATCTTCCAAGAGTCGATCAACATCTTTTCTTAACATTTTCTTTTTATGTTTTGTGTTTGAAATCGATGTTTCATTTGCTCGAAAACTCTTTTCATAAGTCCAAGTTCCTTGTGAAAATCCATTTCCCAATATATTGCACAATTTTTCAAATTTCGGACATGAGGTAAAATTCTTTTACGAAAAAATATCTCTTTGAGCTCGCGCTTGAGGCGATTGAAAATGTTCAACTTTTATTTGTAATTGATTTCAATTTCACGTTCCAAAAGTTTGATGTCCAATAAGAATATGTCAAAATATTTTATAACTTTACAATGTTCGGCTAATGGCTTTATTTCACCGATTGAAGGTAAAGGACCATTAATTTGTGCGAGATTGGAAGGGACCCTCATTAGAAGACTTCGAGTAGGTGTGATTACCCAAGGTGTGTTAGAAAAATCATGTTGTGTGACAAAAGTAACAGCTTTTGAATAGTTAAATGGTTTGTTATAAACAACATTTTCTAATTTTGACCGACTCTCGTCTTACGCATCTAATTCCTCTTGATGATTATATTCAACAACACTCATAATGGAATCATCAATTTTATGTTCTGCATTGTAAACTTGAGATTTGGTTTGAATGCTCTATTTGAAAACTTTGGTTTGTAATCGCAAGATTCGGTCCATAACCATTTGGATTTGGTTTAAAAGTAAACTTTTGAATAGTTGTGATTGACTCACCATGTTTATAAACAACATTTGAAACTCTTTGATTTTGTTTTGTAAGTCGACAATTTCTTCAAGATAGTCATATATTCGTTTCGTTGAATGATTTTTGTACTCACGTAAGCTGCTTTTGACAAGTTAACAACTCGAGACTTGGCTTTTTGATTTTCCAAAGTGAGAGCATTAAGTTGTTGTTTATGATCATATTTCGGTTGTTCTATTTGAGGCAACAAAGCATTCTTAGATGCGACTAGATCACTTATCCGTAGTTCTAATAATTTTTCGTTTTGGTAAGATTTAGCAAAGCGACTTCAAAACCTTTTTCACGCTTTTTCTTGTGTTTGAAAAATGTTGAGTTTAAATTTTAAGCATTCATTATCCTTAGTTAACGATTGCATTTTTTTTCCTTTAATTGCTTATTGATGTCTTTGCATATTTCCGATTCGAGATTCTTGGTCTTTAAGTAAGGTCATGAGCTCAATATCTAGATTAGGCGAAAGTTCGACTTGTTCAACGCGAGTCTCAACATGATCATTAGTCGATCCTCAAGTATAACCATGGAGTCAACTTGATTATCAATGGTAACCATAAGGTCATCTTGATTGTCAAATATAACTACGGGATCTATTTGATTATCATCGAATGAGATGTAGAGCGACTCATGTTGAACACTTTGATCCTTGTCGGATGCGGATGTTGGCGGAGATATCGGATCGAATGAGTATAGTTTGATCCGTACGAGACAAGCCGCCGGTGTCATACACTGGTGCATATCACTCATGTGGAGTTCGTACATGTTAGCCATTAGCATCATCGCTGCATTAGCTCTGCAAGTCCTCCATGGCATCATCGAATCGCATTTGCCATGAAGCTCTGTTCCTTGTTGGTAAGAGTTCCACCACTTCATCCTTAAGAGCCAAGAGTAAAGCCTCTTTGTGATAAGTCTTTGCCTCTTGTCCTTGGCTTTGGGCATGCATTAGCCAGATTGACCCTTCTCATTCTGATTATAGCAGCGAAGACCATTAACTTCATTTCGAGCATTACCTGTTCAACCACTTGAGCCCTTTGTTGTTGTGGAGCACCCATGTTATTCCTTCCCATTGGATTAAACCCTTGACCACCACCCATATGACGAACATTACCATGATTACGAACTACAACACGTCCATTGTTAACAGACTGATTCCTTGTGTTTGATGAGGTACGAATGCGATTGTTGGATTTATTTGAATATCGGCGAAAGCTCTAGCAATCATGACAAACCCTTGTTGCAATGCATCAAAAGCTTCACGTATCCTCATTAGATTCAACGTAAAGTGCTTGATCATTGTTGTTGTTGTATGGAACCAATTGAGTTTCTTGAGATTGGTTTGTGACGGATCATATGGTGTAATTGTTGCGATTGGTTGTGGAGGATTTGTGAAGACGGTTTGTAATGTCGGAATTGAGGATAACAAGTTTGAGCCCACAAAGCTAATTGTTGGTTATCCGGAAGTGAAGGTGAGACAGGAGTCCACGGATAACCTTTCTTTGTCAACTTCTTTTGGTGGGGCTTCAAATAGTCGTACAACAATCCGTATGTAGCATGATGAAGATTCTTTGCTTGACGGATGAAAATGACATACTTTTCCCAATCGGGACCAAGACTACTCGGGAACTTAATGTTGTGACAATTCTTGGCATAATGATGTTACGTTTGTCCAAGTCATTGATGATATCGAGAATCGATGATGATATGACTCTAATGTCTCCCTGGTTCAATCATGAAGTGTTCATATGCTAAGTAGATTTTGGATTCCATGTCTTCTTGATTGAGTTCAGTGCCTTCCATGAGAAGATGAATATGCTCCCACATTGCTTTAGCAGTCTTTTGAGCATCAACACTTCGAAGTATCGGATTAGGTAACCCCAAAAGGATGTATTGCATTGCTAGTTCATTGGCTTCAAAGTGTAGAAGTTGACCAGTAGTGAGTTCATTAAGACTGACAACGTTAGTGACATCACCTCTTGGTGGATTAGCATTTGGATCTCCGGGTGTAGTGACAATAGGCATCTGAAATGGACCTTCCAAGATTACCTTCTTCAAGAACTTTCCATGTGGCTTCTTTAGATCACAGAACCTAAAGAACCTTATCACCCATTGATCATAGTTTTCGGGAGTGAGCATTAGGGGTGTCCATGGTACTGGAACCGTCCCGAACCGAAACCGGAACCGAAAGAACCGAGAACCGAAAATAAGGAAAAAGTGGAACCAAGAACCGTCCCAAGTTTTTCGGTTCGGTTCCGGGACGGTACTCGGTTCCGGTACGGGAATTTTCGGTAATTCCCATGAGTACCGAAGTGTTAAAAAAATATGTTTGGATGGACGTGAAATTATGGTACTCGGTTGGTAGAACTTCGAAAGAAGTTAACAACCTTAATAATATTCCACAACTTGACTTACAAACAAACAAAAAACATATATCCGATATAGCAAACTCATTATCCACGAAAATAATTGCAAACTCATTGAGAATATTATATATCAATCATGGTGACTAGCTTACAATAACTTACATGGTGACAATATAGTCGCCATAATTGTTAATTGTTTCTCGAATTTTATCATTACATTTAATGAACAATAAATACCAACAGTTACTACAACTTCTTGTTAGTTGTTATTGAGCAACATAAAATTGTTCAATATCCGGCTATGCGCATACTCCATATTCCAGTTTAGAAAAACTTGCTTTCATGTTGATAAATGATGTTTGAATATTTGAATGGAATCAATGGATTAAAGGTAAAGGTTTATGGGTTTTTAGGTTTATGTACGGTTTTTTCTATTTTCTTTAAAGGCCAAATACTTGCATGTACACAATGTCTCAAACAAAGCCTATAAAATTACATATTTTCATAAAAGTCGGTTCTTTCGGGAAAGTACGGAACCGGACGATTCCGGCCGAACCGTCCCAAGAACCGAAAATTTGGAATTTTAGGAACCAAGAACCGTACCATGGTTCTAATATACGGTCCCATTCCGGTCGGTACCGATGCAGTTCTTCGGTTCTTTTGGTTCCTCGGTTTTTGGACACCCCAGTGAGCATTGGAGGTCTATCAGTGATCCAACCTCATGAATGGATTGTTGGCTACTTAAAGCTTCACACATCTTTGCAAACCAAGACGGTTCCTTCATAGTATTCTGGATGGATGTTGATTTTGAAAATTTGTGTAGGTTGATCCACGTGAGCAGTCAAGCTAAATCACTCAAGCCTCGCTTGACATGAATGGCGGGACCGTAATCGACTTAAACCGCTCAAACACGAATGCAATGAAGATCCGAGGAGTATAGAGTCTCCCGGTCGTTATGTCCCGGTGAGTACATGCAATGGATTAATCAACGTCAGTGATCGAGAAATTTGAATGATAAAGGGAATTGATTGATATTAGAACTACGGGAAAAGCCAGCGAATAACAACGGCTTAAATGCAAATTAAAGAAATTAAAAGATAAAATCTATTAAATAACGCTATCACTATATTTAAAATGATGAACGTTTAAAACTTAAAACTAAAGCGACGTTTAAAATAAAAATAAATAAGCGTACAAAATAAAAAGTGAAACTAATACAATATAAATCCTAAAAATATGAAAAATACATTTTACAATCGATGATAAAAGAAACTTTATAGAAAAAGAAATTTATTTTTATAACTAATTATCTAATTATTATTAATTAAAAACTATTTTTAACTATTTAATAATTAACTAAAATACAAGAAATGAGGAAACAAAGCTAGAAAAATAAAATTATGAGATGGAAAAGTCTAAAATATCAAACTAGAATTTTCAAAACTATTTTTGTATTTTTCTGATTATTTTTCTATTTTCTATGAATTTTAAACTATTTAAAATTAATTAAATTACTAAAAATTACCAAATAAACTATGAAAAATCTGGAAAATTACTTTTTCACTTCTTATATTTATCTAAACCTGAGAAAATTGAAAATTATTTTTTGAACCTTTTACGAATTTTTATAATAAAAGCTAATTAAAATTGATTAAAATCTATTTTATTTAAGAAAAATAGCAAGCAGTGTCTAAAAATAATGAAAATTTCAGGAAATACTAAAATGTTATTCTAAATCTGAGAAAAATGTAAAACATAGGCTCAAGTGTAAGGGCCAAGTCGCTATGTAAACTAGTTGGAAATAAGACTAGAAATAAGCTATCAAGCACAAAAGTACACCAACCGATCAAATAAGCTAGACTATACTAAAACTAATCTAAGGCAACCTAAAGCAGCTACTCCTATCACCTAAATAAGCATTAACCAAGATTTAAGCAAACCGATGCTATAAGCAAACATGAAAGCAGTCCCTACTTTAGCGGTTGCAACTACTTATTTAATAAGCACAAGAGAAAACTAAAAGTGTGGTCTTCTAGACCACCAACCGAAGATCGGTAACCAAAATTACAGCTAATATGGACTTAATATGAGGAAGTTATGGATCACACAAAAGCGGCCAAGTGGACATTAGGATGGCGATGTAAAAAGCAGAATCGGTACCAAGTTTGGAGCTTATTTATAAGCTTAACGAGATAAGCTTAAATGCAAAAGCAGATAAAGGATCTTGAAAACCACCTAGCCTCTGCAATATTACCAAATTTTAGACTATAACAAGTCAGTAATGAAGGCGATGCACTAGTCGTAAATTCTTCATAAACCGGATTTTAACATTCTTTTGACTTAAGAAACAGATGGAGATTTGACTTTTGTGAGATATGATCCTCAAAAGCAGTTTATAATGATGATTTAAGAAGAAATGAGATCAAATAATGTTATCCTATATGGATCTACACCTAAAATGCAAACTCTCTTAGTCAAGCGGTTTGAGTTATGAAAATTAGAACAAGAAATAGGTGATTTTGACTAAAGCGTATGGAAACTCAAATAAATGGCCTAAGTCTCTTGAATGAACCTAAATGCAAATAACTAAGCCACTCCTATCCTATTTAGTACCACCAACTCGGTTATAAAGGCTAATCCAAGCAGTCCTTTATATTACCTAAACTACACCAACATGAAGAAACTTGACTCAAACAGAATGAAACACTCATTTAAACCATAAACTCATCATAAAACCGAAATCAACCCAAAGAAATTTGACTCTCAAATCCTTGACCCGTTTGACTTTTATTGACTTTTGTGTAAAGTGGAAATAAGAACAATTAAAGCATAAGACACTCATTTAAGCTTATAAAAGCTTAAATGAGTAGCGATAAACGAGATTTAGAAGCTTGTAAACACAGAACTTTGATCTTAATTAAAGGTACAAAATTGAGTTTGATTGAAAGCAATGAAAACTTGAATATATTACAACATCAAAGTGAAATTACATTTTACTCAACTACTTAAAAACATTAAGAATAGCGAAATATAAGTGATCAAAATTTCTCTAAATGCTTGAGAAATTGGACGAACTAAAAAACTAAAGGCCGACTAATGACTACTAAAATCGACTACCTAAGCTCGCTTCCTTCTTTCTCTTTTATACCCAATTCCTCTTTCTCTCACCTTTCGAAAGTTCCACCAAAAATCCTTGGCCCTTGGATGTAAAGCGATCTTGGCCCTCCATTGTTTTTAGCGGGAAAAGAGATTTTAGCGGGAAAGTGAGGTTGAGTGTGTGTAAGGGAAGTAATCAAGGTCTTTTGGATGTAGTGTTTGGAGGGGGGTGGTAATGATGAAGAAGGTGGAGTGTGGGCAGAGGTGTTAGCAGGTTTGGGTGAGGTGGAAGGAGAACCCGTGGTAGTTCAGTGATTTAAACGTGGGCGGGTTTTAAAACCGGGTTGGATGGTTTAATAACAAAAGGGTTGGGTCGGGTTTTGGATTGGGCCTGGGTAGGATATGGTTTAAGGACTATTGTTGTGATCCAATTAGTATTCCAAGGACCAAAGTTGTAAAATCTGAAAATGCAGGGACCATTCATGTAATTCTGAAAATTTAATCCAAGAACTAAAAGTGACAATCATCAAAAGTGCAAGGACCAATTTTGCCATTTTGCAATTTCCAGGGGCCATTTCTGCCAATTTTGAAACTTGAAGGACCAAATTGTAATTTTCTCAAAACTTTTTATATTTTTCACCAAAGGACTAAATTTGACAACTTATGATTTTAAAAGGACCTTTGGTGACTTTACTTTTGAAATTATGTGCTCGGGGACTATTTTGACAATTTTAGAAACTTGGGGGACTAAAGCGCAATTTTGCAAATTTGATATGTTTTCATCGATTTTGATATTTTGCATTTAAAACACATAAAACAACGATTTGTGATATTTTCATCATTTTGATGTGTTTCGAGTGTTTCGGATGATTTTGCAGTTTAAATGGTATAAAATGATGAGTATTTAGACACTCGTCAATCCCACACTAAGATATTGCTAGTCCCTAGCAATGATTTGAGAAAACATAATGGATTTTAAACTCTTTACCAAAAGCCATTACTTACGGAGTAGCCAAATGTTTGATTCAAGTAAGAACCATGGTACACCGATAACCATGTGATTTTGAGCAAACCACCACTTTCAACGATTTGATTTTGTCTTTACGAAGCCGTACCCTTACGGACTAGCCAACTCTTAGATAAATTATCAATATTATCTTTGGTGGTGATTACCAATTATGGTTTTCCTTTGCCTTTACCACAAGCCATAACCTTGCGGCTAGCCAACTCTTCACTTTTTAGGATATGGTGAGTTGAGAACCATACAATTTTGGGCAAATTGCAAGCCATATAAGCGGATTTGAGAAATCTTTACCAAGAGCCGTTTGCTCTGGATTAGCCAATCCTTTAGTTTATTAGACAAGGCGGATCGATAACGAATGAGAAAGTGTAAACACTTACTCGAAAAAATTTTGGCCAAAAGCGGGAATTGGTATAATTATATGATAAAATTCGTGAAATTCCCCACACTTAGAAATGAATATCGCCTCGATATTCAAAGTACCGCATGTTATGCGAAACAAAGAACGTAAAGGAAATACTACGGCCATTATTTATAAAGTTTTTTTTTTTTTTTTTTTTTTTTTGAATAACATGTGGGGTAACTCCCACACTGGGGGTGGAACACATGGGTGAAAACCCATGTTTAGCTCTTGTTTTTGATTAAGTCGCTAGCTTGACTGGGCCCGAATTCATTTGTTCATGGGAAGCAAAGTGGAAGAAACAATCTCCATCGGACTTTCATTCAAAATGTTTGGATAAACATTGAAGTGCGTGAAAGTTCCACACCGATGAGATATACATAGAACCGGCTCAAAATGATAAATGAAAATGCGGGGTCAAAGATAGTGTCTTCATTCGAAGGAGTGAAGATGAAGGAAATCACAAGATATTTGAGGAAAGGAAGAAGGTCTTGATAACAATCAAGATCCATTCCTCATCCTCAAATGCGACGTATCGGGAGGAAGGGTGAAGGTAGTATCATCAATAAGCAAACTCATACGATGAGTACACCTTCCTCCGAGCTAATATCATCCTCAAGATCAAAGTGGAAATGATCATGTTCGGAGGAGATATGTCATGAAAGAGTTCACGGAGAACTCTTCATGAAGAGAATCATTCACTGAAGTGAAGTTGTGAACTCTTGTTCCATTGTGGGCTCATCACTATCCTCGGTCGAGTATCAAAGAGTGGATTCTCGAAATTGAAGTGAATTCAGTCGAATTCAAATAGAGGATTGGTGAAAGTAGCCTTGAATGTTTCGGGAACAAAGTGATCAACATTCTCTATGGATTGTTGGGATAAGAAGTGAGTGAGCGATCATTATCAATGAGACTTTCGCTCTCTCGGATCGACTTGAAATCAAAGAGTGGATTGATGTGAGTGAGTTCAGGAGAACTCCTCAAGAGGGATCGACATCGGTTAGGAAGTGATGCCTCAGCGTACTCGATGTCTCCATATGAAGCACAATCTTCACTAAGATCGAGAGAAAGTCTCAAGATGATCATTTGAACACTCGAGAGGAAAGGGATATCACACGGATGATCGAAATTCCGTGACTCTCTCGGGATTGGGACAAGGTCCTCAACACTAGACTTTATGAATTCGTCCGATTCCTTTTCGTGAACAGTGTCAAGATGCTCGTCCCCATGTTCGGAGAGTGAGTGGGAGCTTGGTGTGATAGCGGTTGTTTGAGATGAAATCTCAGCTGCGGGGTATCAGTGACGAACTTGATGAATATTTATAGAATTGAAGGATATCAAGTGTATCCTCATCATCATTGTCATCGAGAATGAAGCGAAATCGAGAGCTAGATCTTGCTTTTTGTATTTAATTAATTCCTAATAGAGTTTTCACGGCAACTGGGAATCTAATTTAGCGACTGTTCTTGACTAACAATTCTTCCATGGATTTTCCATTTGGATTATCTTGGGAGTGTTTAGATTCCTTCAAATCTTTCACTAAATCCAAAAGATTAAGGAGAAGATTTTGAGGAAGTGGGTCATTTGGTCTTGTAGAGGTTGGTCATGATCTGAAGAGTCGTAATTGTTACAGGAAATGGGTTCCTGTTTGACAATCCGAGCTAGAGTGAGGACCTCCACAATACTCACAACAATAAAACTAATGTGGGTGAGTCATATGTGTTCGATCATAATTGTTATCGGGAACACCTTGCTCATGAGCAGCGTGTTTCCGATTGACAATCGAGGCGGGTGTGAACCACCACAGTACTACAACAAGAAAAGCTGCTGAGTATCACAGTGTGGTAGGTGATGGAATAAATCGGTTGTGTTATGGTAAGAATAGGGATCTTGGTTATAGACAGCACCCGTTTCACGACTCCACCATGCTACAAGCGGGGCAATTGCCACCATTATAAGGACTACCACACCATTGACAACCAAGAGGGTGAGGATAAGACATAGAAAGAATCAAAGGTTTCGGAGGGTAGGGATGAAGAATCAAAGATGTGAGAGGGTAAAGATGGATATTTTGGATTTTGGATAGACATGATGCAAAACAAAGGCGAAAATCTTTTGGGTTTTGAAAAGAAAATATAAACAAATACTGGATGGATGGTATGAACAAAGAGTGAATATCCAAATCACTAATCGCTACTACGTAAGACAATCGACACACGACTCCCGTGGCGCAAAAATTTGATCCATGTGAGCAGTCAAGCTAAATCACTCAAGCACCGCCACTGTGAATGGCGGACCGTGTCGACTTAAAGCGCTCAAACACGAATGCAATGAAGATCGAGGAGTATAGAGTCTCCCAGTCGTTATGTCCCAATTTGTCTGATGGATTAATCAGCGTCAGTGATCGAAATTTGAATGATAAAGGGAATTGATTGATATTAGAACTACGAGGAAAAGCCAGCGAATAACAACGGCAAATGCAAATTAAAGAAATTAAAAGATAAAATCTATTAAATAAACGCTATCACTATATTTAAAATGATGAGCGTTTAAAACTTAAAACTAAAAGCGTCGTTTAAAATAAAAATACGTAAGCGTACAAAATAAAAAGTGAAACTAATACAATATAAATCCTAAAATATGAAAATACATTTTACAATCCACGATGATAAAAGAAACTTTATAGAAAAAGAAATTTATTTTATAACTAATTATCTAATTATTATTAATTAAAACTATTTTAACTATTTAATAATTAACTAAAATACAAGAAATGAGAAACAAAGCTAGAAAAATAAAATTATGAGATGGAAAAGTCTAAAATATCAAACTAGAATTTTCAAAACTATTTTTGTATTTTTACGATTATTTTCTATTTTCTATGAATTTTAAACTATTTAAAATTAATTAAATTACTAAAAATTACCAAATAAACTATGAAAAATCGGAAAATTACTTTTTCACTTCTTATATTTATCTAAACACGAGAAAATTGAAAATTTATTTTTGAACCTTTTACGAATTTTTATAATAAAAGCTAATTAAAATTGATTAAAATCTATTTTATTTAAGAAAAATAACAAGCGATGTCTAAAATAATGAAAATTTGGAAATACTAAAATGTTATTCTAAATCTGAGAAAAATGTAAAAACATAGGCTCAAGTGTGAGGAGCTGAAGGCGCTATGTAAACTAGTTGGAAATAAGCCTTTGGAAATAGCTATCAAGCACAAAAGTACACCAAGCGATCAAATAAGCTAGACTATACTAAAACTAATCTAAGGCAACCTAAAGCAGCTACTCCTATCACCTAAATAAGCATTAACCAAGATTTAAGCAAGCGATGCTATAAGCGAAACATGAAAACAGTCCCTACTTTAGCGGTTGCAGCTACTTATTTAATAAGCACAAGAGAAAACTAAAAGTGTGGTCTTCTAGACCACCAACCGAAGATCGGGTAACCAAAATTACGGCTAATATGGACTTAATATGAGGAAGTTATGGATCACACAAAAGCGGCCAAGTGGACATTGGGGCTGCGATGTAAAAGCAGAATCGGTACCAAGTTTGGAGCTTATTTATAAGCTTAAGAGATAAGCTTAAATGCAAAGCAGATAAAGGATCTTGAAAACCACCTAGCCTCTTGCAATATTACCAAATTTTAGACTATAACAAGTCAGTAATGAAGGCATTGCACTAGTGTAAATTCTTCATAAACCGGATTTTAACATTCTTTTGACTTGAAACGAGATGGAATTTGACTTTTGTGAGATATGATCCTCAAAACAGATTTATAATGATGATTTAAGAAGAAATGAGATCAAATAATGTTATCCTATATGGATCTACACCTAAATACAAACTCTCTTAGTCAAGCGGTTCGATTATGAAAATTAGAACAGAAATAGGTGATTTTGACTAAAAGCGTATGGAAACTCAAATAAATGGCCTAAGTCTCTTGAATGAACCTAAATGCAAATAACTAAGCCACTCTATCCTATTTAGTACCCTGCAACTCGGTTATAAAGGCTAATCCAAACAGGTCCTTTATATTACCTAAACTACACCAACATGAAGAAACTTGACTCAAACAGAATGAAACACTCATTTAAACCATAAACTCATCATAAAACCGAAATCAACCCAAAGAAATTTGACTCTCAAATCCTTGACCCGTTTGACTTTTATTGACTTTTGTGTAAAGTGGAAATAAGAACAATTAAAGCATAAGACACTCATTTAAGCTTATAAAAGCTTAAATGAGTAGCGATAAACGAGGATTTAGAAGCTTGTAAACAGAACTTTGATCTTAATTAAAGGTACAAAATTGAGTTTGATTGAAAGCAATGAAAACTTGAATATATTACAACATCAAAGTGAAATTACATTTACTCAACTACTTAAAACATTAAGAATAGCGAAATATAAGTGATCAAAATTTCTCTAAATGCTTGAAATTGGACCGAACTAAAAAACTAAAGACCGACTAATGACTACTAAAGCGACTACCCTATGCACCTTCCTTCTTTCTCTTTTATACCCAATTCCTCTTTCTCACCTTTCGAAAAGTTCCACCAAAAATCCTTGGCCCTTGGATGTGTAAAGCGATCTTGGCCTCCATTGTTTTTGGCGGGAAAAGAGATTTTAGCGGAAAGTGAGGTTGAGTGTGTGTAAGGGAAGTAATCAAGGTCTTTTGGATGTAGTGTTTGGAGGGGTGGTAATGATGAAGAAGGTGGAGTGTGGGCGAGAGGTGTTAGCGAGGTTTGGGTGAGGTGGAAGGAGAACCCGTGGTTGGTTACAGTGATTTAAGCGATGGCGGGTTTAAAACCGGGTTGGATGGTTTAATAACAAAAGGGTTGGGTCGGGTTTTGGATTGGGCTGGGTAGGATATGGTTTAAGGACTATTGTTGTGATCGATTAGTATTCGAGGACCAAAGTTGTAAAATCGAAAATCTGGGGACCATTCATGTAATTACGAAAATTTAATCCAAGAACTAAAAGTGACAATCATCAAAGTGCAAGGACCAATTTTGCCATTTTGCAATTTCAGGGGCCATTTCGCCAATTTTGAAACTTGAAGGACAAATTGTAATTTTCTCAAAACTTTTATATTTTTCACCAAAGGACTAAATTTGACAACTTATGATTTTAAAAGGACCTTTGGTGACTTTACTTTTGAAATTATGTGCTCGGGGACTATTTTGACAATTTTAGAAACTTGGGGACTAAAGCGCAATTTTGCAAATTTGATATGTTTTTCATCGATTTTGATATTTTGCATTTAAAACACATAAAACAACGATTTGTGATATTTTCATCATTTTGATGTGTTCGAGTGTTTCGGATGATTTTGCGATTTAAATGGTATAAAAATGATGAGTATTTAGACATTCATCGATGAGGGTTGTACTTGAAGACTAGGTGGTGGTTGAATCATTTGTGGTTGAATTGCTCCTTGAGAAGTTGTTGTTGAAGTTGTTGTTGTTGTTGTTGTTGTTGTTGTTGTTGTTGTTGTTGTTGTTGTTGTTGTAATTGTTGATAAAATTGTTCTTGTTGATGGAGTTGTTGTTGTTGTTGAGGATACACATGAGGAAGTAGCTAGAGTATGGTGGTTGAGACATCTTGAAACTTGTGTTGATGATGGATCTTTGTAGTCAAATGAAACTTAGTTGATGAAGTAACCTTATGTGTAGAAAACCGACTTAGGCAAAGAAAATACCTTATCGTAAAACACCAACTTACAGCGTAAGAATGAAACTTACTGGCGTAGGATTAGCTTACGGCGTGGGAATGAAAACACTTAGCTTAGGCGTGGACTAAAGGCTTAGTAGTAGAATGCTTATGCGTAAGATTAGCTTAGGCGTAAGATTAGCTTAGGCGTGAAAATGCTTAAGCGGAAGGATTCTACGCGTAAGTACTTAGGCTTAGGCGTAAAACTAGGGTTTTGCCCAAAATCCTTTACACTTATTCCGGTGTAAAGATATCCAAAGTCGAAGTGTTTTCGGGCTTATCCAAGCAAGAAAACCTTGAGTAACTCAATAACACTAAAGATCAAGCCTTGAATATCTTATGCGTAACTTTAGGGTTTTACTTATCGTGGAAATGCCAATTTTACCAAAAGCGATTTTAAGCACAACGATGTTTCTAAACGATTTTATGATGAAACAGCTTCAATATCACCAAAATAACACAAAAGTGTGAAACTTGATGATCCAAAACTCTTATGCACCTTACGCGTAGAACTAACCACACGAATAAAATTAAGCTCAAAAACAATGAAATACACGTAAAGTTTCAAACTTTTTGCCAAAAACTTAAACTTTATCACCAAATAACCTTTAAAGGACAAGAATCTTGAGTTTTTAAGTGAAAAAATGAAAGCCTTTATGCGTATGAAGATTTGAACACCGGATGTTACGCATAAACCAAAAACTTCAAAAACTACCAAGCGTTTCACCCAACTATTTGGCGAATGATACTTGCTGTTAGGTCACCATGTTTGTAACACAAGCATCGATATAAAAGTATAGATGAAGAAAGATCGGATGAACACTTAACTACACACACGAATATAAGAAAGGTTTATGCTTAGAGTGAAATACAAAGTGAACAACCAACTCACAAATGGGAGTTTAAAAGATTATTATAGGGAAGGAACTAAGGCAACACACTAGTTCCCTTCCTTTCCTTATGAGGGCTGGGTCAGGCTGCGTGAACTTCTACGTAAGCCTGGCATTAAAACTAACTTAAAGCCTAATTAAACACACTATTACATATTGATTACAAACACTTGAAATATAATCTAGGAGTGATTCAACAACTTTCCCGTGACATCGTTATCGCGTATAGAAATCGCCATGATCTCTTACCGTCAAACAACAAAAGTATATTATTTTGACAAATCAAAATTGTATTAAATGAAATAAAGGTTAAAGTTGTAAAAGTTTGAATCAAAATAAAATAAACCACTAAAATGTTAAAACTAAAACTCATAAAAATATATCAAAATGAATGTTAAATTAAAAGCGTAAAATGTTATAAAATATGATGAAATTAAATTATTAAAAAAATAGATAAAAAATATTTTAATTTGAAAGTAAAGATGAATTTTATTTGAGAAGTGTGCATATCGCTTATAATTAATTATTTATCTTAATTTTGAGTGGTTAGTAGTTAGGTTTGAAGTTTGTTAAGAAGTGATACATGACATCCTATAATTAGAACTTTTTATCTTAATTTTTTGTTAAGAGTTAGACTTATCTTAATTTTTTGTTAAGAATTAAGCTTAAAGTTAGAATTAGTTTATCCATTCATTATAATATAAAAAGTATAAATACACAATGAATAACCCAACTCGTTTTCTCACCATAACTCAAACGTCCTGACCGGGTTCAAACTAAACCGTTGATATTTCACATTGAAGATAAGAGGTGTCTTATTATCAGATGAATTTTTTTGATAATTTTTTTAAGTTTTGGAATATATGATATATACTGATATAAATATCAAATTATAATCATACAATAGATACAAGGCTGTAAGTTGCAACTTACTCTAGTTTTTAGTATTATAAATAGAGTTTTTAACTAGTGTTTTAGAGCGCGTGTTAAAAGAGTTGTATAGTCTGGCGTCACTTTTGAATGATCGGTAGTCATTGATTAGTCTTTATTATCCTTGACGTCATGCTCATGACCTCTTCTTGGCCATTAAAATTTGACACTTTCGGTGTAAGGCCGTTTTAACATCGCTCAGAAAGATAAATTAGAAAATCTTTATAAATATAATCGAGTTGGTGAATCTATGTATACTTTAACGTGAACCCTTTATATTTATTGTGTCTTAACTTGTTCACTGGAGTCTGAGTTAAAAAAAAACCCTTGTAATAATATTCATAAGCTTATTTCATAATATGAATCTCTTTTAGGTAATCTAAAACTCGTAAAATAACAAGTAGATCTCAAGTCACAAACCTCACTTGGGAATTGTTAATCGATTCCGTATGAGATGATTGAAGGTTTATATGTTGGACTTTTTATATATGATTATTTGGATACATAAAAGAATAATCAACATATGCAAAATTTTAAGGAGTAAGGAGAGAGTGGTTTAAGGGGGACCATTAGGCGTGCAATGCCATTATTCCATAATTAATAAGGGTTTAGATCTTTTACTTTGATTATGATGTATTTGATGTGGTCCTCGGATCATTGAATTAAGTGGAAACTTTGAATTCAAATTCTTGATTTGTTAAATAATTTTTTATTTTATTTACCCAATTTTTCTAGATATTCGATTCCAAAAAAAGCCCTCCAATAATTCATTTATGATGTTTCTCTTTTAGTTTTAATAATAGTTATATACTGCATGTGTGTGAAAAGTTTGCCATAAATTTTGCTTAGTGTATTTTGATAAAAGCCACAATAAATCAAAATTTTAATTATTGGTGCATATTGTATATTATCATTTTTAATAATACAATTAGCTAAAAGCGTAAATTTTTATCTTGTAATTTTTATTTGCTATAGTAAAGTGCATTCGGATCGTATATGGAATTGTTAAATAAGATTTTTCTATAACATAATATAATACCTTTTATCTTATATAGTTATAATATTAGTGTCTGTGTGATTTTTATATAATTTTTATTATGTATTAATATCGATTAATATTATGCGTAATTTTTGTTGGACGAAATTTTTGACTTTGTGTAACACTATTGTAGGGTTAATATCCTTTAAATTAATTATTGATATCATATTTTACACATTATCGTGTTTAATATGCGTAATGACAAAAAAAATTATTTTTCTAAATATCCTTATTTAAACTTTAAAGAGTAATTACATGTGTGGTTGATTAATATTGTACATATGTTTTTATCTCATGATGAAACCAGTGTAAATTCGTCTTTCGTTTGATATTTATATTCATGTTAATAACAATTTTAATTTGTATTTAACATTTTATACCCGTATCACATACGGGTTAAACTTTTAAAGATGAGTAATAAGAGTCGTTATTGAGCGTGGATAGTAAACAAAAATATATTTTTGAGACATTCTTACTTAATTTTATAAAGAATAATAACATGAATTGTTCAGTATATATACAATCTCATATATTCGTTTACATATCATAGGAACTCATGCTTTCATTTTGATATTTATAAATCAGTTCATATACATTAATTTAATATATGGCGATAATAATATTTATAACTAACAACAACATATATATTTTTTCTTTATATATATATATATATATGAAGTCTAGAGGATATAAAGTGTAGGGGTATTAATTAAATTTATAAAGTTATTAGACAACTTAAAACTTATTAATTTACTTAATTCCATATAATTTATTTAAAATTTTAGAACTAAAGTTTTATTACTTACCCTTTTTTTTTTTTACAAAATCGACACATGTTTTTGTATACATATATTTTTAGCGGATTTAGCTTAGTTTGACCAAATTCTTTGAAGTTTTGACTTTCGATTAGCCAATGGGATGACTTCATTCATCTTACATGGCAAAATTGAACACTTTCATTGATCCAATTTCATTTGCTCTTACTTTATACTTTCACTTTTGAAAATCTCATACTATATACTTTTTAAAAATATCATCTTAATAAGAGATTTTAATCTTGATCTATGTTGTACGAAAATCATTAGTTATTTAATATAACTAATTTGACTAGTGGTAAACTTGCTACTTATTTGTCTTCCAACTCTATGTAAGTCCAAATTAATTTATTAAATGATTAAATATAATCTAACAAGTATCATACATATGTACAAAAAATATATAAGCTTGAGGTTCTTTTCATATTCGTCTCAAGTATGTAAATTCGAGGATTAGAGATGTGTTTGATGGTTTTACAATTACAATTTATTGATTATTTCTTCTTTTCGATAAAGTATCGATATTGGATTAATAGTGTATAATGTAAACCAATGGAATATTAGTCTAATAGTTGGAGCACTTGTGATTGAGTCAATTGATTGTGTTCAAGTTCCATTCTTAGCATTTGCTTCATATAGGTACCCACTGCAAAACTTATTGACACTTTGGAGAAACTTTGTGGAATAAGAGCTCGAGGTCAGAGTTTTGGCTCGTGCTCACTCAGTTGGTGCCCACTAGGCCGGAGAGTTCAGGAGCTATTCGCGTGGGGTGGACAATCTTGGTGTAAAAAGACACCCGGTCGAGGGTGTTTCGCTAATCTACACCTTTTTGTGGAATAGTGTATAATATAGAGGAGTTAGAAATTAAAATTCATGTTAAATTAATATCCGATATGCACTTCAATATTGTTGAATTGTTGCTTAGTAACGAGTAATGGTACATATACACATAATATCAACCCAAGAGTATTTATCTTCATGTGCTTCATTTGTCTCTTGTCTCAAATTAGATGTTCAATTATCATCACAATGTGCAACAATAGAATAACATTTCAGATTTATGAAGTCTTCGATTGATGTATATAGAATTTATAAATATAAAGTTATTTTGTAACAATTCAAATTAAAAAGTGAACATGTCTATTTCAATAAATTATCACGATGGTCAAAGGCCAAATAAATTACCCAACATTTTAGTGTCATATTGTCATGGGCGAGAGGCTCAAAATCTGAGACTTCGAGATGACAATATGACATGTCCATGTTTGTTTTGGATTTATATTTTTCATTGTTCAAAAAAAATCATTTCAAATTTTCCCGATTATATATATTTGTAGTATTATACTACACCCATTTTATAAGCCTCAAAACCTATTTTATTTTCTTTTATTCATCACCAAACCAATACAAATGATAAACTAATTAAAACATGACAAACTTTTCAAAACAAAAGAACAAAAAAAAAAAAGCTTAAGCATCTTTTCTCCCACAAAGGAAAAATGATCGAAGAGATTCAAACTCGTAAAATAATGTGCCATAGTGATACGCTCCACTAGGGATCACTTAAGATCCGTTAATGGGTACAATAGGTGGGACGAACCGAAGCTTGTATTGAATATCAATTGTTTATAAGCTAAGTGTAGAACTCACTCCAAAAGGCTAGCTTGAAGGAGGAGGGACACTAGACTTTATAAACCACCAACAAATCCCATACTTGGCCGATGTGGGATCGTAACAATACCCCACCCTTTGAAGAACCAACGTCCTCGTTGGTCACGGCTATGTTGGTCACGGTTGGCACCTCTCTTTGGGTCCAAGCCACCACTCCATAGGCCGCGCTCCGAGTGTTGGAACCTCGAAGGTAGGGATGTCTCGATACCAATTGTTATACACGCTTGGTGAATCGAGATAGGAAGGAAGAACAATTCACTAAAGCAGTGTATATCAATTGATACAAACCTATCGAGACTAGGTTCGCATCGGTTCATAAGTCCAGTGTACAACCACCCAAAAGCTAGCTTGATGAGGAGGGACACTTAGACATTATAAACCACCGCCCGATCCCATACTTGGGCGATGTGGGATCGTAACAATTCTTGCGACCATTGTTCACAATTGATGGTGGAATCGTTGAGAGTAGTTAGAAACCGTTTTTACAATTACAATTACATTGCAAAACTTTTCGATCATTGATCATCCACCATACAAACATCAACTCGGTCACTCTAGACCATTCGTCCAATCAAAATACGTTTCTTTATCATAATTGATCCGTTTTCTAATCCAAAACACGTAGTTAGGGTGTATGGTGGAATACTGCTGTTACGGTGTAGCTACGGTTCTTTTACGAATTAGTTGTTAGTTTGTTAGTTTGTTGTAACAAGAAAATGGTGGGAACAAGAAATAGCAATACAATGGAGCCACATGTAGATGATAGCATCAAGAATTGGGTTACTAATCATGTTACTACTTCTATGGCTTCATTGGAAGAAAGAATGCTCAATCTGACCAATTGTGTTACTGATTTGATGACTCAATATCAAGTGATGACTAATGATATGAATAGAATCAGAACTAGTGAAGGCTCAAGTAGATTCAGTAGGATTGGGAAAATGGAGTTTCCCAAATTTTATGGAGATGATGTGAAGGGTTGGATGTATAGAATCAAACAGTTCTTTGCAATTGATGGGGTGACTGAAGAAAAAAAGGTTAAGATAGTCTCCATTCACATGTATGATAGAGCTTTGGCTTGGCATTTGCATTTTATGAAGATACATGGAAATAATGTTACTTGGCCAGTGTATGAAGAGGCTGTTCTTAAGAGATTTGGTGAGGCTAATGAGGATCCCATGGCAGAACTTAAGAACTTGAGGTATAAAACCACAATGAAACAGTATCAGAATGATTTTGAAGCTTTGTTAACCCAAGT
The DNA here is from genome assembly GCA_022545495.1 of Chrysanthemum lavandulifolium. Lineage (NCBI taxonomy): Eukaryota > Viridiplantae > Streptophyta > Magnoliopsida > Asterales > Asteraceae > Chrysanthemum > Chrysanthemum lavandulifolium. The sequence goes on from CM040241.1 coordinate 215,230,438, forward strand.
GAACATAACAGAAGATCAGTCAGTTAGCATGTATATAGCTGGTCTTCCTGCTGCTGTAGAAGTGAATGTGAGGATGTTCAAGCCAAGAACACTTGCAGATGCTTTTAGTTTGTCTAATTTGCAAGAAGCTGCTTTGGCTCTTGCTAAACAAAGGTATACTACTCCCATTTTAACCAATCCTAAACCTGTGAATACTTTTGTGACTATAAATGTGAATTATCCTACCAAGGCTACAACTACTTTAGCTTTACCTCCACCTGTCAGTCACAATGTGGTTAGGAATAATTCAGTAAGTGAAGTGAGGCCAAGAAGACAGTTAAGTCAGAAAGAATTTGATGAGAAAAGGGCAAAGGGTTTGTGTTTTTATTGTGATAAGAAATATTTGCCTGGTCATAAATGTGAAGGTCAGATGTTTACTTTGGAAGTGAAGGGATTAGAAGAGGAAGAGATAGAGGAGTGTATGGAGGAAGGGGAGAACATGAATTGAGTCAATTTGATGAAGATACACCTCATATATCTCTTAATGCACTATCTGGTATTCCCACACACAACACTATGAGGCTTAAAGGGCATGTATTGAACCAATTGTTGCATATATTGATGGACTCAGGAAGTACACACAACGTTTTGGACTATCAAACAGCCAAAATACTTGGTTGTAACATTAGGAAAACCTGTCCTTTTCAAGTATCAGTGGATGGAGGTACTAAGATGATGAGCCAGTATATGGTTAAGGGCTTTCAATGGAAAATAAATGGTGTTTTGTTTCAAAATGATGTCATGTTATTACCATTGGGAGGCTGTGATTTGGTTCTTGGAATTCAGTGGCTATCTACTTTGGGAACAATTTTATGGAATTTTCAGGAACTAAGAATGCAGTTTGTATACAAAGGGCAAAAGGTGTTACTAAGGGGTACAACTTAGTCTGAGATTGCTTGGTTAAATGAGAAGGATTTAGCTCGAGCAGTAGTACCAAACAGGAGTGCGAAATTGTCTGCTATGTGTTGTTTTGGTTCATCTGCTACACTACATCTGATGCAATGTACTAATGAAGAAGTGCTACCAATGCAGACAGAATTACAACAGCTACTCACAGACTTTGCAGATGTTTTTTAGATACCCAAAGAGTTACCACCACATAGAAATTTTGACCACACAATTCCTTTAAAAACTACTGATGTGAGTGTGAATGTTAGACCTTACAGGTATCCACCAGCTCAGAAAGATACAATAGAAGTTATGATTAAAGAGTTACTGGATACAGGGGTGATCAGACCAAGCAATAGTCCTTTTTCTTCTCCTATTGTGTTGGTAAAAAAAAGGATGGTTCTTGGAGGATGTGCATTGATTATAGAAATTTGAACAAACAAACTGTAAAGGACAAATTTCCCATTCCTGTGATTGAAGAGCTTATAGATGAGTTGCAATGAGCTCAGGTATTCTCTAAACTAGACATTAGATCAGGGTATCATCAAATTAGAATGCATGAGAAGGATGTGTACAAGACTGCTTTTAAATCTCATGAAGGACACTATGAATTTGTAGTTATGCCTTTTGGTCTAACTAATGCCCCATCCACCTTCCAAGCTTTAATGAATTCTGTGTTTAAGCCTTTTCTGAGGAAGTTTACCTTGGTATTTTTTGATGACATTCTAGTGTACAGTCCTTCTATGCTAGAGCATCTTGAGCATTTGAAATTGGTTCTGCAAGTAATGAGGGACAACACATTGTTTGCAAAACAGAGCAAATGTGTGTTTGGAACAACACAAGTTGAGTATTTGGGGCATGTAATTTCTGGTAAAGGAGTATCCACAGACCCTGGTAAGATTCAAGCAATGAAAGACTGGCCTGTTCCTACTAATTTGAAGCAGTTAAGAGGATTTTTGGGTTTAACTGGGTATTATAGAAGGTTCATTAAAGACTATGCTAGTATCAGTCAACCCCTTACTGCACTTTTAAAAAATAATGCTTTTAAGTGGACTACTCAGGCTCAAGAAGCTTTTGAAAGTTTACAAGCAGTAATGAGTCAATCACCTGTTTTAGCTTTGCCAAATTTCAATGAAGAGTTCATTATTGAAACTGATGCTTCTGGTTTTGGTATTGGAGCTGTTCTGCAAAGAAGGGTCATCCTATAGCTTACTTGAGTAAATCTTTAGCACCTAAATACCAAGCCTTATCTACTTATGAAAAATAATTACTTGCTGTGGTTTTGGCATTACAGAAGTGGAGAGGGTACTTGTTGGGAATAATCTGTTACCACGGATAGTTGTTGTTTACACTGCTTGAATTAACACTAGCAGTGGAAACGTATTCCCACTGCCAGTACTTTGTTACCACTTGCTATTAGTTTATGTTTAGTTAAGCGCGTCTAGATAAGTATAGAATAGATCTTGTGTATATTCTATTATGTTAGCTTTATACTTATCTTGTAAAGGACTCCTTGTTGTATAAAAGGAGGTCCTAGGTCATTGTCTTAGGTACTTGTAAATTTACCTACGTATTACTCACAAAGGCTTCAAGGTGTAACCCTAGTGATAAGCTAAGATCACTCATGTTATTCATCAATAATATTGGAGCTTAAGTTTTGTGTTTAATCTGTGTTTATATATAATACATCATACAATCCATCTTCTAAGTATTACTAAGTAAATTCCGCGTGCTTAATAGTATCATACAAAATATCATTGACACAAGGGTGTGTCGGATCCATCAAGTGGTATCGAGCGAAGGTTACGATATTTTGTTTTAGAAGATCCAAGGAATAAGCAACCTACTCACTCAATTTTCAATGGAGATGGAAAACAACCAATCAAACTCTTACACCAAGACTACAAAGCTCAAACTTAATGAGTTTGAGATGTGGAGATCTTGATTGAGCAATACTTCCTCATACGGGACTATGCTCTATGGGAGATCATTCAAGCGGTGATTCTTTCATGCATGTGACTAATCTTGTGAAGGTTGGTGAAAGCAGATGTTGTGAAAGTGTCGTGCACGAATCTAGTATTGAAAAAGCTTGCGGGAAAAATGATCTTAAGGCTAGAAGTTTGTTGCTAATGACTCTTCCTAGAGATCAAATCATTGCATTCGACAAGCACAAGGCGCTAAAGAAGCTGTTTGAAGACATTGGCTCGGTGTTTGGTGGTAATGATGCTACAAAGAAGACACAAAAGTCATTGTTGAAGCAAAGTTATGAAAATTTCTGCTTCAAGCAATGACTCACTTGATAGCATTTTACCAAACTTGGAAGATTGTTACACAATGTTGTGTTTGGCATTGAGGTGAAAAGGAAGACCTCAATTTGAAGTTTCTAAGAAGTTTGCCTTGAGTTTCAAACCAATGTTCATGCTGGGAAAACAAATCGGACATAGAAACAATGAAGCTCAATGACCTTTACAACAACTTCAAACTTATTGAGCAAAGGTTGAAGAAAGCGGAAACTTGGTACAAGCTCTAGTAACAGCATTGTTGTCAACCTCTGTTGTGATGATGGTCTGAAGATAGCGATGATGATGAAGTTGCCATTGTTGGTTCTAAAGTTTCCACCGGTAATGTAAATGTTACCACTGCGGAGTTCAAAGAAGAAGGTTGCTAGTATTGGAGACTCTACCTTTTATGCTTTCATATCCACACAAGTTGGTGGCTCTGTCTTAACTCATGAAGACATAGAGCAAATTGATGAAGATGACTTGGAGGATATGGATATTAAATGGTAGATAGCTTCTTAGCATGAGGGCTAGGAAATTCTATAAGAATCTTGGCAAGCCTATTCACATCAATGGTGATGGCTGCGAGGCTTCGATAAGAAGAAAGTGGAGTGCTTTAAGCGCCACAAGTTTGGACATTTTGCTAGAGAATGTAGAAGACCAAAGACCAAGGACAACAGATCTACTTGGTACAAGCAAAATAAGGGACCAAGCTGTGGAAGAACCAAAGACAATGTTGGCTATTGATGGTGTGAGCTATGATTGGAGTTTCATGGTGATGAACAAGAAGAGAACATTCGATCTTGCTCTTGTTTCTCTTGAAGTTTCTCTCATGGCTTTCTCGACTCGAGGTACAAAACTTTGATAGTTGTTCTAAAACATGTAGAAATTGCTAAAGAAGTTGAAAGGCTTAATGATTTATATTCTAATGAAATACAAGAGTTGTATCTTGCTAATTATCTTGTGTCAAACCTTAGGAGAGCTTTAGCAGTATTAGAAAAGCAAATAGAGCACTATCAGGCAAATGAGTCAAAATATAATGATGATATGATTCTTCTTAGAAGAGAGGTAGAACATACAACTGCCGTGAATGAAGCATACCAAAAAGAGCTTGAAAAACTTCAAAAGAAAATTGAAAATGTCAATTTAACTTTAGATACATGTTATCATCAGTCTTAGTCAATTGATAAAATTTGGAATGCTCAAATATATAATAAAGCTAAGTGCGGTATGGGTTATAATATTGTGCCTCCACCACTAAGAGGTGTTCATTCACCTCGGGTATAGATTTAGCTCATCTGAGGCTTAGAAGAGTTTAAGGACCTTGAGCGTGAATATGGTCCTTTAAAGGACACTAAGGTGAAAAGTGAGGAAGAAGTTAAGCATGATAATGATGTTTTGAGAGTGCTAGTGATTCATCATTGTAGATGAGAGTGTTAAAAAGAATTTAGAGGCTTCATCCCCAAAAGTTGTTATCTTTATTCAGAGGAACCTAGGAAACCGGTTATTAAACCTAGACCAATTGTAAGGTATCTTTGAGATGTATAGGAACAAGCCTACTGACTCCTAGGGGTAACCAGAGGATTTGGAATCATGTTAAATCTCAACAACTAGGTAGTGATTTTGTAATGTACAATAAGGCATGTTATATCGTGGTAGTTTGATCATCTACATGCTTATTGTGATTATCATGTTGGGAGAAGGAAGTCTATGGGAATAAAAGGGTGGAGTCTAACGGGTTTCAAAATAAAGTACACCCTAATTCACATTGCAAAATGGTCCCAAAGCGGTTCAACTAAGTGGCCTCAAAACTTTTGCCACTATAAAAGCTGTTAACACTTGCTCACCCTAAGTCACTGTTAAAGTGCAAACTACAAAACAACTTTTACAAAATCGCACAAAGCAGGGAAAAGAACCTTTCAAGCTAAAGGTTAATTATAACCAACAGTGGGTGCCTAAAAAGAAACCGTGATTACCACTGCTCATTCAAAAGTTACCTTGCAAGGATTTTGAACAAGAAAAGGGGGACATGGGCAATCTTTGTAAAGGCCTCGGCCGTTGGGAATGGAAACCTAAAGGAAATACCTCTACAACCAATCCCAATGGTGTATCAATGACCTTTGATAGATTTAACTATATTGATACTGAGGCGGATCCAAATCAATTATGGCTTGGGTCCCCAAAAAAACTAACTCTTTACTCTTATGTGCGGGAACATCCAAGGACAAAAAGATCGGATCAAGGATATCTGGATAGTGGATGTTCAGGCACATGGTGGCAACAAGTCCTATCTTTCGATTTTGAGCATTATGATGGACAATATGTCGGTTTTGATAATGAAGTTAGTGGAACAATATGTATGATGCGGGAACTCTAATGATAAAGGAAAACATGGATTATTATTACTATTTCACAAATCGCACACTAAGTGCGTGATTACATCCATGAAATCTGATTATAAGCATCACTACATCAGCGAAAACAACTACGAACAACCTACCCCAAACACAAGCTTCATAACCATCCCAACCTACCCATCATCTACCATTTATGGTTTCTTTGGGAAGCCCACTTGGCATCACCTTAGGAGCCCAGCATGTTAATCCACTTGTACACTCTAGGGCTTGCTAATCCCATCACCACTATCCCGGTGGGTGGTGAGGATGATGAAGGGCTGGTGATGGTGGTTCGATTGCAATGGTAGAAAAGGTGATGGTTGGAGCTCTTCAGGAGGAGCTATTGCTACAAGAGGGGGAACACTCAGGACTCTTCCAGAGGTCTCATCATCTGTATCCACATATGGTGATACATAGGAGCTGATCTCTGAGCTATCTTCCTTGATTAATGCATCCTGAGGCTCTGGTTGTAATGATGAAGGACCAGCAGGAAAAGGATTTGAAAGAACAATTGAGTGTTTTCTCTTCCTAGATACAACCTTCTCATACTCTTCTTTTTCAACTCTCCCAGGGTTTTTCATAACAAAGTCATCCCATGAACTATCAGATGAACCGCTAGAAGAAAGATTGATTGGACTTGATTGACTCATTATGTTGTTGGAGAAATGATCTTTGAGAATGAAATTTTTGGAGTATGTGATTTGAGTGGTTTGTGTTAAAAGGTGTGTTTCATATATGTTAAGTTGGATTCAAGAAGTTAATGAGGGGAAGGTGTAAGTGGTTGAGAAGTAAATTGGAATCCTGTGGCCTTGGAAAGTGTATCAATGCTGATGAGTTGACTTTATTGAGTATAGCCACTGCTATGTTCATTCCTTTTAAATATACTAACCATTGCCAAAACTCAATAGTGATTCCAGTGTTTAGGTTATGTTTGTGAATGGCATATTTGAAGGATTCTTTGTTTACATTGAATGGTTACTCTTTGATGTTTGATTTTCTGGTTGTCCACTGAAGTTAATGCAGAAATTATTTTACAGTGGGAACTATATTGCAACCAGTGGTAATTTACTTTTACAATGGAAAAAGGAAAACAGAGGAACTTCATTTCATTAATAAAATGTGATTCGTTACAACCAAAGTGAAAGTACTTCTAATCATCAAAACACAAAAGACAGCAACCTAACACATCCTACACCTAACTTAGCTACTCCATTGGTTTCTTTCCTTTGCCTACATAGTTATGCTTGCTTTTCCGAGTCCTCTTTCTTTTGTTCTCATAAGTGGATTGCATTCTTGGACATGGAAGACAAAGAACTTGTGGAGGAGGTTTTGGTAGCATTGCAGACTTTGTTGGGATGGATATTTGCTTCATATTGGAGATAGTTGTTTCCAGTGCTATTGAAAGAGCTTTTGGCAAATCTTTGGCCATGGAATAAGTTTCATCATTCTCCTCATCATCATCTGATGAGCTGGAGTAGAACTCAAGAGATTTTGCAGGCTTAGCTGCAGGTACACGCTTAGAAGTTTCTTTGGTATACCTTTTGGATGACAAGCCAGCCCCTGGTGGAAAGTATCCAAACCATCCTGATGTCTCTGAGGATGTCTCTGACTCGATTACATACTCTTTTTCTGAATCAGAAGAGATGTCGATGGTGTTGGAAGGATTGCTCATGATTATGGTTTTGGGGATATTGTGTTTGAATGTGAATTGATGAAGTTTACCTAAAGTCAAGCCTCTTTATATAGACAAAGTTGGTTGAAAAGGGTTAATTAATGAGTATATTTACTTTTTCCTATTTTGGTAGGTTAAGGAGTAAATATAGATATTATTGGGCTGACTTTGGAAGATATTTTACTTGGATAATGGTTTGGTTCAAGGTAATGTTGGTTAATAACAAGTTGGTTATTTCTTACATAACCAAGCCTTGATGGGAGTTGAGTTTAAAAGGTGTATATCTGAGATACACAAAAAATGGTTATTGATTCACCATATCTTACACACATAAGAATCAACTAGTCCAGAGCAAACGTCTACTGGTAAAGACTTGACAAATCCGTTTATGGTTGATAGTTTACCAAAAACTATATGGTTATCAACTCACCATATTCTCTATGATTAAGAGTTGGCTAGTCCATAGCAAGCGGCTCATGGTAAAGACATATCAAATCCGTTGATATTTGGTAGTTTGCTAAAACTATGATAAGAGCGATCTTGTTATCACATGATTTTATTTACCTTTGCTCTTTGAAATTTTGTGAAAATTACCACTTTGCTAGTTCACAGTTTCCAGCAGCGTTGTTATTTACCGTTGTTGTTCTAGCCGTTACAACCGATTGTGTCGGTAACTAATTTTTACTAGCCGTTGAAAGTAACCCTTGATTGCCATATCTATAGGGTTAAAATTTTAAGGAAATTATCTTCTTTCCATACTATAATAAACACTTTCTAAAGATAATTTTGCTTGCAATAATTCTAAACCACAACCCTATATATCTTTTTCTCTCGATTGGCTAGTTATTCTTTCATTCTTCTTGACATAATATCGTTTTCATCAAAAATTTCTATGGCATCTTTGAAATTTGCAGATGAGCACAACCTAGTGGCCTACCTACAAAAGTCTAATGAGAAGAGCGTACTGTTTTCATCGATTGTGGACTTTCTCAATACCACTCATATAAGGTATGATTTGCTTTTAAAACCCACAATCTATATCTCTCAAATCAAACAGTTTTGGACTTCTGCTAAGTCCATCACACTTGAGATTGGAGATACACATGAAACAGTGGATGCTCTACGAGCCACTGTGGATGGGGTAACTATTGATGTTACTAAGGCATCCTTGAGGAGCGTACTCCACTTGGGTGATCTCAATGGTCTCATCACATTACCTATGCCTGACATTTATGCTACTTTATCATCCATGGGGTATGATACCACTGACAAAAAGGCTACTTTCAAAAAGAGTGGTTTTTGTCCCCAATGGAGATTTTTGATTCATACTCTGTTACATTGTCTCAGTCCAAAGAAAACATCTTATAAGCAATTTAGTTCAACCATGGCTTACCCTTTGGTTTGTCTAGTCACGATAAGATTTTCAAGCGGTCAAATTATATTTTACAAGTATGAAAGGTAATGTATAGAGTAAAACCAAATTTTAATGTATCCAAGGTTTGTGCAAGCGGTGCTAAATGAGTTTCAAGCTGCAACCCCACACAAATGTTTATCAAATCGGTTGCCTCAAGCCTAAAGTTTTCAAAATTTGAACAAAGATGGCAATATGATTTTACACCTCTCCTACCCCAAATGCTTGCTAAAATTACAACCGAACAAAACACACTCATAATTAATGTTCCAAACATTGATTATACCCACGATTTCAAGAACCTATGAGAGAAGGCCTAAGCAGTCAACTCCTCTCATGACAACACAACAAGTTTACGAACCTTATGGTCTAGGAACAAGCGATAGTGGTTCTAGACTTCAACCTAGTCAACTAGGGAGGAATCGAACCTTTGCCCCATGATTCACCTCTCTAACATGTAACACGGTTGGAAGTGATGAGGCGGTGGGAACCAATTGGAATTGATGGTTATGTGTACAAAATTAGCCAAGCGGGTTGAATCTCTGAAGGATTTGGCATATGTCAAGAAGCGGCATGCCAAGGATGTTAAACATTTAAAGGAAGAGATTCAGACCTTAAAGGAAGAGATGAATGGGTTGAACAAGCACAAGAGGCGCAAAGTTGGTGATTTCATCTTCATCCTCACTCTTGATGGTGATTCGGTGATCATGATTTGGGAAAAGCAGAAAGCAGACGAGGGAGGACAATTGATTTTGAAGATGAAGGAGATACAAGTAAAGGAGCAAAGGAAGCTGAAACTCATGGAGAGCAACTTGAAGATCAAGACATTTTCAATCCGCAAGCGATTTTACCATCGATTTTATTTCCCTGCTGAGCCAACTTTTGCCTTTGCAAGTGAAGAATTTGATAAATTGAAGAAAGACAAGGGTAAAGTAGTTATGGAAGATGTAAAGCAAGCTGGAAGAAAGATTTCAAAGAAAAGACAAGCCTGATTGTTCTTGATAGAGAAATTCTAAGAAAGATCTCTAAAGAACAAATCTTTGAAAAGAAAAACTTGAAGAATTGGAAGTTGCAAGCTTTATGGAAGCTAAAAGATTGGATAGAATGGAAGAAGATCCACTTTCCTTTGTTCAACCTACGGTTCTTAGAGAAAGACTCGAGTTTAGTTATGTTCCTCTTGAAGAAGATATTGAATTCTTGATTGCTAATAATGCGAAATCAAGAAAAAGGAAATTGACATGGTAGGTGATGCATCCTTAGCGAGGAACAAAGAACTACTCGGTTGAAGGATTTCATTCAAATGAAGAACAATCAAGCACTTGAAGATGTGATTAATACGGTCAAAAGGGTCAAAGAAATCAAGACAACCTACCAAGAGACAAATCCTTTCATATATGAAAACTTATTGTTGTCATGTTGGTAGTTGGAAGATGCATCAATTCAAAGGAATGTCACGATGATCAAGTTGAAAAGGCTTACTACATAACTCAAAAACAAGATAAAGATTTTATTGCAATGGGCTACGAAGAAGAAGCAAGAAGATTTCCTAGATTGAAGAAAGGCCAAAGTAAGTGATTCTCAAACTGTTAAGAAGACTAAGGTTGATGAAGATCAAACAATGTCTCGAGAAGGAAATTCCCTCTTGAGAAATTCTTTGAAGATCAATTGATTGGAATGATTGTGATTGAAGAAAGAGATTTTATCCGAACCACTGCAAGTTCGACATCCTATTATTGATTGGGAAGTTTTCATTGCTAGCAATTTTGCTTCATCATGGAAGATCACAAGGCTGGGAGGTGAAACTTCATCATTCATTCAATTTGAAGATCTTATAAAAGCTTTTGATAGAGATGACCTTGATGCATTATGGAGGTTAGTTCAAGAAAGGTTTAATGCTAAAGATCTCAAAGATACAAAGGAGATGCAGGTTGTGGATTAATCTTAGAAGGATTTATGAACCTAATGTTGATGATGATTTTGGAAGTTCTCATGTCCATGTTCTGGTACTAAATGGTTTTACTATGACTCATGTGAAGTTCATCATGTCTCTGACAAATGGAGTAGATGCATTTATGCTTCTTGAGAAAGAATATCAATCAGTGGAACTCTCCTTTGTTATGTTATGTACAACAATAAGAGTTCATGAAGACAATAAGAAAGTCGGAGAATTGTTACATAGACTTCAAGATCAATGTTCAAGAGCCATCTGAAGTTAAGGAAGAAGTGAAGTGTTTGGTTGAATTCCCAAATCCTGAAGATAATGCATATTGAAGAAACTTCTTGATTTGCGGAGAAATCATAAGTTTAGGGAGGATTGTTGGGAATAATCCGTTACCACGGATAGTTGTGGTTTACTTGCTTTGAATTAACACTAGCGGTGGAAGCGTATTCCACTGCTAGAACTTTGTTACCACTGCTATCGGTTTATGTTTAGTTAAATGCGTCTAGATAAGTATAGACTAGATCTTGTGTATATTCTATTATGTTAGCTTTATACTTATCTTGTAAAGGACTCCTTGTTGTATAAAAGGAGGTCCTAGGTCATTGTCTTAGGTACTTGTAAATTTACCTCGTATTACTCACAAAGGCTTCAGGTGTAACTCTAGTGATAAGCTAAGATCACTCGTATTATTCATCAATAATATTGGAGCTTAAGTTTTGTGTTTAATCGTGTTTATATACAATACATCATACAATCCATCTTCTAAGTATTACTAAGTAAATTCCGCGTGCTTAATAATATCATACAAAATATCATTGACACAAGGAGTGTGTCCAGATCCATTAGTACTTATTGGACAGGCACTTTAAAATCAGAACTGGTCACTTTAGTCTGAAGTATGTTTTGGATCAAAGAATTACTACTCCTTTTCAGTCTAAATAGTTGCCAAAGTTACTTGGTTTTGATTAGGACATAGAGTATAAAAAGGGAAAGAGAACACGATAGAGGATGCTTTATCAAGGATTGAAAGACAAGGAGCCTTATTCACCTTGGTGACTCCGGTGTTACTAATGAACCGATGAGCTGCGATGGTGTCTACTTGGTCTAGTGATCCAATTTTAAGAAGGTGGTGGAGGAGCTGAAACAAGGGACACTTCATCGGTAGTAAATATACTTGGCATAATGACCAGTTAAGGAGGAAGGACAAGTGGGTGGTAGGCAAAGATGAGGATCTCAGAACAAAGCTAGTGGCTCACTTTCATGGTACAGCTGTTGGTGGTCATTCTAGAGTACAGGCAACTACCAAAAGAATCACCACTTATTTCTATTGGAAAGGGTTAAGAAAGATGGTTAAGCAATGGGTAAGAAATTGTGACATTTGTCAAAGGAATAAGGCTGATTTATCTGCTTATCCAGGTTTGTTACAACCTTTGAGGGTTCCAGATAGAATTTGGGAAGACATTTCAATGGATTTCATAGAATCACTACCTATGTCTCATGGAAAAAGTGCTTTATTGGTGGTTGTGGACAGACTATCTAAATATGCTCATTTCCTCCCAATTAATCACCCCTATACAGCTTCTCAAGTATCTCAATTGTTCCTTGATAACGTCTACAAACTTCATGGATTACCAAAGTCCATAGTGAGTGACAGGGACAAGATTTTTATGAGTCCGTTTTGGCAATCATTGTTCAAGATGTTACAAGTGTAGTTAAAATGTCATGCATATCATCCACAAAGTGATGGTCAAGCAGTAGTCAACAAGTGTTTGGAGACATATCTCGGTGTATGATGGTGAATCTCAAAAGATTGGGTTAAGTGGATCTCATTGGTGAATATTGGTACAATACCAATTTTCATAGTGCCATTAATACTACTCCTTATGAAGTCGTGTATGGTCAAGCTCCTCCACACATATTCCTTATATGGCGAGATAGTCATGTTGATCTTTGTGGATAGGGCTTTGCGGATAAGAGAGCGAAAGTTCGGATGTTAAAGTTCAACCTCGAGAAGGCACAAGATAGAATGAAAGTGCAGGCAGACAAGCATAGAACTGATAGAGAATTTGAAATAGGAGCTTGGGTGTATATGAAGTTGCAGCCTTATAGACAATTAACTGTGAGACAAAGGAAGCAAAACAAGCTTTCTTCCAAGTTTTTTGGGCCATTTCAGGTTATCCAAAGAGTTGGGAAGGTGGCTTATAAACTTCAACTACCAACTAGTGCAAAAGTCCATCCAGTTTTCCATGTCTCTCAGTTGAAGCCATGTTTTTCTAAATCTGCTTCCATTGGAGATTTCCCTCAGTGTAATGATGAAGGATTGATAGCTACTACACCATTCAAGTTGCTGGATAGGAAAATGGTGAAACAAAACAACAGGATGGTAGTGTTTGGTCTTATTCAGTGGTCAAATGGTGATGTTGAAGATGCTACATGGGAGAATTTAGCTGACATTGTACAGAGGTTTCCAGAGTTTGTGCTTGATCCTTGAGGACAAGGATCATTTGAAGAAGGATGGATTGGTATATGCTCTTATGAACTCACATGACAAGCATGTGACACATTCAATCACACCCCAACACCATAACTGATTTTCCCTCCTTTATCACTTCCTTTAAATAGTTGCATTTCTCATTTTTTATGTATTCTCTCTCTTTCCAGTTTGTAACAAACTTCATAATTCCAATAACAAACCCATTTTACATTTCACTCCAATTTGCATTCTTGATATTGTAAATTCAGTGTTATGTTGTGATTAATCTTCAATCTTATTAGGATTCAGATTAAGCATGTAACAATTGGTATCAGAGCTAGCCCTACCTTTCGAGGTTCCAACACTCGGAGTGGTGGCCTATGGAGTGGTGGCTTGGACCAAAGAAGGTGCCAACCGCGACCAACATAGCCGTTACCAACGAGGACGTTGGTTCTTCAAGGGTGGGGTATTTTTACCATCCCACATCGCCCAAGTATGGGATTGGGCGGTGGTTTATAATGTCTAAGTGTCCCCTCCTCATCAAGCTAGCTTTTTGAGTGAGTTCTACACTTGGACTTATGAACTGACGCGAACCTAGTATGGGATAGGTTCGTATCAATTGATATACACTGTTTCGTGAATTGTTCTTCCTTCCTATCTCGATTTACCAAGCGGTGTATAACACATAGTTTTCAGAAAAAAGAACATTAGCTCAAGAGACTCTCAAACTGATATTGAACAAGAAGGAGCTCAAGCTACCAAAGACAAGGAGTTCACTACTACTCAAGTTGATTGTAGTGTTGATTGTAGTGATGAAACCTTTCACCGGAAATCTTAAAAGAAAGATGACTAAAGCTAAACAGGATTTATTAATGTAGTTACACTTAACATACTCCCTCAATCCAAAATTTCATGATTGCTAAGATCCTGATCATGATTTTATAATCTTATGATTTACGATACTATAATGCAAAAACGATTCGATCTTACGTAAGATCTTTGCAAGCATAGAATCTTAATCGGATCCCGATATTGACCATATGATCATAAGATATCGATCAAATCCGATCTTAGTTGCTCTAACCATAAGCTAAAAAACTACAAATAGTTTTACATAATTTAAAAATACAAAGTCAATCCTCTTAAACATTCTATAATTATAACTTAGGCCAATAATTTCATTAAACATTCATATAACTTTGTTTATGATATACAAAAACTTTAGATTTGTATGATATTACAACACTCGGTGTGTTTGGGGAGAACATGGGGCAGAACACAAAATAAACAGAACTTTATAAAATAAGTCTGGTTTGTCGTGCGAACATGAAACCATAAGCCCAAAGAACTTAAAACTTTAGCCCATAAAAATTTAAAACTTTAGCTCAGAACTATGAACCATAAATTACATATTTACCCACAAAAATATCTAACATATACCATAAAGCTCATTTAATTATATCGTTTTAGTAATTTTGTAATAATAAGCTCCACTCAAAGATATTCTTAAACGGATCTATAAAATCTAATTTCAACTTGAACATAATAAAAGCGTAATGCAAACAATTCATGTAAACATACCCTTATTAAAAAATAACAATTATATTAAGATCTTAATATCCCGATTCAATCTTACGATCTCGATTAACGAACCTAGGTAAAATCCCGAACTTGGAAACATTGCTAATTTTACTGTTTGCTATGCCAATTTTAGTAGTTCTAAAACGTTTGTCATAGTTCAAAAAAAAACGTTTGTCCAATTTTAGCTGTTCTAAAACATTTGTCCATTTATACCAGTATCTCTTTCGGTTCTTCGATCGTGATATAATTAATTGAAAACATTGATTATTGGTCAAAAGAACCAGTATGCGGCTTTTTTTTAAAAACAATACGGTAATAATTGCATTTTTCTTAAATTGTGTTCTTTTCTCAAGTTAAAAATAATTTTGGGATGAAAGGGGTACAATGCTACACTTGTGCATCACATCATAGAGGGGTACGTGCAGTAAGTTATAGGCGCCACTCTATAACATTCCCGTAACACTGCGCAGATTATAGGCGCCACCAAGTCATATTTTACTACTCTATAACATTCATGTAATACAAACCAAAAAGACACAAAATATATAATCGGTCAACACCCATTTTGCCAACCACGATGGAACCTATAACGCTATAGCACAAGACATGGTGCAATGGTTGCAGGCACCAAATGTGCCACTTCTGCACTATAACAAGGCGGGTGGCTGGTTACACCTTGCTTTCTTACCATTATCCAGCATCATTTATAAACCCGAAGTTCATAATAAGTTATAGATGGTTTATGTACAAAGTACGCCGGGAATGATATATTCTACATTGCTTCTTACCAATTAGGTGGTATGTTTAAACCCATAGTTTACAGGGAGTTGTAGTATGAGTATACTCCCACAAACGAATAAGTTTATAAATTACAAAATTACATACCAGTATATAAGGGCAAAACTTGCATGCAAAAAACCTATGATCCAAAGCATCAAACCATTTCCTCCAATAACCCGACTGCCCCATTCGTATTCAAATCTTTATCGATCACATGAGAAGCAAAAAGTGCTATGAGCAATGGGTTCTTTCTTAAGCAAGTTACGAAATCGGCCTTACTGATGAGACCATCAGCATCTCCGTCGAAAAGATTGAACAGTCCATGCATCTGCAATATTGAATATTAACCTCATGAGATTGTCGGGGGTATGCATGGTATTTGAAAAGATTAAGGGCGACCTATCAACAACTAACCTCATCCGTGCTTATGCTTCCGATGGCTGGCATCAATGAAGCACCAAGCTGTGGAAAATTCAAGAAATCAATTACTCTGTATTTGATAAGTTAGATAAAGGTAGTAAAACGGGCGGTCCAAACGGGTGGGGTATCAGGCCAATCGGAAATGGGTAGTTTCTAGTTCGGGTAAACTAAAGCAGTAATATGATTGCAAAAACTACAGTGATGATAATCGTATTTATAAACAAATTACGATGTTTTATGCGGTAAGACTACACATGGAGAGTTTTGATTATTTTCAACTCATTTGACCCATTGTGATATTTATAAAACTTTTAGGCAATGTTTAAAATTTACTTATTTGACCCATATGACGGAAATTTAATGAAAGTATTACTTCTTGCTCAGAAATGTAATGATCTTGATCAGCGTCGCTTTCATAAAAGGCTATTTCACAAGCTCGTCTGAATAATGGCTGGTTGAGTACGTGAGCTGATCCTACCAAGAACTGCATAATTCAAAAAAAATTAAGCTTAGGAATTCTGGTGTAAATCAAGAAAAATACTACCCTTAAATTGCAAAAATCGTCCTACTGGTTTGGCTAAATTGCAGATTTCGTCCTTTTGGTTTGGAAATTGCAGGCGGCCTCCCTGTGAAGTAACCTTGGGTCCATTTTCGTCCTTGCAAAAGTGACATAACTAATATACCCTCTTCTTCTTCTTCCCTTATTTTCTCATTGAATTTATATTTTCTTATAAATAAAAAAATTTACCCAGATTTAACTCAGCAACATCAAATATCACCAACTTAGAATTAAGAATACCCATATCAATCAAGAGACACACCACACACACACAAAACACACATTCCTACACGTACACAACTAATATGAGCACCACCGTTATCTTCATCATCTATAATCATCAACCAACATCCGCCAACACCACCATCGTTTGATGGTCGGAATATCCAAATCTGGTCACGTTTGGGTTCCAGATCTAGTTTCACAGTTTTATGTGTGTTTTCAGAGGTTTGATCTCACAGATGGATTTCCGGATCTGGTTTCATTGCATTGTAGTAAACAAATGAACATGCAATAATTGTTTTTGATTTATTGTTCAAATTAAACAATTCAACAATGAAAGATTTGTGGTAGCTGACGTGATGGGTGGGGTTTAAATGGCTTCCAAATTGATTTTTTTTTTTTTAATCAAACATTTGATTTAGTTCTAAAGTGGGTTTTAGATTAAAAGATATGTAAACATTTTTTGCCAATGTGATCGAAGATATGAGCGTGTTCTTTGTCTTCATCATTTTTTATTCAAAAGAAAACATAAATTCAATAAGAAAATAAGATGAAGGTATATTAGTCATTTCACTTTGGCCAAGGACGAAAATGGACCCAAAGTTTCCCCACAGGGAGGCCGCCTGCAAATTTCCAAACCATAAAGACGGAATCTGCAATTTGGTCAAACCACGAGAACGATTTTTGCAATTTACTCTACCTCTTTAAAGGTGATTTTCCTGTTCTTGCAAACATCAATGAACTCAAACATCTGCGGAAAAAGACAATACTACTAATAAGCCATCCATGATGACAGAAAGACAAGGCAAGTAAGAACTCAAACAGCTGTGGTAAAAGATGATACTACTAATAAGCCATCTATGATGACAGAAATACAATATGACAATGGCAAATAAGTAATTTTAGCATAAAATGTGGTTAAATAAGACTACGTAACAGTTATTTTGGGCTAGAGTACAAAATAAGTTGCTGACCTTTTCAGAGAGACCACAAGGCTTTAACCTTAAAACCCTTGAAAAATCATGAAAGTTGACGCTTCCACTGCGAAAGAAAAGGTTCAAAAGATTGTTAAAATAACTACCATTTTCTGTTAAGACTCTAGACATGCAATTATGCTAGATTAAGATGAATGCCTATAAATGTTTTCCAAGACAATGGGAGAGTTGAAATGATTATCTACAAGTGTTTACTTGTTTGGGTTTGGAATGACACTTCCAAGTTCCAACACTTATTGTTCAAATTTTTTTATATTATATATCTAGCTAAATTAAGACAAAGATAATTACTCCAGCTAAAGAACCTCCAAACCCAGGAATGGAGGATTGTTAATAGAAGAATCTCAAAGGCCTTGTTATGCGTAATGGAACCCTAAGTCTTGAATACTAACGAGAACCACCATACAATATAAACCTGATAGCACAACCAAATTTCCTTCTCAGCCAAGGATTCACCACCCCATACTTACGCAGTATTTGGCCCTTCACATGCAAGCAGGTAACTCGCATTTCACGAAGTAAAGTACCACAAGTGAAATTAATACGTAAACCCTTAGTAAGCATGGGACAAGGTTTTATAGCTAAGAAGAAAGATTTACTAGAGCTCCCAATAGTTGTGGAACACATTCATGACTTAAATTCTATCGCGTTCTACAGGAACAATTAGATTCTGCTATCAACAAGCTCCAATCCCGAATTTTAGGGTTTTTAGGATCCTCGACTCAACTAGTTATTTTTATCCGAACTTTCAAGAATAGTTTGAACAAAGATGATCCCTTAGACCTAACTAGTGGATTTTGGTTTAGCGTGCTTAGATAATTAACATAATAAGTTGTTATACCTAGAATTGTAACACAACTTAACATTGCTTCTAGACCAAGCACTTTGTGTACCATAATGGCCTGCAACTAGAAAGAGGAATATGAATGATGGATTGGTGAGTCAGGAATTTCAAACACGAATCTTATACACGGGTCAGATAAATCAAAGTTGATAATTTGGATATTTTTTAGTTGGATCTATAAAAAAAATCGTTAACCAGAATGGGTCCAGAACATAAACAGAGAGCCCTAGACTCTGATGTGACCGAGTCTTGTACTGTGAGTTATGATATATGGTTACCATATACGGATCCAGAACATAAACAAATAGGGTCAGAAAGATGGAGCACGAATCCGTAATTTCATTGTTCGAAACAATTCAAAGCCACTTTCTATAATCTAGTGTTTACCCTTGTTTCTTTTCTATTCCACAAACCCGAAAAATAAGATTTGGTTTTCCACTGTTTCGGCTTCATACATACGTTGCTGTCAAGCGGTGCAAGCTCACATTCCTCCATGTTAAAGTGCTCGGTGTGGTCACGAACCCATTGCACCAAACACAGGTGGCACAGTGCCAAGCCGGCGCCACCACACCTTTACTGCGCCAAGGCGCGAGTGAAGGCCTTGGCTTGAGCCAAAGAGGAGAAAATGAGTGTTTTTGTTTATCTCTTTTGTATTTTAAATGTTTGAATGTGTTTTTGTAGTGTGTGGTTTTGTGTTTTTGCAGGTTGCAGAGAATTGAAGAGCCCATGAAGATGATTTTTTTTTTTTTTTTGTTATAAAGAATTTTACAAGTTTAGTCCCCCTTGTATTATGGTTTAAATGAAAATGAACCAAACTACGAAAACTATATATAAATTAAGTATAAATTATAAAACAAAGTGCAAAGTATCTAAATTTAATGTAATTTTTATATTTTTGCGTAAGATGTTTTATATAAAGTATATTTTAAATTTTAATGAATGAAAAATTAGTTGCTTTGAAAAAAATGGAAAAGAAAATAAAATGGTGGGACCCAAAAGTGGGGTTTTGGCTTGAGTGACTAGGGGTTTTTTGGTGTGCGAGTGATAAAGGAAATGAAAAGGAAAAGTGTTGAGATGGCATGACGTAGCACACCTTTTTCCCTTTGGCTTGAGCCACCATACCTGGTGCTCTTACAGGGGTTGTTATGGTTAGCAAATGGTGTATTGCTTTTATTTAAAAAGTTGTGTCCACATGCATAACATGATAAAATATTTGTCTAATTAGGAACAAATATTGAGTCCCGTTGAGTGCATTTAGAGGTTGCAACATGTTTCCAACATGTGTTCAATGTTGTTGTTGGCACGTGTTTTAGTCTTCTGGATTGAATTTTGGTGTAAGAAGCCGTTCATGATTCACATATTTGCTCCAAGTTGAAGTTTGTTAACGATGGATATTGATTAAAGTTTATCTGGTTTACCAATATTTCTGATTTAGAAACTTTGACATTCTTTAGTGCATTTTTTTATCCTTTCAGAAATAGCTACATAGCTCACAATGACACTACAAGTCTGCAAGTACAGCAGTTATACAGAACTAATTCACTTGAAAATAAAAGGATTTGTATTTGTAATCGTGAGCGCCGAAAGTTAGGAGATCACACCATGATAAATCAAAAGCCATGCCACAAACATACAAAAAGCACACCAGAATAAGACTATAGGGTATAACATACCTCGGATCTGGATTCATGGCAAGAAATATATCCAAAAAGTCTAAGGCGTCTGACGAGCTCAAATGGAATAACTGAACACACAAAAAACACAAAATTGCATGCCGAATATAGAAATGTATAAAAAACACTAGACAATTTTGAAAAATGTTATCTTGTATTAGCAATAAAAGATACTGCACATAAAATGGAAAATGTAAGCTCACTTCTTGAATCTTTGCCATTTCAACCACAAAGAGAGACGGATTTTCCTGCAAAAAGAATTAAAACAATGTTGACATGTTAAATTCAAATAAAATATATATATATATGAATTGAAACAATTTATAAATATACATAAAAGAAAATTTCAAATCGATGATTTACAGTTGTAAATTAAACCTTGTGTTTCTATTCAGTTTGTAGGTTCAATATCACAGATCTCTGAAGATTAGCACATAACTGAAGTTTGTTATTTTCAAAAATTTATGCAAAGTTTTAAAGTTTGCATAATTTAGCAAAAGTAGGTATACCTGTCCAGAATCAGCTGCCTTTGAAAGAATCATGTAATCGACAAAGGTATGAGATGTTTGTACAACGTTAAGAGCACGAGCCATGGCTCTACCTGTCTGCATCAAATATTTATTTATGACTATTAAAAAAAGGTTAATAAACTTAGATGTGAGTACATATATACCATCAAATGAGAGAGAGAAACTCACTTTCTCAGCAAAACGAACAGCACTTTCCTTATGATGTTCCGAAGGTGTAACAACCGGAAGATATTCAATCTGATCAATTTTAGTAAATTGTTATCACCTTTTTAGACTGCATACACACATTAGAGTAGTTTAACCAGAATATAAGCATATATAAGCACCTCCATAAAATTGTGGAATTGTGTGAACATTCTAAACATAAGTGTCGCCAAAGAAATATGACCCCTGCAAAACATATTTAAAAAAGACTCATTAAACACGAGATTAATTATTGAGAACTATATAAACTGGATTTTTTTAATTATATATAATCTTACCATGATTGATCAAAATGTACATGAGGATAACGAACCACCACTGGTTGAATAGGATAACCAGGTATAAATGCACCATGTTGGAAAGAAATTAGCAGCCTTCCATTGGTTGTTGTTCCCTCGGGAAATAAAAGTAGCCGAGGAAATCTGTCACTTGAGGCCTTTCTCTGTATTGAAAATTCTTAACAACACATTTTGTATCAAATTCCTTATATATATCGAAAAGAAAAATAAAAATCTAACTTTTTAACAAGTGAGGGTGTGTTACCTTTATCTCATTTACAGCATGCTTCCGTGATTGGTGTGAAAATCTATTCACATATATAACCTATGTATAAGAAAACGGAAGATCAAATTTGCATGAAGATTCAAGATGTTCATGAATGACAATTGCACTAAGAGAAGAAATACTGATGAATTTAGTTTACCTGCATAGCTCTAATAATGGTGCCAACAAAGGGCATTGAATCATGGGACTCAGATGCAACAATTGTTGGAAATAATTCGTAGAAAAAGAATATTGGATCTATATATGATACATGATTAGATACAAGGATTGGAGCGGTTTCTCTAGGAGCTGGTTTTCCCCTTCGTTTTATCCAATGGTAGCTGAAAATGCAAAGAGAAGTGGTATACACATACCGTAAGGATGTCTGCAAACTGATAGGTGTTTGGTATTGAGTTTTAAAGTTTCAAATCACAGATAATCAGTTTCTAGTGTTTGGTTACTTGTTAAAGTCAAACTAATTCTCGCTAATGTAAATAAGTTGAGTAGATAATGAAAGTTGGATGATCAGTTTAGGAGTAGGCGAGTAGCTTCAACAAAACCGATGATCATCTATCATTTTAGGGTCATTGTACCATGTATGATGTGACGATGTGTATTCTCCAATATTCAGTATTTAAAGAAAAGAAAAAGTATTACGTCTTCAAAATTCAAACACTATCTTCAATATAGCAATTTGTTACAACTGATTATCTCATATTCTCATTCCTATATTGCATACCACTTAACGAATTCCAAAAGGCAATCATACTCTTATTTACTCAAAGATCAAATCAATAGGTTTTCATGGTAATTGCACAAAGCATGTATTCAAACCCTGATCAAACACTTATTAAACAAAATATTTCTAAAAATATTACTAACGGGTGTTTGGAATTGGATCTTAAAAGTGATTTTCTGATTATTAACTCTCTAATATTCAGTTTTGGGAAGTGAAACTAGTTTTGATTATGCGACATGTAATAACCAGTTTTACATAATCAGTGCAAGAGCAGCTGAATCGGAACTGATGATTATTCAATATTTAACAATCATTTTACATCTAAATCCTTAAATAATCAGAAATTGCCAAGCACTAAAACAGCTATCAGTCAATCATAACTTCAAATCCAAACACTATCTCCTGTACCCGTTTCGTTACAACTTATTCCATATCACATAATTACTTCCAGAAAGCGATAATACTACTATTTAGTCAAATGATCAAAGGCAACTAAACAGCAACATATACTCAAACTCATAAACACGTAACAATCGAGCAGAAAAAAACTTACCCAAATGCAAACAAAATCCCTCTAGTACACAACCTAGTAATCCACATAACCCGACATCGCCACTTGGGCATGGGATTCTGCTTATCTTTCCAACCATTCAAAGCAAATTTAGTAGCAACATAACCAACACACAAACACAAACCAAACAAAACAAGTCTAACCAAAGCTATAGGAACACAAACAATAATCTTAACCCATTCATAAACCCCTTCAGCTTTTGGTGTATGGTTCCTAAATGGATCCACTGTACTTGACCCGGGTACTTCATACCCATTTGACCCAATAAACCTATATGGGTTTTGATCACAATCCAAAAGGGTATCTAAATCTATATTTACTCTACATTCATGTTCATCTGATGATGATAGTAATGGGGTTTCAAGATCTTTAACTGAAGACATTGTTGTGTTTTGTAAGGTTTTTTTTTAAGAGTGTAGTTTTTATGTTTTTTTGGTGGTCACTCTTATATATGAATTCTTATTAGTATTTTCACATTTGGTGAAGATTGTATTTATGGATTTATGGGTGAGTTGTAAAATAAGTGATGGACAAGCAATTTGGTCCATGAAAAAATAGGATTGCGTGTTTAGTGTGATAGTGGCACTGACAAGTTTGTTAATGTGTTACTCCTCCGTCTCAAATCATAGTCATATTTATTTTTGGGTTGTCTCTGAAATTATTGTCTTCCATTTTAGTAATAAAAGGTAATTTTGTGAGGAATATTATTGTGTGGTTTAAAATTGTAGTGGCCACTTTTATTAAACTTTGTGTTTTGTCTCACGACGATAAATTTGAGACGGAGGGAGTACTACGGAATATTATATTTGGATCTAGAATTTTTTATGTGTTGGGAAGTGGAAAGTGGAAACAAGTGGTTGTTTTGTGTTTGGTTTTTTATTGTTTTAGTGGATTTATCATATAAAATAAATTTTAGAATTAGTATTGTTTTATTTGTTTACTGTTAGAGTGTGTTTGGTTAAGAGAATTGAAGATGGAGAAATGGAAATGAACTTTAATTAAGTGTTTGGTAAATCGGAGAAATGGAAAAAGCGGAGAA
This sequence comes from Chrysanthemum lavandulifolium, assembly GCA_022545495.1. Classification (NCBI taxonomy): domain Eukaryota; kingdom Viridiplantae; phylum Streptophyta; class Magnoliopsida; order Asterales; family Asteraceae; genus Chrysanthemum; species Chrysanthemum lavandulifolium. The sequence continues at coordinate 215,254,238 of CM040241.1, forward strand.
ATTGGAGAAATTGGTGGGAAATGAGAGAGTTGAGTAGTGTAATTTAAGTGGCACGTTTCAAATAATTTTATGAAGAAATTGGAGAAATAGATTAATTTTTGAAAAAATGTTTTTTTTTTACATTTAAAAAAATTTAAAATATTTTAAAAAAATTATTTAAAAAAGTTTAAAATTATTTTTAAAAAAATAAGTTTTTTAAATAAATACATTTAAAAATATTTTTAAAAAAACAAGTTTTTTAAGTAAATACATTTTAAAAAATAAGTTTTTTAATAATTTTTTAAAGAAAGTACATAAATTTAAAAAAATAAATTTTAAAAGAAAGATATATTTTTTTTAAATAATTTTTTAAATATTTTTAAAATTTTTATTTAGACAAAATATTATTTAAATAAAAAAGTTTAGTTTTAAGATTCAGTCTGCATTGTTCAAACATTAGAATTGAGCAAAATTCTCTTGATTTACATACTGCGAGATTACATTCTCTACTTCGTTTTAACTTCTGCAATTTCTCTACCAAACGCACCATAAGTTTCTTCAAGTCATCGTCAAGGAGGTGATGTGGCTGGTCATACCGACATAAGGTCGTTCACATTAAGAAAAATGTCATCTAGTTGAAAAAAATATATATATATATCACCAAGTAAAAAATGTCACTAAAAAGAGAAAAAAATGTCACACCAAAAGTATTAAAAGAGTGTAAAAAAAGAATCACCTGATTCTCCCTCACTTAAAAAAGTGCAGGTAGAAAGTCTAGTAGGTAAAAGTCTATTTATATTGACACAAAAAGTGTGAGTACATGTTTTTGCCTTTTGCAACACATTTTGTTTATAAAAAATATCATTAAATCTCAAAAATTTAAGCTTTTGCTCATATTTTTTTAAAAATATCATTGAAAGATTAGATTTAATGACACTTTTTTGTGTCACTAAAAGTTTGTTTTCTTGTAGTGGTTAAAGAAAATTCACGTGTAGTTAAATTAAAAACATGTCTTGATTAATCACGTATCTAAGTTGGAAACATGACTTGATTAACAAAAAAGTTTATGGAAGGAAGAAAAACAAAAAACAAGAACAAAGAAAAAGAAACGAAAAAGATTTTTGTTAATTGTTGCTTTAACAAGACCAACTTTTTTGTTGTCGTAATTAATAATTAAAGTAGTAAATGTTGTAGCACGCCGGTTTATAAGTCAAGCAGGTTGCATCTACACTTTTTAAGCAACTAGGTGTCTATTTCACAAGTTTGCCTTAATAGCAATTCTTGACTAAATGTAGCTTTATGTTTCGATTATCTATATCCATGGTCAATATGTATAGTCGGTTGCATCTAATTGTAGTTGTGTGTTTCTGTTTTCTATAGTTATTATTAGGCGATATATTATTAGGCTTTGGCTCATCTTTGGGTTCGAATTCATTAAAATTTTCATGTATTGTCTTCGTAAGTATTTTTTAACAAAACGTATCTCTTACTGGATAAATATTGTTTAATATAGTATCCAAGCAGGTCTTATCTTGATATATTGTCAGCAACCTTGAGCCGAAGTTTTAAGCCACTCGTCAAACCTTGGCAGTGCTGATTATCATTTTCCAAAAGCAAAAATCACTTTTTGGATTCAACCCTAGCTTGTCACTATTTAGACCATAAATCCTTAACCGTAAAGAGTTAACTAATGATGCATGTGCCGTTGACTTCATAATTAAATTTCGAAGAGAAACAAATAGGGAATCGTTGTCGTAGCCTTAAGGACGCGTTGTCACGCGCCGTAACAAGTTCTCATGTTTAAAAAACAACATTGACTCATTGTTTTGCTTATAACTCTCGGACCACTAAGAGTTAGATGACGCCGTCAGTGACCGTGGATTTGTAATTATATTTCGAAAAAAATATATATATTGTAGATAACGTTTATCCGTTGCGACTGGTTACTATCAAAGCCCTGATTCTTTATCAAGATATCTATTTTTATTTTTGTTTTTTAGTAATTGTAGTTTACACTCCAATACTCCAATTCGAGCTTTCGCGATTTCGCCGCTTGATCTGCGATGCTATATTAATCAATAAATTATAAGGCGTGTTTTAGGTTCATTAGGGTTTCCATGTATTATTTTTATAAGTATACCCTAAATAAAACGTATCTCCTGCAGGGTTTCATTTTCAGGGTCGGCCCTGACCATGGGCGGGTTGGGCAACGGCCCAGGGCATCAACAAAACAGGGGGCATCACATAGGGCAGACCCAGCATATACTACACAGGGGTAGTAGCTGCCACATTCTGTTTGAGCCTATGAAATGTAAAAATAACGAGGATTTGGATGGTGTCACCACCAACCACTAATGCTTTTGATTATGATTATCGATCTATGATTGAATAAGTAAAAATTTAGAAAATAAAAAAGTTGCACAAGTATGTTGTTTAGGATGGAAAACATAGTGAGGTGAAGAAAAGAAAATGAGGAGGGAAAGAGAGAGTTAGAAAAAGAACCACGACAAAAAAAGAAGACCACATATTGTTTGAAGTTTATGTTTCTTATTAGAGCACACGGTATGCAACCCAATAAAGAATATCATACCTTTTTGGATATGCTATTTGGTCCATGGAAAACTCCACATATAGAAATTTCAGGCTTACAAAGTTCCAAATTTGTATTGAGTGTATTTTAAAGGTTGTTATTGCCCTTAGAGAAGACAATAGTAAAACTTAGAGATGACAAGGTGGGTGGGTCATACAGGTCACAAAATGTTCTGGTATGGATTATGAGTTGTGTGGTTGACCAGATGACACTTTCTTATTATAAATATGATAACAAGACTATGACACTTAATCTTTGGGTAAAGGGTGTGGAAAACGTAGAGGGGGGGGGTGAATATGTTTCCGTTTCAAACTTAAAACTTTTGTATCAAATATAGTATAAAACATTTCATTTGCTAATCTCGACGCGATGATGCATTTAACGCATTATTGCATGTAAGGCCAACCCCTTAATATCACATAAGATTCCGCAAGATTAATGGTTCATTATAAATCAAGTTTCACCATTATTAGTCCGGTTGCTTTTTCTTGATCAAGCGTGTCATAATATGTAAAGTGTTAAATATAGTTTATGACTATATGAAGACCATGTATGCATCACAAACATAAGCATCAACCACATAGACAATCAACAATATAAAGCAAGAATAAAAGTAAAGTGATAAGTAAAAGGATACACAAACCAACACGGGATTTATAGTGGTTCGGTCCGAGCTTCTCTTCTTACTACTCCACTCCCGAGTACCCGACTCGAGAGTTACTTCACTAGATCAACAAACTCCATTCTCGTGGAGAAAACCTTACACAACGTCGCCTACACTTTATCCGGTACAAGGCTAGACACCGAGTTCTTCCACGAGGTAGAACCACACCTATCAGCGTCGCCTACACTTTATCCGGTACAAGGCTAGATACCAGGTTCTTCCATGAGGTAGAACCAAACATATCACAACGTCGCCTACACTTTATCTGGTACAAGGCTAGATATCGGGTTCCATTACAAATGAGGAACCATTACCCGACCAACACGACATATCTATGACACCCGCTATGTTTTGTGGCCCAACATAACAAACCTTGTGTTTTATGGCACAAACACATAAACCATCTAATCTAGTTATAGATACAAGAATATGATACTAAACAATATCCAAGACAATGTGTCTAATGGATATGAATTCCTAAACCAAACATCAAGAACACAAAGCATGATGTAGTTAGTCTTCCATGAATGAAGATGACAAGTTTCCCAAGCTTGTTGTAGAAGATATTCACGTGCTTGTATGCTTGTGATGGGTGATCACTTCAGTAGGTAAGGATGCAAGATCTCTAGGCTTGCTTTGGAGGATCACTTCGGGAGTAAGCTTACAACAAATGAAAGTTAGAAGCATTATGATCATATGAGATGAGGGTGGGTTACATGTTTCCTAATGATCTAAATATGTTAGAAGTGGTGGAGAGAAAGTAATGTGTGAAGGTGTTAAAATATGGTGAGAATTGGTTTGATATTTATAGGCAAAAAGACCAAAACAAGTTTCTGTCCCAAGGATCCCTTCTGAGAGGGATCCGGCCCTTATAGCCCAGGGATCCGTGGGATCCGGCGACGCTCCTCATTATTTGGGTTATGGGTCTTGGGTCATGGGTCATGGGTACTCAACTATATACAATGTATCTAGACAAAGGGTTATGGACTTTGGGTCATGGGTTATGGATCATGGTATTTACCCAACACATACACTTTTGTTTATGTATTTTATAAAATGTAAGTAACCAAGATTACTTAAGTGTTTAACTAAACATGTTTAATGGTTTGTTAGGGATTTGATCATAACGCAACATAACAAACATGTACGAACCTGTGTTGTAGCATACAAGGACTTGAGTCGTTGAGAGGTGTTGAAAGTATGTTGAGACAAAATATAATTACAAGTAACTTATACATTTTACGTTATGTATTACAAGTTACATGTTTGTCATTAACAAAACAAACGAGAATGTATAGATTAAATATCGTAATATTTGCACTAACAATCTCCCTTTTGATGATGACAAATATATGTAAACCTAATAGATAGGTAAAATGTCAAAGTTACTTGTGTCCATCTTCTTTACATTACCTTCTCCATTTACACTCTTCTCCCTTTTGTTGAAATAAAAGGGTGCGTCATGGAGTTTAAACTTAATTTCTCCCAAGAATGGCGAGTTTTCATCATCAGATTAGTGAAGTTAAATTGAAAACACCTTATTGCTCCCATTGTTGTACACGATTGGCACTCCATGCCAATACCTTTAACATGAAACACTAATGGAGGAAGAGAAGAATTATCAACAAGATTCACTTCAGTGGTCTTGATGATTGATGAGTGTCTAAATCTCATCGTTTTGTCCATTTAAAATGCCAAAACATCGAAAACACTCGAAATGCATCAAAATGATAAAAATATCACAAATAAGTGTTTTAAGTGTTTTAAATGCAAAAATATCAAAATCGGATGAAAAGCATATCAAGTTTGCATAATTGGCGGTTTAGTCCCCAGTTTCAAAAGTTGTCAAAAATAGTCACTGGTAAATCAAAATAAAGAAAAATGTTATTTAAAGTCCCAAGGTTCATAAGTTGTAAAATTGGTCCTTGAAATTTAAAATTGCAAAATTACAACTTTAGTCCCTAATCTTTGAAAAATGACATAAATAGTCCTTGGATTTTAAAAATGGAAAATAATAAAAATTAGTCCTTGTACTATTCATATTTGGCAGGAATGGTCCTTGTGTTAACTTTGGATTGTTGGCGAGTTCATTTTCAAAACAGAAAATTACAAGATTAGTCCTTGTGTATTAAACAAACCAATTGGACCCTTTGTATTTTAAACCCACCAAACAAAAGAACCCACCAAATACCTGACCCCCATTTGGACCCCCTTTATTAATATCCATGGTCGAATATAGTCGACCCCATGAAACCACAGTCTTGTACATCCCTTCCTCTTTGTAAAACCAAAACCGGAGGTGTTTTTCCATCTTTCCACATTTCCACTGTCTTTCCACTTGTATACCCACTCCCCTCCACCTCTACAATCTCCCAAACTTTTTTAAATGCCAAAAACCTGCTCTTGACTATTTTGGCGCCAAAACTCCAAATGGATGGTTCTGATGATTTTGACCAATCTAATGGTTGAGATGAGCTGGGAAAGATTCAGAGATGTCGACAAGTCTCTAAAAGATATCTATAAAGAAGAATGGTGCAATGTAGATAGCTATGAAGTGTAATTTTTAATTTTCTAAGTCGTTTTAATTAGTTTAAGCTTTCAAGTGTAATTTCCAGCTTTCAAGTACTGTTTCTAGTCATTTCAGTGTATTGTTAAACTTTTTCAAGTATCAATTTCAAGTCTTAATCATATTTCCAGTTTATGCAATTTTTCAAGTTCAAAATCTCATGTTATGTTAATGTTGTTGTTAGTTGTTGTATGGACTGAGTAAGCTAACATAAGCTCCTAGATAGCTTCTAAAAGCTATTAGATACCATAAAACTCAGTTTAGCATCCAAAAGAAAAAATTACCAAAAATACAAATAAATCAGTTAAAAATAAAAAATCCATGGAAGTGAAGATCAAAGCTGGAGCAGGGTTAATAAAGGATTGCCCTTGGGTTTAGTGCTTATTGGGAAGCTTTAGGTTGTGTTTGTGTGCCTCAGTTCTCAGTCTTGTGCTTGGATCCAATTTGTAAGCCTTTTGATCCATTTTGGCATTTCACTGTGTAAGACATTCATAAGCTTAAATCTCTGTTGTTTCATGTTTATCTAGTCTCATATTATGATAATATAAGTTCTTGAATCTAGTGCATGGTCTGAATTTGTGAAAGTCTTTGAAAATCTTCAAATCAGTTTCATAAAGTGGTGTTTGGATTTACTTAAGTATCTGTGTTAGAAGGTATTTAAGTTGTTACTTATTGTTGTTATGTGTCACAATAGCATCTATTAGCTCAGTAAAACCATAAATCTAGTCCTAGTTTACTAAAAAGTCAAATTAGCTTCTAATCTCATATTGCCAGTTAACTGTTAGGATTTTTGATTACATAATCATCATTATAGCTTTAAAAGTTGTTAAGATTAGTTAAACCAGTCTTATTATAGCTTAAAACAACATAATCAATCAATTAGAGGTAATTAAAATTCACTTAAGTCAACTTAGCTCATTAATTAAAAAAGTCAAAACATGCCCTGTGCACAGATTTGCTAGCCTACTTCACAAGCTCTCACAGAGCTTATTAGTTAGCCTTAGCTTGTGCATTTTAGCTTTTTGAAAAGCTAACCTAGCTATCTTAAGGTTTCAAGTTTAATTTTCTACTTTATAGCTTATTTGATTAGCCTGCTTATAGCTTTTTAGTTGTCCCATTTTGTGTGAACACGAAAACTCGGTGTTTACCGACTTTTTCTCAAGCTCACCATAAGCTCATTAGTCATCACCACGGTGAGAGCTTTAGCTTTTGGAAAGGCGAGTTGGTCGACTTATTAATTCTGATCTTATTTTCATTTCTTAGCTTATTTCAGTGCTTAAATATAAGCTTAAAGTTGCCTAGAAACCATAAAGTGTCCTGTTTAACAGTTTAGCTAAGTGCTTATTTGTAGTTTATTCAGTGCTTATTTCTAGTAATTGTGCTTATTCAGTTTTAATTTTAGCTTATTATCAGTGTTTAGCTTATTCTCAGTCACCTTTGCTTATTGGTTAGCTTATTAGCCATTTGGCTTAAGCTTGTGCTTATTCTTAGTATTTGCTCTTTGTTAAGTAAAATAAGCTCAAAGCGAGCTTATTGGTAGTTTTATAAAGCGTTGTAGTTTTGAACTTTGCTTATTTTAGTGTGCTTATTAAGTTTGTAAAGAAAAATCAAAAAATAAAAAGTTTGCAAAAAGCCATTCCTGGGATTCGAACACTGGCCACCCAGCTCACCACACACACACCATACCAACTGCCATTGGGTCTTTGACTGGTTTAACTTTGCACAATTTAATATATACCCCGTTTTGTCCATTTAAGCTTATACGTATAAATTAGCTTATTTACAGCTTATTAAAACAAGCTTTTTCAACTTTTGTATTTTTCTTAGCTTTGTATTAGTATAAAGTATTTTACAAAAAAGTTTCAGATTTTCCTTAATAGTTTTAGTATTTTTAATCATTTAATTAGTCTAAAATAGTATTTAATTCATAATAAAAATATAAAAGTCAAAAAATATAAATCTTTTTCTAAAATTTTCTTTTGTCATATAGTAAGTAAGAAAATTGTTTGTACACTCGTAGGACTTTTATTTCACAAATTTTACGTTTTATCTTGCGCACTCGCGTAATTTTTACATATAACGCACGTTTTCATTCTAGGTCACGTTTTTAGGTAATTTAGGTTTACGTTTTAATTAAAATAGTTTATTTAAGTTATTTTGTTTTATAAATCAAGAAAAACATCATTTTAAATATAGTGATAGCGTTTATTTAATATAATTTAGCTTTTTAATTTTCTTTAATTTGCATTTAAGCCCCTGTAATTTACAAAACTTTTCTTTAGGTATAAATATTCCAAAATCCTTCTTGATCACTATCCTTAGTGATTATTCGACATCTGAGCGTGTTAAACACCATTCATCCTCCGTGGGACTTAACGACTGTGGAAACACTATACTCTCCGGATCTTAATTGCATTGCTTTACGAAATTGTTTTAAGTTTATTACGGTTGACCATTCACAAGTGGTTAGCTTGTGTGATTAAACTTGACTGTTTGGGAGCCAATCAATGATGACGAAGCCTAGCAACTCATAACCTTGAGCTTGCACGTCTTCAAGAGGTGGTGACCTCGCCTTTAAGAGGAACCTAGAGAATCGCACAAAGAAAAAATACATAGAAAGATCCTTTGAATTATAACCATTGTTGCCAGCGGATCAATGGATCAAATTTTAAGGCTTAACCTACATCAAGGTTAGTGTTAAGGAATGAAAAAATATATATATGATGAGAAAGAAATCTCCCTTTGTTGAAACATAAAGGAATTTTAAAGAATGAATGTGCATGCTCCCTCGACGGTTGCTCCCCCTTGTTAAGGCGTCAGTATTTTAGGAAGCTAAGGCGAAAGTATTGCAAAATTTGCAATGTTTTTCCTTTGATGAAATCTCCCTTTATTGAGGCGCCAAGTGCTCTAGTGTGTTACGAAAATCTACAAAACAAAAATTTGTGAAAAAATATATTAAATCGTTGGACGAGTAAGTCAAATGATGCACTTTGTAGATGCTCAACGGAGCTCCCTTAGCTCGAGTGCATCAAGAAGAACCTACAAAAATAAGTAAACCTCGTCCAAGACAAGTGTGCCATATACAAACCCATGTATATGAGTGAACCTACAAGGAAAAAATTAGTGTAAAATTTCATCCATATATATACGAGAATCCCATAAACATCAAAGTGTATATATATGAGCCTACAAAGAAAGGATTAGTGTCAAAAAGAGAATAATCCTACTACTTGCATCATCATGGTTGATTTAGAGGTTGTAAGGTTGTTCAAGGTAAGAAAATAAATGTATTTGGGGATGAGACGTATTTCATTACGAAATTCACTTGGCTTTTGACAACATAGATGTTTGTGGAAGATGGTTAAGTGACCATGAATTATAGTGGTAGTGAGACACTTGTAAATGTGGTTGACACAAGTAGCTTGTGGTTTGAGGTTGTGGTTGACACAAGTAGGATGTGGTAGAACATGAAACATACTTCATCACGTAGTTCATGAACTAGACCTTGGACACGGTGATAATGACAGAAATCATCATTATGACTTAGAGGTATAGAAGTTGTGGTAGAGGTGATGAGAGGTCAAGTTTTACTATGTAATAAAGTGACTCAAAAGTAGCAAGGGATGGTGATGAAAGGTATCAAGGTGACTCTTTTTGTTGACTCGGTTGATGACTCAATAGAGGTGGTAGACATGATAACTTTGTGAGTAGCGACAAAAGTGGAGGAAGATGGTTAGGATGATGCAAGATTATGAATATAAAAGATGTGCTAATGAGTACAATTTGACTTGATGATGAAATCGACCATTGTCAACCTACAAGAATCCAAATTAGTTATTACAAAAGGAAACCATTTATAGAAATATAGAAATTGTTCACATAATATCATGAGAAAGAAAAACATGTAAATGATGAGTGTCTAAATACTCATCATTTTATCTTGATAAAATGCCAAAACATCCGAAAACACTCGAAATGCTTCAAAATGATAAAATATCACAAACAAGTGTTTTATATGTTTTAAATGCAAAACATCAAAATCGGTGAAAACGATTAAGTTTGCATTATTGGCGCTTTAGTCCCCAAGTTACAAAAGTTGTCAAAATTAGTCCTGTAATTCAAAAACTTGCAAAATATCATTTTAGGTCTATGAGATTCAAAAGTTGTCAAAACAAACCCTTCCAAGTTTAAAAATCACAAATTGACAACTTTGGTCCCTGAACTTTGAAAATTGTCAAAAATAGTCCTTGGTTAATTTAAAAAGTGAAAATTATCAACTTTTAACCTTGTTCTATTCATAAATGACAAAAATGGTCCTTATGATAAACTTTTAAGAAAATTACAATATTGGTCCCTCAAGTTTCCAAATTGGCAGTTTTAGTCCTTTAACATTTCAAAAATGGAAATTTACAACAAAGGTCCTTGTTCTATTATCACTTGGCAGGTTTAGTCCTTATGAGAGCTTGGGAAAATGTTCAAGTTCAGCCCTTCATCTTTGGCTAAATTGCAAATATGGTCCTTGTTGTTAACAAAGCCAAACCGGACCCTTTATTTAATATAAACCCAAAGCCAAGCCCAATATCCAACCCGGCCCAATATTTTAAATTCAAAAAAACCGCGGTCACTGTAGACCGTCTCTCCCAAAGCTTTCACCAATACCAGTGGTATTTACCACTTGATTTTCAATCCAGCCCACCCCAAACACCTTTCCACCTCTTCCCTTCCACCTCTACACCAATCCAAAAGCCATTAATTAAGAAAACCTGCTCGTTGAAATTTTGGCGCCAAAAAGTGACAAATGGAAAATCAATGATCTCGCTTATTTCAACGGCTGGATTTAGGTGGGATAACATCAGAGGTCGACAAGAAGATATTTTCAAGTCAATAAATATCAAGAAGAAGCAGAGAAAGATATCTAGTGTAATTTTCAATTTTATTGTCGTTTTAGTTTAACCTTCAAATTTAGGTGTTTGTTTAAGCTTCAAACTTTGTATCTTATGTTTTAAGTTGAAATAAAACTTTTGTAAGTAATCAATTTCGGTTTCAAGTATTATTTCAAGTTATGCAATTTTTCATTATTCAAGAAATCTCAATCTGTTGAAATGATGTTAGAAGTTGTTAATTTGACCGAGAAGCACATATAAGCTCCTTATAAAGCTTATGCAAGCTTTTAGTTACTCTTAAAAAGCAGTTTATTAGCAAAAATCGAAAATCACAAAAATACCAAGAAAAATAGTTAAAAATAAAAAAATCATGGTACAAGGTTCAAAAATCTTTGAGCGGGATGTATAATGGATGGTCTTGGGTGTAGTGCTTATTGGTAAGCTATAAGATTGTTATTGGTCCTATATCTCGGTTTGTGACCAAGTCATTTGTAAGCGCTTTGATCAATTTGGCATTTCAATACTAAAGTTGTTCTTTACCTTTAATTCCTGTTTGTTTATGCTTATTGGTCATATTTAATCACAAATAATCAATAAAATAGATAGGCTGCTCTTTTAAAACTGTCTTTAGAAAAAATCTTATTTTCATAGTCAAATTAGCTTATTTGATAATTACTAGTTTAATGTTGTTATGGTTAGTTTTTAGTGTTTCATTAGTCTTATTAATCAATAATACAAGCTCTGTAATGATTTTCATGGTCTGAATCTTGGTTACTCTTTGAAAAGCTCAAAATCAATCACATAAAGGGTTGTTTGGATTTGTGCAGTCCACTGTATCAAAGGGTGTGCAGACCTGTGTTTATGGTTGTTTTATGTCTCACTTGGTCTAAAGAACTCAAACCAACAATAAGAACAAGTCCTTATTTATTGAAAAGTCAAAATCTTTCTTTTTGGAATCAAATCAGTCCACTGTTGGATTTATCATATAGCAGATCATGGTTTTGTGTTAAGAAGTTGGTAATCTTGCTTAATTCAGTCTTATCTAATCTTAATTCATCAATATCGAGTTTTAGATCAATCACAATCTCATAAAAGTCAAAGCGATTGTGTCTTAAAAAGTCAAAATGTTCGTGCATCGGTTTTGGTAGTAAGTTAATAAGCTCTTAGAGAGCTTATTAGTAATCCATAGCCTGTGATTTTAGTTTTTGAGAAGCCAACCAAGCTGTCTCAAGGTCTCAAGTGTAATTTTCAATTTGAAGCTTATTTACCGTGTCCGCAAGAGCTTATCATTTTGTACCAAAACTCAAAGATTCACCGAGTTTTACTCGATGAATTCTCGATTTTGTAAAAGCTTCTCAAAAGCTCATGTTAGCTTGTCCGCCATCATCTTTGGTTTATAGATAGTCAATCAGGTCTTATACAAGTTCCAATCATTATTTTTCACTTTTAGCTTATTGAGTGACACGTGCATCGACTTAAAGTAGCATACCACTGCTTTTGCTTATTCAAGCTCAAAACTCAAATCTGTGTTAAACTTGTAATCGAGGTTCAAGTTTGTTGTTTTTAGTTGAAATTGAGTTGTTTTAGCTTAATATAGCTTCCGATCAAGTTGGTAGCTTTTGGTTATCATTTTGCTTTTTCTAGTGCTTATTAATAAGCGGTTTACATAGCAAAGAGCTTATTTCTCTAAACAAGCTCATGTTTTTCTATTTTCATAGATTCAAGATATTAAAATAGACTTTTCCTGAAATTTTCAGATTTTTCCAAGTTGTTTTGCTATTTTCTTAATTTAAATTAGTTTTAGGTATTTTAAATAGCTTTTAATACAAATAAATTATAAAAACTCAAAAAATGATTTTTCAATTTTCTTAGGTTAAGATAAATACAAAAGTAGTAAAAGTATTTTCCATAATTTTCTTAGTTTAAAAAGTATTTTTAGCATTTTAAATAGTTTTAAATAGTTTTAAATTAATAATAAATACATAATAAGTCTAAAAATATATTCTTAGTTTTAAAATAAGTTTTATCATATTTTAGATTTTCCAAGTTATAATTTCATTTTCTAGGTTAATTTTGTATTTTCTTGTATTTTAGTGCATTTTAAATACTTAATAAATAGATTTTAATTAATAATAAATAAATATATAGTTGTAAAAATAATTTTCCTTTTCTAATAATTTTCTTTTATTATTAGGATTCCAAAAGTATAATTTTTATCTTTTTAGGCCTTTTATTTCTTTAAAACTCACTTTTTATTTTGTACGTAGACGTAATTTTATTTTTAAACGTAAGTTTTAAGTTTTAGGTTTTAAACGTTCATCGCCTTTAAAAATAGTGATAGCGTTTATTTAATAGATTTTAACTTTTTAATCTTTTTAATTTGCATTTAAGTCGCTTTTATTTGTAAATCTTTTCTTTAGGTATAATTTTCCATCAAAACCCTACCGATCATTATCCTTAGTGATCATTCTATCATCTGAAGTTGTTTTAACACCAATTCATCCTCCGTGGGACTTAACGACCTGTGAATTCCCTATATTCCTCTGATCTAAATTGCATTTGTGTTTAAGCAGCTTTTAAGTCTATTCGACTTTGTTGCTTAGCACCAATCAAATTTTAGGCGCACGGGAGGTCAGTAAGCGTGTTTCTAGCATTATCGGACCGTGCACTTGCACATATACCACAGTTTGTAAAAGTTTTCGTAAAGTTAATATAAACCAAAAGTTCATTAACACTTTTCCTAAAGTGTTAAAACCCAAAACAATATAAAACAACAAAACAATCGTAACGTTTTCTAGTTTGTGTTTCTTTTAAGGTGATTCTTAAAGAGATACGATTTGGTTAAACGGACGATACCAAAAATATTGTCAAAAGTTTTAAACCCCATCAAGACAAATCATACCTACGTCTTTTCGGTGGTACTTAATTGAATACATAAAAATCAACCACCGCAAATCAAGGCAAACAGACTACCTAACGGGGTGCGACCATTAATAAGTTCCCGAACATCGATTTAAAACTTGCCTTTGTGTCACTTGTGATTTGGTGTACCTTTTTCAAAGAAGCCATTTCATCCGTGATTATTGGTTAAGTTCACTTGTGTTTTGCCTCATTTGTTTTGGAAATTGATTTTTATACTTAGTGCATGCAAGACTGCTCTTCCGCTCTACAAGTCCACTTTCCGAACTTGGAAACATTCCTCAGACGTAGAGGACGCTCGGCTCCTTCACCGTGATCGAGGAACGCCTACCACCACCACCACCGTCAAAATGGCGGAAGACAAACCTATGAATGAGCTTCCAAGCACCCATCGAGGTTACGGAGATGCCATTGTTGTCCCAACCATTGTGGTCGATACCTTCGAGCTCAAAACCGGTTGCTTAATCTAGTAACCCAAAGCCAATTCTATGGTTTTGAGCGGGATGATCCTCATGCACACATTCGATGGTTCAATAAAATTGCATCTACCATCAAGTACAAGAATGTCCCATCCGGCTATCAAGCTTCTTCTGCTCCCATTTTCTGTAGGACAAGCCGGAATTGGCTCGAGAAACAACCCCTCGCTCTATAGAGACATGGGAAGATCTAGTTACCAAGTTTGTGAACGAATTCTATCCTCCATCCCGAACCACAAGTCTTAAGAATGAGATAATGAAATTTTCTCGAGATTTGATGAATCATTCGGGAGGCATGGGATCGTTATAAAGAATTGCTCGCAAGTGTCCACATCATGGTTTTACCGAGTTAATGCAAATGGATACTTTCTATAATGGTCCGAGACCGGTGACCAAGACTCTCTCGAATGCTTCGCATGGAGGTAATTTCCTTAGCAAAACCACCAAAGAAGCCTTACAAATCATTGAAAACAAGTCCTGTGTCCGTTCTTTCCGCACTAAGACATATCAAAATCGCCTAATGTGGACCTTCTACTTCATCTCCCGTGAGTACATCTAGCACCGATGCTAAGATTGATAAACTCACAGATGTTATTCGAGCTTTGGTTCTTGCTAACCAAAGAAAGTCACCTTCACTCAAACACCATCACATGGTGAAGTGAAGAAAGTTGAAGTTTGTGTCACTTGTGGTGGTCCTCATGCATACTACAACCAGATCGCCACCGATGGTAGTCCGTTTGAAGCAAATGCTATAGCCGGTACTTCAAATCAAGGAGGTAATCAATACCGTCCTCGAATGAACCAAACTACCGTGCTAGCAATTATCGCACCACCCGGTTTTAACCGTAATCCTAACCGAATCGAATCAACCTAGAATGAACCAAGGTTATCAAAACCAAGGTAATTTCTATCCGGACCCAATCAAGGTTTCCAACAACAAGGAACCTTCATCAAAACAATTTCAATCGTGGAATCAATTTCATGGGAATGTGAATCCTAATCAAGGAATTTTCAACAACAAGGTCATAATCAAAACATTAGACCTCAAAATTTCCTCCTAATCCACCTCCCATCATTACTCCTCCAGACCATCATCCGATGAGTTACTGAAGCAGTTTATGAAATCCCAAGATGAAATGAACAGATTGTTGGTCAGTCAGATCGCTGATCTGAAGAAGTCTTTAAATGATCGACCCTCGAGCTCAGGTACTTTACCGAGCAACACGATCGCTAACCCGAGGGGCGATGTTAAGGCGATCACGACCAGAAGTGGTGTTTCATACAATGGACCCGCTACTCCTACTACCTCTTCTTCTTCTTCTTCTCCTCCAAAGGTAGTGGAGAGTGAACCGAGGACTCACAATGGACCTACGACTCCAATGCCCCCTCCTCCTGTGGCAATGAGTCAAGTTACCAAGGAAACAACGGACAAAGTGCATTATTCAAGTCCAAGTAATACCGCACAAGTCCCACCTTCGGTAGTCCATCCTCAAGTTGTCCAGAAACCCAAGTCTAATCCAGGAGTTGTTTTGAACCACCAGTAGCTCCCGCTGAAAATATCAAATCCAAATCTTCTATTCCATATCCATCACGCTTGAATGAGCAAAAGCTCGTGAAAAGCTAGTCATCAAATGGACAAATTTTTCCAAATTTTCCAAGAGTTACATTTTGACATAAGCTTTATGGATGCTATCATGTCGATGCCCAAGTTTGCATCAACTCTCAAACACATGTTAAGCAATAAGGAAAAGTCGTTTGAAATGGCTAAGACTCCTCTTAACGAGAACCGCTCTGCTAGTTATTCAAGAAGCTTCTGAAAAGCTTGGAGATCCCGGGAAATTTCTCTTACCTTGTGTATTCCTCAGAATGGTTGAATGCTTTGCCCTAGCGATCTTGGTGCAAGCATTAATCTTATGCCATATTCGGTGTGGAAGAAACTCTCTTCCGAACTCACTCCTACATGCATGACTCTCGAGCTTGCCGATCGTACAATATCCCGTCCTCTTGGCATTGCCGAGGACGATTTGTGAAAGTAGGAAAGTTCCATTTCCACCGACTTCGTGGTTGTTGATTTTGATGCCGATCATCGGGTTCCTCTCATTGTTGGTCGAGGATTCCCGAGAACGGGCCGTGTTCTCATAGATGTATTTGAGCAAGAAATCACATTACGTGTTGGAAATGAAGTCGTCACTTTAACCTTGATCAAACTTGAGGTACTCCGCAAATTATGATTCTCGAATCGGTTAACCGAATAGATATCATTGATGTTGCTTCAAGAGTACTGCAAGAAGTTCTTGGTTATGATCATAATTCTTCGAGTGATAATCTCACTCATTCATCTCAACCCATCATCGCCAATTCTACTCCTTCTCTCACCCCATTTGAGGAAAGTGACTTCATCTTAGAAGAGATTGAAGCCTACTTGTCCAAAGGATTCGTACCATGGGAAATTGATCACGCCCAATTGACATTGAGGAGACATACTTCTCATTGAGAAGTTGCTTAATGATGATCCATCATCCACCCCTCACTCTAGTGATTCAATTCTCGATGAGATTAATCAAAATAAGATTAACGGAGGAGATTTTCTTCTTGAGAAGTTAAATCATGACATTTCTTCTCCTCTCCCTTCCACCAAACTCCATAACAAGGAAGTCAAGTCGGTTGAGAAAATCAAGAATTTCCGAGGTTGAGCTTAAGGACTTACCCCTCATCTCGAGTATGCATTTCTTGAAGGTGATGATAAATTACCGGTCATTATTGCTAGAGATTTGAGTAAAGATGAAAAGTCGCCTCATTAAAATCTTGAAGTCACACAAGCAAGCAATTGCTTGGAAACTCTCCGATATTAAAGGTATAAACCCCGAATTTTGTACTCACAAAATCTTGATGGAGGATGACTTTAAGCCGCTAGCTCAACATCGAGAAGAGTGAATCCAAAATCCATGATGTTATCAAACAGAGGTTATCAAACTTCTTGATGCAGGATTGATTTACCCGATCTCGATAGTCCTTGGGTTAGCCCAATTCATTGTGTCCGAAAAGGGTGGCATAATCATATCACTAATGAAGATAACGAGTTAATTCCAACTCGTTCGTTACGGATGGCGTGTTTGCATTGACTATCGTAAGTTGAATGACGCCACCGAAAAGACCATTTTCCTCCGCCTTTATGGACCAAATGCTTGAGAGATTAGCAGGAATGAATACTATTGTTTCCTTGATGGTTTCTGGGTACTTTCAGATTCCCATTGATCCAAAGGATCAAGATAAAACCACATTCACCGCCCATACGGAACTTTTGCCTATAGACGATGCCTTTTGGCTTATGTAATGCTCCCGCACGCTCCAAAGATGTATGATGGCCATTTTCCACGACATGATCGGGAAACAATGGAGGTGTTTATGGATGACTTCTCGGTCATTGGGGATTCGTTTCAAACTTGTCTCTCCCATTTAGATAAAATGCTTCAAAGGTGTGAAGACACCAATCTTTGTCTAAACCGGGAGAAAAGTCACTTTATGGTCAAAGAAGGCATAGTCCTGGCCATAAAATTTCAAAGAACGGATTGAGGTTGATAGAGCAAAAGTCGATGTTATTGCTAATTACCTCATCCTACTACCGTCAAAGGTATTAGGAGTTTTTAGGTCATGCCGGTTTCTATCGAGATTCATTCAAGATTTTTCCAAAATCGCCTACCAATGACCCATCTTCTTGAAAAGGATGCTCCTTTTATCTTTTCACCCGAGTGCATCATAGCTTTTGAAACATTGAAGAAAAAGCTCATCAAGCACCCATTCTCGCTGTTCCCAATCGATTTACCTTTTGAGCTTATGTGCGATGCAAGTGATTTTGCTATCGGCGCAATCTTAGGGCAACGAAGAAATAAGCATTTTCACCAATTCACTACGCAAGTAAGACTATGACCGAGGCTCAACTCATTACACCACCACGAAAAAGAGCTATTAGCCGTGGTGTATGCTTTTGAAAAGTTTCGGCCGACTTAATCTTGACTAAATGTGTAGTATATACGGATCACTCGGCTCTTAAATATCTCTTTGCAAAACAAGATGCAAAGCCGAGATTGCTCGCTGGGTTCTCCTCCTCCAAGAATTTGATATCATCATACGTGATAAAAAGGAGCAGAACCCGGTCACGATCATCTCGTCTGCATTAGAAAACCCTCACCAAGATGTTTTCGAGAAAAGGATATTAATGAAACATTTCCTCTCGAGACACTCAATGCGGTTTCTTTTCGTGGAAACTCTTCTACCCCATGGTTTATCGACTTTGCAAATTACCATGGTAACTTCATCGTGAAAGGGATGACAACCCAGCAGAAGAATAAATTCTTCAAGGATGTTAAACACTATTTCTGGGACGACCCTTTCTTATTCAAAATCTGTGCGGATCAAGTCATCCGACGGTGTGTTTATGGACAAGAAGCTCTTGACATTCTCAAAGCTTGTCATGCTGGACCCACCGGGGGCCATCATAATCCAAACTACACCGCCAAAAAGGTGTTTGATTCCGGGTTCTATTGGCCCACAATCTATAAAGATGCCCACGATTATGTCAAAACCTGTGACGCTTGTCAACGTCATGGAAACATATCTCAAAGGAATGAAATGCCGCAAAATGCCATTCAAGTTTGTGAGATATTTGACATATGGGGTATTGATTTTATGGGGCCATTTCCATCTTCTCGTGGTAACAAGTACATACTCGTGGCTGTTGATTATTTGTCAAAATGGGTTGAAGCAAAAGCTTTACCTACAAATGATGCCCGAGTAGTTGTGAAATTTTGAAAGCTCTTTGCCGATTTGGAACTCCTCGTGCAATAATCGGTGATCGTGGTACACATTTTTGTAATGACCAATTTGATCGTGTCATGCAAAAGTATGGTGTTACCCACCGCCTATCTATCGCATACCACCCCAAACAAGTGGGCGGTGGAAGTTTCAAATCGTGGTATTAAAAGAATACTTGAAAGGATGAGAGGTGAAAATCGTGCATCCCGGTCGGATAAACCGGATGAGCACTGGCTTTTCAGACAACTTACAAAACACCAATTGGGTGTACTCCATACAAGCTAGTGTACGGAAAAGCATGTCATCTTCCGATTGAACTAGAGCACAAGGCTTATCGGGCCTTAAAACATGCAAACTTCGATATATGAGACATACCGGTGATCACGTAAAAGTTCAAATGAATGAACTAAATGAACTTCGTGATCAAGCTTATGAGAACTCTTTAATTTACAAGCAAAAGACAAAGAAGATTCATGACTCTAAAATCAAGAACCGCTTTCAACGTTGGTGATCGAGTCCTTCTTTTCAACTCTAGATTGAAGATTTTCTCGAAAGCTTAAGTCCCTACCGGTCCGGTCCATTCACTATCGCTAAGGTTTATCCTTATGGCACCATTGAGTTATCTCAACCCGATGGTCCTAATTTTAAAGTGAATGGTCATCGATTAAAGCATTACTTTGGAGAGGACATTCCATCCGTGGTTGTCCGGATCTACAAACATTCCCCATGAACCAATGAATGCGGGATCGAGTCAAGCTAATGACTCGGGAATCAAAAATAATAGCACACACAATATGGGTTTTCACCCATGTTTCGCTTTCTTTCCCTTTCTATCACCCTAGTGTGGGGAGTTTTCCCACACCGATTGTATATTCTCAAAAAAAAAAAAAAAAAAAAAAAAAAAAAAAATGTGTATATATCAAAAATAAAATAATGGCCGTAGTATTTCCCTTTTATGTTCTTTGTTTCGCATAACTGCGTACTTTGAATATTGAGGGCAATATTCATTTCTTAGTGTGGGGAATTCTCACGAATTTCATGTAATTATTTCACCCAATTCCCCTGCTTTTGGCCAAAATTTTTTTTTGGAGTAAGTGTTTTCACTTACTCAAGAATGGTAATCATCCACCATGTCTAACCCACATAAGGATTGGCTAATCCAGAGCAAACGGCTCTTGGTAAAGATATCTCAAACCGCTTATGGCTTGCAATTTGCCTAAAATTGTATGGTGTTCAACTCACCATATCTTTAAACTAGTGAAAAGTTGACTAGCCCGCAAGTTTATGGCTTGTGGTAAAGGCGATTGAAAATCCATAATTGGTAATCGACTCACCAAAGATAATATTGATAATTTATCTAAGAGTTGGCTAGTCCGTAAGGGTACGGCTTCGTAAAGACAAAGTCAAACCGTTGAAAGTCGGTGGTTTGCTCAAAATCACATGGTTATCGTTGTACCATGGTTCTTACTTGAACTGAAACAATTGGCTACCCAAGTAATGGCTTTTGGTAAAGAGATTAAAATCCATTAAGTTTTTCAAATCATTGCTAGGGACTAGCAATATCTTAGTATGGGATTGATGAGTGTCAAATACTCATCATTTTTATATCGATAAATGCCAAAACATCCGAAAACACTCGTAAATGCTTCAAATGATAAAAATATCACAAACAAGTGTTTTATATGTTTTAAATGCAAAACATCAAAATCTGTGAAAACGATTAAGTTTGCATTATTGGCGCTTTAGTCCCCAAGTTACAAAAGTTGTCAAAATTAGTCCCCTGTAATTCAAAACTTGCAAAATATCATTTTAGGTCTATGAGATTCAAAAGTTGTCAAAACAAACCCTTCCAAGTTTAAAATCACAAATTGACAACTTTGGTCCCCGAACTTTGAAAATTGTCAAAATAGTCCTTGGTTAATTTAAAAGTGAAAATTATCAACTTTTAACCTTGTTCTATTCATAAATGACAAAATGGTCCTTATGATAAACTTTTAAGAAAATTACAATATTGGTCCCTCAAGTTTCCAAATCGCGCTTTAGTCCTTTAACATTTCAAAATGGAAATTTACAACAAAGGTCCTTGTTCTATTATCACTTGGCAGGTTTAGTCCTTATGAGAGCTTGGGAAAATGTTCAAGTTCAGCCCTTCATCTTTGGCTAAATTGCAAATATGGTCCTTGTTGTTAACAAAGCCAAACCGACCCTTTATTTAATATAAACCCAAAGCCAAGCCCAATATCCAACCCGGCCCAATATTTTAAATTCAAAAAAACCGCGGTCACTGTAGACCGTCTCTCCCAAAGCTGTTTCACCAATACCAGTGGTATTTACCACTTGATTTTCAATCCAGCTCACCCCAAACACCTTTCCACCTCTTCCCTTCCACCTCTACACCAATCCAAAAGCCATTAATTAAGAAAACCTGCTCGTTGAAATTTTGGCGCCAAAAAGTGACAAATGGAAAATCAATGATCTGGCTTATTTCAACGGCTGGATTTAGGTGGGATAACATCAGAGGTCGACAAGAAGATATTTTCAAGTCAATAAATATCAAGAGGAAGCAGCAGAGAAAGATATCTAGTGTAATTTTCAATTTTATTGTCGTTTTAGTTTAACCTTCAAATTTCAGTGTTTGTTTAAGCTTCAAACTTTGTATCTTATGTTTTTAAGTTGAAATAAAACTTTGTAAGTAATCAATTGCGTTTCAAGTATTATTTCAAGTTATGCAATTTTCTCATTATTCAAGAAATCTCATGAATGTTGAAATGATGTTAGAAGTTGTTAATTTGACCGAGAAGCACATATAAGCTCCTTATAAAGCTTATCAAAGCTTTTAGTTACTCTTAAAATCAGTTTATTAGCAAAATCGAAAATCACAAAAATACCAAGAAAATAGTTAAAATCAAAATCATGGTACAAGGTTCAAAAATCTTTGAGCAGGATGTATAATGGATGGTCTTGGGTGTAGTGCTTATTGGTAAGCTATAAGATTGGTTATCTTGGTCCTATATCTCGTTTGTGACCAAGTCATTTGTAAGCGCTTTGATCAATTTGGCATTTCAATACTAAAGTTGTTCTTTACCTTTAATTCCTCGTTTGTTTATGCTTATTGGTCATATTTAATCACAAATAATCAATAAAATAGATAGGTCGCTCTTTTAAAAGCATCTTTAGAAAAATCTTATTTTCATAGTCAAATTAGCTTATTTGATAATTACTAGTTTAATGTTGTTATGGTTAGTTTTAGTGTTTCATTAGTCTTATTAATCAATAATACAAGCTCAGAATGATTTTCATGGTCTCGAATCTTGGTTACTCTTTGAAAAGCTCAAAATCAATCACATAAAGGGTTGTTTGATTTGTGCACCATCGTATCAAATGGTTGTGCGACACTGTGTTTATGGTTGTTTTATGTCTCACTTGGTCTAAAGAACTCAAACCAACAATAAGAACAAGTCCTTATTTATTGAAAAGTCAAAATCTTTCTTTTTGGAATCAAATCAGCCCACTGTTGGATTTATCATATAGCAGATCATGGTTTTGTGTTAAGAAGTTGGTAATCTTGCTTAATTCAGTCTTATCTAATCTTAATTCATCAATATCAGAGTTTTAGATCAATCACAATCTCATAAAAGTCAAACTGATTGTGTCTTAAAAAGTCAAAATGTTCGTGCATCGGCCAGTAGAAGTTAATAAGCTCTGAGAGCTTATTAGTAATCCATAGCCTGTGATTTTTAGTTTTTGAGAAGCCAACCAAGTCGCCTCAAGGTCTCAAGTGTAATTTTTCAATTTGAAGCTTATTTACCGTGTCCGCAAGAGCTTATCATTTTGTACTAAAATCAAAGATTCACCGAGTTTTACTCGATGAATTCTCGATTTTGTAAAGCTTCTCAAAAGCTCATGTTAGCTTGTTCGCCATCATCTTTGGTTTATAGATAGTCAATCAGGTCTTATACAAGTTCCAATCATTATTTTCACTTTTAGCTTATTGAGTGACCTGCATCACTTAAAGTAGCATACCAATTTCTTTTGCTTATTCAAGCTCAAACTCAAACTGTGTTAAACTTGTAATCGAGGTTCAAGTTTGTTGTTTTAGTTGAAATTGAGTTGTTTTAGCTTAATATAGCTTCTGTATCAAGTTGGTAGCTTTTGGTTATCATTTTGCTTTTTCTAGTGCTTATTAATAAGCAGTTTACATAGCAGTAGCTTATTTCTCTAAACAAGCTCATGTTTTTCTATTTTTCATAGATTCAGTATATTAAAATAGACTTTTCCTGAAATTTTCAGATTTTTCCAAGTTGTTTTGCTATTTTTCTTAATTTAAATTAGTTTTTAGGTATTTTTAAATAGCTTTTAATACAAATAAATTATAAAAACAAAAAAAAATGATTTTTCAATTTTCTTAGGTTAAGATAAATACAAAAGTAGTAAAAAGTATTTTTCCATAATTTTCTTAGTTTAAAAAGTATTTTTTAGCATTTTAAATAGTTTTAAATAGTTTTAAATTAATAATAAATACATAATAAGTCTAAAAAATATATTCTTAGTTTTAAAATAAGTTTTATCATATTTTAGATTTTTCCAAGTTATAATTTCATTTTTCTAGGTTAATTTTGTATTTTCTTGTATTTTAGTGCATTTTAAATACTTAATAAATAGATTTTAATTAATAATAAATAAATATATAGTTGTAAAAATAATTTTCCTTTTCTAATAATTTTCTTTTATTATTAGGATTCCAAAAGTATAATTTTTATCTTTTTAGGCCTTTTATTTCTTTAAAACTCACTTTTTATTTTATACGTAGACGTAATTTTATTTTTAAACGTAAGTTTTAAGTTTTAGGTTTTAAACGTTCATCGCCTTTAAAAATAGTGATAGCGTTTATTTAATAGATTTTAACTTTTTAATCTTTTTAATTTGCATTTAAGTCGCTTTTATTTGTAAATCTTTTCTTTAGGTATAATTTTCCATCCAAAACCCTACTGATCATTATCCTTAGTGATCATTCTATCATCTGAAGTTGTTTTAAACACCAATTCATCCTCCGTGGGACTTAACGACCCAGGAATTCCCTATATTCCTCTGATCTAAATTGCATTTGTGTTTAAGCTGTTTTAAGTCTATCAGATTTGACTGTTTGGACGCAATCAGAAAATAATCACATAAACGCAACTCATTTATAAGCATATAAGAAACTGATAATCCTATGTGTTAAGCAAGTGTTTGAGTGGAAAAAGGAAATTTGAAATGATTATCTCAAGAGATAATGTACCTTCTGTTCCCCGGTTCCACTGGTTCCCTCACTAGCGGGATCCGGCTAGATTTAGTCTAGGGATCCGGCTAACAAATGAGGTGAAAAGGATATAATTGGGTTCTAGCAAGGTCTAGTAATTACATATACTAAGTTAGTCAGTCCATTAAGGTGTATTACATGGCATGATACCTAAGTGGTCAAGACTAATGAGTGAGGTTTATCAATGATGACTTTTGTGGAGAAAATGGAGTTTTAGAAATACAAATGAGTGATCATGGATGACACTAAGTGTTTTGAGGATGGCTAATGATCATAGAGACCAGATGGTGATCAAAGGAAAATTTTAGAAAATTCCTTAAAAATCACAAGAAATGAAAAACTAGTTTTTAGAGCATTTTGAGGTAGAGATGACTAAAATCAATTTGTCAAAATTGAGAGAAATATCAAACTAAGTGTTTTGAGATGAGAGGAACAATGTGTAAATATTGGAGCGGAAATATGGTGAGTTTTGAAGTAATGATAAATCAAAAATACTTTGAATGTGATCCTAAGTCATCCATGAGTGAATGTGAGATCAACTGAGCCTAAGGAAAGTTTAAGTGATCCTAATGTAGCATGTTTAACTAGTCCAATAAGGTCTGGAAGGTTGGATTGATGCAAGGAGGCTAAAAAGGAACTTATGTCCACCCGGATCCCATGAATCCTTCACTTGAGGGATCCGTCTAGTTATATCCAAGGGATCCGGCGTCTAAGACAAATTTCCTTAATAGAATGGTTGCAAAATTTTGCTCTATGTTTCGAATGATTTCTACAACAAGTATACATGTATACAAGTTAAGCATAGCAAGGAGAACATGTAGAAATAACATATAGGCAATCAAATGAGATTGAGCTCGCAAATAACACAGAGGTTTAGCAAACTTAACAAGCACTATTCAAGAAGCTCAAAACAGATTTACGGTCTAGATTAGTAAATCATTTACACTAACAATGACATGCAAGGTATGTATCCAGAAAGAAAAGAGCACATGATGGTGTTCAAGACAAAAGAGTTGTGGGGTGCTAGTTTAGGACAATCTAGACTATATTTAGATCCAGAAGGTGGAGTTGTTGTTTGTAGAGATGAAGGAATTGTGTTTAGAGGAGTAAGTGTTAGATTTAGAAATGCTTGAAGCAAGTACCGTTTTGTGAGTTGGTTTTAGCTAAAAGATGTTTACCTATGTGTTGGTATTGAAGAGTAAGAAACACATGTATATGCGTCCTTAAGAAAGTGAATTGTTTTAGAAGGTTGTTTTGGTCAACAGAAGCAATGAACTATGTATAGTCATTACGGATGGTGATTAGCATACAATGAGCTTCGTCCATGAAGTCATGTAGCTCTTCTCGATCAAAGCAAGATAATCGCTTGATGAGGCAAGTGGTTGTGATTAACTATAAGAAAAATTAATTTTATAACTTGTTTGATTAGTAATCCTAAGACAACGCAAAGTATTTCCATTGTAAACTTACTTTAGGAAAACATAGGAGTATAGATTTCTCAAGTGAGAGAATGAATATGAAACTATTACTAGAGGTGCTTAATTACGACTAAACACGGCCATTTTTACAGGTGATTCTACATACCCAACTTCTATCAAGGAAGCAATTCAACCGTTAGGTCAAATTGAGTCTCTAGTGCAATAAGTTCTCTAGGATTCATTCTCAAGTTAGGAAAATTTATATTCCTACAATAGCCTGTCGAAGAGTAACAATGATGATACTTTGCTTTTTTTTTTATTAATATTATGCCTGAAACAACTAAGGTGACGAAGGTGTCATGTTTAAATAATTAAAGTTGTCCATATGGTGAACAAAAATGGTTGGATGAGCTAATTCAACATATGTTGTTGGAAAGCTCGAGTTTGGATTTTCTGATATGACCAATTATATTTGCGTTGCAAAATAATTTACTTGAGTATATCGGATGAAATAATCAAGTTGTCAATACTACTATGAAGCTTGGAAATAGATCATGAAAAGGAAAACAGGAGAGTACATCATCAACACAAGTGTATGTTATGATCCGATGTACATTCTTGTTGTTTTTAGAAAACGACACAAGAAAATATGAAATCTGTGGAAAACTAGAAAGGGGGGTTGAATAGTTTTACTAATTAAAACTTTGTTTTAAAATATTTAGATCGACTATGTCAATCTACTTAGATGTGTATGTTGGAAGTTGATAGATAGATATATAAAAGTGTAATGAAAGATAAAGAGTAAGAAGCACATAACCACGACACGAGTATTTATAGTGGTTCGGCTACAAGGACACCTTCCTTGCCCTACTCCACACCGCGAGTCACCTACTCAAGAGTTTGTAATCACTACGAGACCAACTCCTTATGGCGGAGAAGCCTTCACAACGCCGCCTACTCTTTTTCCTAAGATTAGTTAACCACGGGTTCTTTCACCAAGTGAACAACACCTACCACAACGTCGCCTACCCTTTATCCGGTACTAGGCTAAGTACCGAGTTCCGTTACAATGGAGGAACTACTACCTAACACTACACAACACCTAATCCCAAAGGAGACCCACTCCTTATTACAACACCATCAAGGATGTCAACATCCTTGGAAACAAACTATCACTATTTGTATAACGATGCACCTCATCGATTATACGACCTTGGCATCCTTCACTAATGCCAGTTCATTTGACTCCTAGGCATCTTTCACTAATGCCCTTGACACGAACGCTTGGCACCTTTCACTAATGCCTTCGTCTTGACTCCTTTAGCATTCTTCACTAATGCTTTTGACATGGACGTTAAGCACCTTTCACTAATGCTTATGTCTTGACTCTTTTGGCATCCTTTACTAATGCCTTGGACACAACACTTCTATGCAGGAAGAAAGAAGTATCAACAAGAGAACCTCAGTAGTCTTGATGATGACAAAGCATGGCAACTCATGGACTTGAGCTTGCTCGACTTCAAGAAGTGGTGATCTCGCCTTTAAGAGGAACCTAGAGAATCACACAAAAACAAAAGACAAACTACATAGAAGTATCCCTTAGGATAAGTGGTTAGAGAGTTATAATACTTGGGGAAAGTATGTGTAGGAGTGGCAACCCAAAAGGAAGAAATTGCTCACTATTTATGAGGAGAAACAACTATCGCTCCACGGATCCTCCCTTGGGATCCGCTCTAGTGTATTCCTGGGATCCGGACGCTCCTCTTGCCCATGGGTTTTTGGTTATGGGTCATGGGTCATGGGTCATGGGTTATGGGTTGGTCCATGGATGTTTCCTTAGATACAACTAGTGTGGTAGCCAGCTGCTGTCATGGGATTGCCTTGACACCAAGAATCAAGTAAATATACACATTAAACCATTGTGACCATATAATGTACCTCAAGAACTGGATTGTATAAAAATGTATAGATTACTTCACCATAAGAATTGCGCAAATTAGAGAACCGCGGAGGTGCAAATACTTTTACTACTTCACCGAGTTGGTTTTATGTTGAGCTCTTCATATAGTTCCTTTGTCTTCAAAGGGATGTGACGGTCGTTGCTCCGCTTTTACACTCAAAATAAAGCGAACTTTGTTAATAGAAAGAAAACGATATGTTTTGAAAACACCGAATAGCAACTTTATAAAATGCCAATGTGTAGTACTAACTTGAGTAGAGTAGCGACTTTGGTCGACACATATGGATGAAATTTCCCAACGGATATGATAGTCTAGCTCTTTCCTTCCTTGAAAATAGCATATCCAAGTATCCTTTGGCCATCTATTTCCTCCAGAGAATCTGCATCCCAATAACAAATTTTCAAAACCAAAAGTCAAGAGTTTGAGAAAAAAATAATGCTAATTACTTTGTAACCTTACTTTTAAAAAAATTGACATTTTTTAACTTCAAGTAAATAAATGGTAACAACAACATATACCTTTGAGACCTAACTCGAACACCTTAACATATCTCCACTTGATATACTATTACGGTAATATGATTTTTGTATTTTTGGCAGCGATAGTAAATTCGGGAGGATATGAATTATATTTTTTGGACTAATAACATGAGCCATCTAACTGTTTTTTGTAACTATTTATATAGCTATACAATTTCCTATTTGTTTTTGTGCATGGTCATTATTCTTTGGCAAACGAAGGCATAACATGCTTGTGTAAGCTACAATAGGATTTTCTAATCCACATTTGTCTAACACCTCATCCTTTGCTACTAAAATAGATGATATAAGGATGGTTTCAATTGAAACTAAAATTTGTATACAGCAAGTGCAACAAACTGTGGTGAAGTAACAAATATGTAATAGCTAAACAATTCATCTGCAATATTAGGTGCTACCCTGCTATAACAGCAAATACCAAAAGTTTTTTCCTATTGCGTAAACTATTTACTAAGTAGGTTATGACTCAAATTTTCATAAAAGACAGAAAAAATAAAAAATATTTACCGCAGTCAATATTTTTAACGTAGCCGTAATGTATGCCGTGTTTTGTCCTCCCATGTTTCATCCATTCTACTCATTGCCGCTCAAGAGACACATCTACAAACCAACCGGTGCCTTTTTTTGTTAATCGGACAACGTCAAGCTTTTCTTTATCGATAAAACGCCCCGCCAATATCCACGCCATTATCGTTATTTATCGATAATAAAAGGCAATGGAATCTTACATTCTAACGGTTAACCTCCGTAAACCAAACACGCCAAGTAATGGAAAAAGATACGATGTTAGGACCATATGTTGACATCCTTCGCGGCTGTACCAGTTGATTGACAAAAGGATCATGTCAAGTTTGTGATTAAGTTTGATTTTACTCCATAGTAAGCAATTTTTTCCCCGGACATACACCTGTATAAAACACCAGTATGATCAGTTATCGAATTTAACTTCAATGACTTATGAGCTTATGTAACTCGGCCTATATACCATAAGCCTTTTTTTAAGGCTTACTTCTCAATTTATGAGGTCATACCCATTTTCAAGTTATAACTATGTAATCAAAAAATAAAAAAAAAAAAAAAAAAAAAAAAAAAGCATATTTCTTTGTTCGGTTTAATTCACTGGGTTGGATCGGTCCTAACCTATTCAACCCACTTGGCATATTTCTTTTATAGCTCAATTTTTAGTTATCTGTTTGCCTTCTTAAAGATATAGTATCACCCAAATCGACCCATTCATATGTAAATGGGTCGAAAGTTCCGTCTTTATAAGTAAAAACTTTTCCTAGGTTCCTTATATTCATAAGCTACAGAGTGTATCCTAAGTAATCTCCAAATAATGGTTTCTAATTTAGTTCTTGTTGCAAGCGATAAAAAAATAGCTGCATGACTAAATGTCAATTTGGCAGCCACACATAGAGCATAAGCTATTGTACAACGGCGTAGGTATTACTATAAGACTATAAGTAAAAGCTACACAGACCTATGCAATTTTATTGCCCTCCTGAACTGCACCTTCTGAACCACACCCCCTGAACCTCATACCCTGAACTGTACAATAGACAATCTTATCAGCTGGTAACTCACCCTATATCCAACTCTCAAAAACCATTGAGCTGAGAGATGCAACAGCGTGAACTTCTTAAGCGTACAGAAATCCTGTAAACTAAATATCCATGTCAAATTCGTCACTATCCATGAAATTTGTTTAAAAGTCACCATGATAACAATAGAGATAATAATCAAAACATATGATTAAATAGTCAAATGTTCGATGTAATCGATCGATTTTATATGTGAAACAGTATACTTGTGCTATCGTTACCTTTTTCATTGAAAAAAAAAATTATATTTCGCAAAATGAAAAAAACAATGGAGAAAACCGAAAGGGGCTCACTTTGGAGACATATATACATCGTGATTACAATGTTTTTGATTCGTTATGCATAACATTTTGATGGAATTCAATCAGATTATCTGATTTTTATGTTTTGGTGGAATTCAAACAGATATAGACACATACCAGCAAGGAAAGTGTATATATCTGTCGTAGCAACATAAAAAGCAACCCCTGTTTGATAAGCTGTCAATGCAAGACCTTGAATTGACTCAACTTGTCTTCGGGTTTAAATCTCCTCAATACACCATAAGCAAATCTGAAAATATGTATATGAGAATCAATGATGAAGAACATAAAGTCACATGTACACATCTTACGGTAGATAAAACCTTTGTAAAATCCTTGAAAAGCTTACGATGGTGTATAACAGGTCTTCAAGGCCGAGAATTAGTGACACGTAGTTCTTCATTGACGTTAAACCGACCTCTTCTTAATTATATATACCCTAGTATAAGAAAAACATGTAAATTTGACTTAATTAGCAGAAGAAACAAACACCACATTAAATGACAAAACTACTAAACGAAGGTTCACAATACTTTTGGCGAGTGCCTCATGAAAGCGCTTCTACAGTGATAAGCCGTAAGATTCTAATAACTCATCGCAGAAGAATTTTAAAAACAGAATGGCAATCGCAATTTAAAACACATAATCGATGTAAGTTACTATTTTTATTTTTTAAACTAATTAATTACACATAATCAGATGTTGAAGACTATCACCACAAAAAAATCCAGAAGCATTTCACAAAAATGAAAAGTGATACTCTTAGCTTATTTATCAGGCTTATGGGGTTATTTTGTTTTGAGAAAACTTATAGAAAAAGGTAGCCAAAAGAGCCGGTGTTTGGTGGTTGTTTGGGGGTATCTATACCTCTAGAGCATGTTGTTTGCCCCTCTTCATACCAAAAGAATGCACCATGATGGCGAGGAACCGGTTGGTGTCACCCAAATACATGGAGTCCAAAAGCATTCCTACGATCAAGCCATCATCATCGCCATCATCACTCAAAACTACTCTAGAGTCCAAAACTACGATCTCTCGGAATATTACTCTCACTAAAATAGAACTCAACCTCGCAAATATATCATATAAGCATAGAAATTAAAATATCACCAATCAATCATTAAAAAATTAATAATAACAATAACCTCGGCATACCGTAATGACTTTCTTTACGGCTCGTCATCTAATTGAATTGCCACCATCTTATCTTGTCTGTGTTATCCGTTAATACAAAACATCTTAAATTGCTTAAAACAGATTTTATTGAGGAAAAAAAGGCTTAGTGGGGACATGAATTCTTTTACGCTTATATGGTTGTTTTTAATAAGCGTAAAAGCTTCGATATCCAAACACTTCTCGATTTTACGCTTATTTGTATCAAATCAAGAATCGAACACTGCTTCTAAAAGTACTTATAATTAAGCAAAGATTTTTACAAAGCTCGATAACCACACCAACGAAGGAACCACATCCTCACCCCCTTTCGAAATCGATATAGTCCTGGCCAATTCCACCAACAACATCACATCAGACATCACCTAAAAAAAACAATGTTACGCATATTTATAACACAAATAGATTTAAAAAAAAAAGAGTATAATTAGTACCACCTCAAAATGAGATGATTGAGGAAATCGATTATAGTAGAGAAGCTTGATGAGCTTTCCGCTTCGTCTCTTAGGGTTAAGAATGATGTCCGCCATTACCTAGTTGATATAATTTGAGAGAGTAAAAGAAAAAAGGAACATTCAAATCAGTTGATTATCGAGATGTTAATCTTACCTAATAAGAAAAATCAGAAGACAATGATAACCAAAAATCATGAACCAATAACCAATCCGGTGACCTTGAGTTCATAACTTTAAAACGATTTTAGTGATCAGGAGTGTTAGGTTTGCTTAGGATTTTTCTCAAAAAAATATGAAGGGGTGTGTGTGTGTTTTGATGATAAAAGGCGGTTGAGGAAGGTGCTGGAAATCTACCAGCGTGTGTTATTTGTGTGAAATGTATACATGTGTTATGTGTATTTGTTTGGTACAAATTGTATGAGATACAATGAACAGTAAAAAGGCAAACACACTTCACCCAATGGGGTGCTGCCACAATGATTTTTTTTTGTATTATACCATGTGTACACCAATCAAAATGTGACACCACAACATTTGTAACATGTATTTTCATACTCCCTCCAACTCCAATTAGTATATATTATAATGTATCTAATAGATGCAATGCATCTAGTCAAATGGGTTAATACCATGGGTTATGAATATGCTCCATGGGTTGTAGTTTTTACCCATTATAATACATACTAGTTATGTATATATTTGCCCAATATGTAAACACTAGTTGTTGTACATATGTATTATTAAATCATAAAATCACTTATACTTGTTTTAGTGTTTTATGTGAAAACGTAAGTGTGTTAGAAAACTATTGCCTCAAAACATTTACGTATTTTATTTGTTTCATTAAAATGATTTTACGTTTGTTATCGACAAAACATTAGAAGATCGTAAAATATAAATAAACGTTTTTACGGCTTATTTGTATTAACAATCTCTCCATTTTTGTTGATGACAAAACATAAATTTATTTTAAGGAAAACTAAAATTGTAAAAGTTCGAATTGAGTTTTACTCTCTTCTCCCCTTTTGTCAAAACAAAAGAGCGCCGAAAAGAAACTAACACAATGTTTTAAGAAAAACATGTAAAAAGAAAAAATCTAGAAAGCAAGTGACGGGAAAAGTTCTCGTCTTAACTCCCCCTTGACGAGTCCATCCCTTTGTGAGGGCGTCAAGTAATTAAAAACTATTAAGCTAATGCATTGCAACTATGTTTGCAAGTGGTTTCGTCTTAGTGGCGATAATGCTCCCCCTTGAAGATTGCAACATTGCAATGGGATGCAACGAAATGTAATCCATATGAGGATTATATTGCAAATGGTTTTGCAATGTATAGTTTGACACAAAGCTCCCCTAGCTTAGGTGTCAAATTCTTCATGTGTATTTTGAAAATCTACAAAATAAAGGTTAGAAAACAAGTATATAGTGCATAATTTCGCAAATAAGACTCAAGTTGGTAGAAAATTGGTCTTTCATTGACGGATCCCACGGTTCCCTCCTCGAGGTATCCGCTTAGGCAATTCTGAGGATCCGTCTATCGGATGACAGAATACAACAATGATTATATAACAAATAATGTAAATATCAAAGTGAGATATGTATTCAAGCAACACACATATTCTCAAAGCAATATGGCATATAAACTATCATTCAATAAAACATAAGAGATAATCAACAAATCTATAAAAATAAGAGAATGACTTAGCCATGTAATACATATTCTACTAATACTAATAAGTGACCTAAACTTATGAAGCAACCACGTGCTTAAGGATGATCAACCATGAAATGGATTCCTAAACGCTCTAAGTTAAGTTTGAGACTAGGACACCGTTTTAATCCTTAGGCTCATGGTTGTTTAGGTTTGTTGACCTCATCGAAACGTTCGAGGAGGTGATAAAACATGAAACATTCCTCTTCACGTAGTTCATGTATCAACCTTTCAACATGTTGACAATGATAGCAATCTTTGTCATGGTTTTGAAAGGATGGTGGTAAAGGTTGAGCGTCTTGAAGCGGAGGTTCAAGTGAAGTGGGTTGAATATCCTCAAATGAAGGAGGAATTGGTGGAGGCACATTAAGTGGTGGCTCAACAAGGGTTGATGATGGAGGTAGGGAAGTGTCAACTTCTATGTGGTCGGGTGGTTGACTTTGATATCTCCTCATAATCCAAAATGGACCATTAGAGGGAAATAGAGAAATTGACATTGGTGCAAGTGTTGATTCAACACCTTTGTTTTGTTGTACAATCTTCTCTAGTGAAGAGTGTGTCGGTAATGGTGGAGGATGAGATGTCCTAGGCGGTAAATCCTATAAGTTGTAGGAATGTGGAGATGATTGTGAGGTGTTAAATGATATGGCTCTAGGCACCAATGATGTTGGTTAGGTTGAAAAGGGTGTGTTTGGTTTAGTAGGAATTGTAGAGTTTGGTGATGATATCTTTGTGGGAACAATCCTCTTGGGGATTAGTTTGAATGGTTGAGTTGTGGAAATCCTAGCATTTGTGGATTTGACTGGAGATGATTCGGTTGAGAAAATTTTGTGTACAACACGAGCAAGTTTCTTGGGTGGTTCTTGGGTGGATGAGTTAGCACTTGGAGCTTTCCTCATGATGAAATGATTCAAAGAGGTTTGTAAAGGTTTCTAAGTGCTGAAAATGAGGATGAAGATGATGACTTTAGGAGTCCTAACAATGTGGTTTATAAAGCAAGAGATTTGGCAAGTGCATTCAAGACTTAAGCCACTAAGATTCCTTGGAATGTGATGAATAGCATGCACAAGAGTCAACTACAGATTTGTACTGATCTAGGAACTTAATTAAGATGATATGGAGTGTTCAAGTAGGCAAGAGGAGCTTGAAATGATTGTTTTATCTAGAGTTGAATGAATCTGTCATACGGATCCCACAGTTCCCTCCAATGAGGGATCCGTCTAGGCTAATCCTAGGGATCCTTCTCTCAGCAACTATAAAAACATAACAATGATGTTTTTTAAGGTCTAATACCTATACTTTCTTGGGTGTTTCATTCCATCTAAGTGTCTTAAATGGAAGGTTACTTGAATAACCAAGGGCAATGAGTGATGTAACTAATGATTGCCTTTTATGGAAGGGAAATGAGACTTTATGATCACCAATGGATGTTCAAGGATGACACTAGGAATTTTGATGGTGTCAAGTCATAATAAATGATTCTAGAAATCAGATGTAATCTTGAAATGGAGTTTGAAAAATCCTCAAAAAATAAAAGAATTGAAAAACTAGTTTTTGACCCATTTTGAGATAAGGATGACTAGGAATAATTTCCTAAAATTGATAAATATGTCCACCCAAGTGTTTTGAAATGTGAGAAACAATTTGTGAGTTATGAAGCGGAAATATGGTGAGTTTTGATGAGTTGATAAATCAAAAGCACTTTGAAATAGATCCTAGGTAAGCTATGGGTGAGTGTGAAGCTTTCAAATGTTTGAGGAAGACTTAGTTGGTTCTAAGGTCTTATGTTTGGCTAGTGTGAAGTGATCTAGTGAGATGTTTTGATGTAAGGAAATCTGTATTGCTCATCTATTGTCACAGATCCCACGGTTCCCTCAGAGGAGGGATCCGTCTAGGCTAAAACTAGGATCCCAAGAACTCGCAGATCGTAACCATCACGTATAAATGCGCATTTTGCACCAAGCAATATACACTAATAACCATTAAACTAAACAACAATATAAACATGTTATCACATAAAGCATATCATAGATAATGGTAGTAATAATAATATTCAAGATAACACAAACAAGCGTGCTAAAACATAATCATTCATACACAAATCAAATGTCTCAAAACAAGCATAATCCAATAGTCTCTTTCGCCAATCCTTTCTTTTCCTCTTTCCCGACTTCATGACGTGGTGAGCTAGGTTTTGAATCATACCCCTTAATTGTTTGAATTCAGCGGTTTCCTTTGGAAGAGTTGGAAGTTGTTGATAGTAGTCAAAGGGGTCTAATTCGATGTTAGCTTCAGGGTTGACATTTACTTCTTCTTCTTCTTCTCCGTCCGAGGAGTCCGAGAGAGCTTTAGGTTTTCTTCCATTGACCATGAACCGTTTAGGAGGTTGTTTGGTAAGAGGTGCCATAACATGATCGGAAAGGAAATGATCATCGTTGATAGGAGATGGTTGCAATGCACTAACATACTCACAAAGTTGTGTTAGAAGCATACCATATGGAAGTACCATGTTGGCAACTTTGAATACCCCGGCCATTCTCTTCACCATGTAATAGGCAAGATTAAATGGCTTTTGGTGAATGAGGCAATAAATCATTTGCACGAGACATGCATTTGGATGATCCTTGTTACCGACTAGGCTAATGACTTTTTCCCTAAGAATTTCTTCCCATTTTATAAAAATGGGGTGCATTTCGAAGAGTTCCATTTGAAAGGGATCACGTGAATGAGCTTTTGTTTCGGTTGAGACGGATTGGTCGGCTCTAATTTTGAAAATGGTGTCTCGAATGGTTTCGGGTTCATCAAGAGGAGTATGGTATCTTGGTTTGGGATCAAGAGCAAAAGATTGAAAGGATATTGCCCAATCTTGAGAGTACATACAAATTCCTTCACAAGGAATGCGAAGGATTTGAGCGAATGTGTTGAGAGGTAGAGTGAAGTTGTTTATTGATGATGAAAGCGATTGAAATGCTATCATCGTTGTTTCGAACGATCCTAATGCTTTGTAGAATTCAAAGATGAAAACCCAAAAATTTGTTCATCATGTCAAGAAGACAATCAAAGTTGATTGCCGAGAAGACTTGACGAACGTCGATCTTCAAGGAAACATTCCTTGACTACACGACCTTCGTGGATAAGTCGTTTTTCAAGTATTTTGAAGACTTTGCGGTCGGTTTTTGACAATCCCTCTTTCCGATAGTAATGGGTGAGGTAGTGGACGGTATCATGGTGGTCTTGTTGAGTGACTTTAGGCATGGTTGGTCCTAGAAACAAAAATATTCCAATTACGTAAAATTTGTTGAGATGGGTTTATGGTTTTGATTTGTATTAACAATGTTGTGAACACAATGTAATCTTAGTTATGTGAAAGCCCATTTTAATGATCAATTTTGGAAAACCTAATTAAATTAATAGATTAAAAATTGAGAAACCATAAACCCTAGGATGAGGATGATGAAAATTAGAACATGTTAGTTTAATTATTTAGAATGATGTTCTAGAGAAGAATACTTGAGGATATGGAGTCCTATGAAGATGAAACCAGCTCTTGGATCGTTTTTGTGTTTTGTGGGGAGAGGAAAAATGAGCATGTTTGGTTTTGAAAAGCGTATAGTGGTTTCATTCCACGGTTCCTCCGGATCTCTTGTATAAGGGATCCGCTAGTACAACTAGAGGATCCGCCATCAGAGACGTAAAAGTGTTTGGCAATATTTTTGTTATAAGTTATAAAATAGCTTATGGAACAAAAATAATTTTGGGGTAAAAAAAATAAAATGAACAATGTTTGGTCAACAGGATTTGATTAATTATCGAGAATCCATTTGTGACGACGGCGTTATTTTGACGAGATCAAAAGGAATACTATTCCCGATGATGAGTAAGTCGGGAAAGTGGCGAAAGAAGACTTTTTGAAAGACTATAAATTATAAGAAAAATTGTATTAACATATTCATGTAGATATAAGCTAGCTAATGAAGAGTAAACATACCTCTATGCTCTTAATTTTGGTTTGTGAAGACATAAGACCAAAAATACTACATGAGATCTTAAAGTAATCCATTGTACTTAGAATAAGTAGGTTGTGATTACTATTAGATTCTTTCTTGAAGGTTGACTTCATTATTCTTTGAGTAGAAATGAAGGTTTTGGAGAGATCTTAGTATGAAGATTTCTTGAAAAGAATATGTTAGAATAATCTATCAATATCCAACATGAAAGAGAGAAAAGAAATGTTTTTAAAAGATTTCCTTCTTTGTAGTTTTCAAACACACACGGATCGTATCAAGTTTTTAAGTACAACATACTCTAAGAAACTTGGTACGAAGCTCTGATACCAATTGTGAAAAACTAAAAAGAGGTTGAATAGTTTTACCAATTAAAACTTTGTTTTAAAATATTTAGATCGACTTATGTCAATCTACTTAGATGTGTATGTTAGATGTTGATAGATAGACATATAAAAGTGTAATGAAAGATAAAGAGTAAGAAGCACATAACCACAACACGAGTATTTATAGTGGTTCGCTACAAGGACACCTTCCTTGCTCTACTCCACTCCCGAGTCACCTACTCGAGAGTTCGTAATCACTACACGAGACCAACTCCTTATGGCGGAGAAGTCTTCACAACGCCGCCTACTCTTTTTCCCTGACTAGGCTAACCACGGGTTCTTTCACCAAGGTGAACCACACCTACCACAACGCCGCCTACCCTTTATCCGGTACTAGGCTAAGTACCAAGTTCCATTACAATGGAGGAACTACTACCCAACACTACACAACACCTAATCCCAAAGGAGATCCACTCCTTATTACAACACCATCAAGGATGCCAACATCCTTGGAAACAACCTATCACTATTTGTATAACGATGCACCTCATCGATTATACGACCTTGGCATCCTTCACTAATGCCACTTGATTTGACTCCTAGGCATCTTTCACTAATGCCCTTGACACGAACGCTGGCACCTTTCACTAATGCCTTCATCTTGACTCCTTTAGCATTCTTCACTAATGCTTTTGACATGGACGTTAAGCACCTTTCACTAATGCTTACGCCTTGACTCTTTCAAAGATCCTTCACTAATGCCTTGGATACAACACTTATGGAGGAAGAAAGAAGTATCAACAAGAGAACCTCAAGAGTCTTGATGATGACGGCATGGCAACTCATGAACTTGAGCTTGCTCGACTTCAAGAAGTGGTGATCTCGCCTTTAAGAGGAACCTAGAGAATCACACAAAACAAAAGACAACTATATAGAAAGATCCCTTAGATCGGTGGTTGAGAGTTACAATACTGGGAAAGTATGTGTGGAGTGGAACATGGCGTGCTCTTTCAAAACAATATCGCTTTAGACCGTATAGCAATGGATAATGTTTTCCATATATATGTCTTTCCTGCACCACCATATCCGTAAGGAAGAAAACACCGCCTTTTTATTTTCAACAAACCGAGATAACTCGTTGATATACTAATTTTGTTCTCTGTTAGACTTGGAAAGAGCCTCATCATGTTCAAATTTTTAGTAACTCAAGGTCATAGCAAATTTCGTCACGGATCAAAGAGTTTGTGTGGTTTTCCGTAAACCCAGATCCGTAAAGGCATTCCATTTATAGAACTTAAGTTACTCCATTCTTACGAAGAATATTGTCTATATATTGCGTATATAGATTTTTACGATGACGCTCACGGATCTCCAAATCTGCAACATTAATAGAATAGTTTAATTTAAGTTCTAAAATAGTTAAAATATTTAATTTAAGTTTAAATGAGCGGAAACAATTTTACCTGGATTATTAAAAAGTAAACGTTGTTGATGTTCAATATCATCAGACATATACTCCTATGTTTCGTTCCATACATGATCGGGTCTGACAATACTATTTGACGTAAGCAACATCACAAATAAACGACGAACAGAATCAGCAAAAGCAATACGATGTCCTTCTTTAATTGCATCGATGTACTCTTTGTCATCGTCTAACAATCCGAGTGCAAAACATGTGTCCCTATATGAATCATATATTTTATCATCTTTACCTTGATAATCATAGAATCTATCACTAACCGTGCGAATCTTCCCACGATGTCGGTCCTTTAACCTTATTCAAAAACCTCGATAGTATGCTTCCAAGAGAAGGAGGAACATAATGAACTGGCCCACAAAGAAATCCTCGCTCTACATCATCATATCTTATTTTCAGGCTTCCAAACGAACTTAGTTGGGAATTCAGCGTACGTCAAAGTTCTGGCAAGAGCATCGATTTTATTACATTCCATCCATGCCAAAAATTTGGTAGAGGCAACTGAAGGTTTGTTTAGGACATCATTAATATCGGCATCACCCTCATACACGGCATGTTGTTGTCCCTGTAAATGAAATGGCAACCTCTCAACAGGCGGGTAACGGTAGTGAACTTCATAACCTAGAATTCTCCAAGTATTATTTGATTTCATCCTTCACTTCTGCGTCGGTGCTTTCTAGATTCTCATTGTTGTCAACACAAACGGTAGCAGTAACACGATATGGTCCCTTGTTTATGTATTTAAACAAATATTTGATAGAACCGACCTGATTGCATCACTCCACATTTATGTGCGCCTGGTAAGTTTTTAACAAAACTTTATTATAACCGACAACAAAACCATTGTGTAGGTCCAACCCGCCTTTTTTAATAAACATTCCATTATCAGGCCTTTTGTAAACTGGGAAACCATCAAAGTCTGTCATAGTGCGAGCTGAAAATTTCTTTGGAAAATCTTTCGTGCATTTCCATTTAGTCGTACAGGGGCAACTTGGATTATCAACTCCACACGGGCCATGCATCATATGATCATGTTAGGAATTAGAAATTCTATTGTAAAGCTTCGTCACCCCTAGTATAATCTAGCTTGAGTTAGCTCGTAGACATATCGATATTATGTTAGTTGTTAAGTAAGTGATTAGCTTAGTTTTAGTCTAGAGTAACACCGTGGAGGAAGGACGGTCTTTACCCATTGTATACCGATCCACAGCCGTCAGAGGTCGCTTAGTTTGTAACCTATAAATACCTCTACCTTGCAAGGTAGAGGGTTGGATGTTCTTGGTAATCTAACCCTACATGAGTTTCTCTTTCTAAGAATATCCCACTTTCTCTCTAACATCATCTATACGCCCAAGTATGTTTATGTGATGATGTGTATGTGAAATCCAATATGTTACAAATGGTATCAAGAGCCATGGTTAGATCATCTCTTACATATCTTTGGATTTCTAGTGGTTTTTTAAAATGAGAAAGTTTAGTGGTTTTTGCATCATTTGGTTGATTTCTAGTGTTAAAGTTTGGATTTTGATTGTATTTTTGTGTTTAGGATCATCAAAAGTGTTTAGGTTTTGATTTGGAAGGCTTGAATCATCGTGGTTGGGTTGTTTTTGGATTGAAAAGTGGTGTTTTTGAGTTTTTTTTCATGCTAGCGACTTGAGTCACGGTGTTATTTTCTTGGTAGCGACTTGCTTTGTAAGTCCAGAAGCGAGTTGTAGTGTATTGTGGTAGCGACTTGCCTTTAGAGACAAGTCGACAAAAGTAATCGCTTGTGGATTCTCCACTACGGCAATGACTTGGTAAGGTAGCCACTTGCTTTCAATTTTGATAGCGACTTGTTCTTAAGTTTCTTAGCGACTTGGTGTTAGCGAGTTGCTATCTAGCGACTTGATTTCTTAGCGACTTGGTGCATAGCGACTTGCTGTCAAAATTTGTAGCGACTTGGGTACTTAGCGACTTGTTTTGTTATTACTTAGCAACTTAGTACTTAGCGACTTGGTTCAAGGATTATTAGCGACTTGGTTTACTTTGGTGTGTAATACGGTTTTCTCTTGATTTAGTAAAAATCCCGTGAAAGAATCTATTTCCGCTTAATCATCGAGTTATAAAACTCGTGATTATCTCGTCAACATGTCTACCAACATGCCTACAATCATCTCTTCAGAGTGAGAACATTCATGCAATGATACGCGCCCACCCATAATGTCTTACATCTCGACCCTTTATCTCCGTGAGTG
The DNA here is from genome assembly GCA_022545495.1 of Chrysanthemum lavandulifolium. NCBI lineage: Eukaryota > Viridiplantae > Streptophyta > Magnoliopsida > Asterales > Asteraceae > Chrysanthemum > Chrysanthemum lavandulifolium. The sequence goes on from CM040241.1 coordinate 215,295,626, forward strand.
CTTGAACTCTATAATACCTCACAGAACAATGAAACGGGTTGCATTTCTGAAGATCCTACCTTGATTGATTCAACAAATTATGATCAAAACTCCTCACCTTCTGAGTCAAACTTCAACGAACCACGACTGTTAATGACCCATGATGCAAAGCATTCGGCATGCAACATTGAGACATTTCAATTACTTCATCAGCACCTTACACAACTGTTATCCACTCCTATGAGTCGAACATGATGTGCTCTCTTCGCCAAGACTTACCTACATTGAAAAAGGTCAGTTATCGAACTTAGAACAACCGAAGCTTCAAATTACCAATGAGAAGGTATTAATTGATGACTCTAATGCTGCACTTCAAGTTGTCTACAACCAATTTAAGCCATTTATCAAAGGGGAATATTCTGTTGACTTTGATCAATACATAACTGTAATTTCATTCAAGAAACACACTAGAATGGAAATTCATGAGTTCATCAACACATATATCCAACTCATGAATAATGTGGAAGTCTACATTAAGGATGCTGCTCAAAGGAATGATTGTCTTAATGAGTTGAATGAGAGTCATGGAAAATTAAAGGAAAGGTGTGATATTTTGGGTAATGGTGCGCTTGAAAGAACGGATGATGCCGATGTCGATCGCAATTTCGTAAACTAAAATGAATGATGTAATTGGTCAGATCGAACACAAAGGCTCGTAGTCCCAAAACTTGAAACCGCTTTCATGTCAAGAAACTCACAAGTATAAGGTAAACATGTATGTCATACAAACAAATGAACATGTGTCATGCATTGAGGTACCCTTAATCGACCCTATCTTTGATAATGATATCGAAAATGTGTCTTGTTAAGTCTCGAATCTACAATCTTTGAAACAAATGACATGGTAACAAAAGGGGTTTATGATGAACTTTCAAACAAATATTCAATTCTTGAAAACATTTTATTTCCCGAAATTGCAATACAACAAAAGGAAGAAAGTGTTCGTATACAAAATCTTCAGACATCCGAATTTGCACTTCGAGAATTCTTTGAAATTAATCACTTAAAACCCGATTCGTGACAAAGATTCAACCATATGCAATCGAATGTCAACTCTCGGACCGCATAAGAAATGCAATCTTAGGATGAGCAATCCTAACCATGAGATGAGCAAGTGAGCTTAAATCTAGGAATGATGAATTAGCTTTATGTGTATCCAACTTATTAAGAGAAAATGAGTCCTTAAGAAAGAACTTAGTAGAGAACGATTCCAAGTCGATCGATCAAAAAATTCCTTTTTGGTCGACATTGATGCCCTCAAAGCCCAAATTCGTGATAAGAGCTTCAATATTGTTGCCCTAAAAATGAGCTTAGAAAATCTATTGGAAATAGGGTGAACACTAAGTTTGCAAAACCATCGACCTTGGGAAAGTCAATCGTCTGCAACAAATCAAAACATAACGTAGTTAAGCAATTAATGCTTTTAGAACCGAAAGATTTAAACCATCGAAATCTAGGCTTGCCTCCCAAGTTGATGCGAATATTGTTTTGTCAAAACAAATACTTCACTACCTCGCTCGATATGATGAATAAGAAACCTCGTGTTAATGTTCATAGTTCTAAGATCAGGAATACTAGGAGTTCATCTACTTCTCATAAGAAACATCAAATGGCAGATCAATCCCCTAAGAAACTTAATGATTACAAAAGGACCAATATTCAAAAGAGGAATGTGCCTACACCCAAATCTACTAGCAACTGTTTCAAATGGATTCCCAATGGCAGACTATTTAAATTTACAGGATCCAAACTAACTTATATAACTAGATCTTGCCTTAAGTGATGCCCACAGGAAAACTCTTCAAGAATAGTGAACCTAAAGGGATCTCCACCAATGATATGACTAGATCAAACAGTACAACATCCAATAGTGACACTACTCATGTCACTAACTCATCTATTTGCAATACTACATGTGCTTCTAGTGCAATGTGTTCTCGCCTTTTCAGTATTAATGCTCAACTCATTCAGAACTTCATGACTTGGTTTCCATTTGAAATGAATAGTGCTCACTCTGGAATGGTTGCTTGCCAGACCGGACATACCTTGTGCTTTGACTCCTATTCATCTTGAATCAGGACTCGCTCTTACATATCTATGTATAAATCATCTTTAAAAAAAATAATAATTAATTATCATTATTTTGATTCATAATTTCTTTGTCATTTTCCTCTATCTAATAAGGGATATATCTTCTGTTATCGATAAAATCTACGATCCTAGAAATGTCATTCAATAATGACACGGGATCATAGATGAAGTTCGAACAAATGATATATTCTTGCTTTTCAACGGGTGGGGTTTATTCAATCAATGTTCTTTGGTGACATTGATTGAGGGGGAGAATTTTACAAGTTATCTCGTTCATACATGCACAATGGTTGCTCATTCTATTATGTCATCTTAATTATGCTATGTGCTAGTTTGCTATCGGATAAGTTCAAAAGTTCAAAAGTAAAAGTAACTCCCAATGCCGCCTTCCACGGGTTATGGGTACCCACACCGCTTCCGTGTTTGGGGAGGTTAAGATATAGACAAATTTTACCCCTACCTAAGGTAGAGGTCGCTTCTAGTTCTACTAAAGGTAGAAAGGACCTCCTACTTTTGTAAATGTCTATCTAATAAGTTCATGTACTGTAAATGTCTATTATACATAATGTGATATGATAGCGACTTGCTTTTGTTATAATATATTGCAACTTACCAAGTCTCTGTTAGCGACTTGCTCGTAAACCCCAATGACATGGTTGTTTCTTTTGCTAGCGACTTACTTAACTAGTCTTAAAACCACAGGGCCAAAATTGTCATGTTGATATTCTTGTAATTGGTTTTCCTTACTCCTAGCGACTTAAAACTTTTTTTCTTAATTTTCAAAATATCAAAAGTATTTTCTCTCTCTCTCTCTCGCTCATATTTCTAGCTAGCGACTTGAAGTGGTATGTTTTGCATCTTCACTCTCCGCCTCATTTATATGTCGAGATGCTAGACTAACGCACTTTTTACACGCATCCTATAGTGCATTTGATCCAGATCACTTGTTTCTCACGAGGTTTGCCGATGAATATGCTCTAATGGAATCATTTTCATGTGTTTGATGGATGTTTAGAGTTATTGGATTGTATTAATGGTTATTGTGTCAAGGCGTCTTTAGAGTGTCGATGAAAGTGTTGAGTTTGATGTTATTTGTCGATTGCAAGTGTGTTTGATGATTATTTGTAACCGATTATATTGCTTGTTAGTGTGCTCATGTAATGGTGTTGAATGATTGTTTGGTTGGTGTCGTTTGTCACTATGTAGAATATGTTCTTGATGGCGACTTAGAGATGTTCTTCGTAGCGAGTTAGCTTGAGTGTTCTAGGTAGCGATTTAGTTTGCTTATTCCTACTTAGCGACTTACCTATATTACTTGTAGCAACTTATCAACATTAAAAGTTGGTAGCGACTTGTACTTACAAGTCTGCATGATGTTACTCGTATAGCGACTTGGTTCTATCATTTTTTATAGCGACTTATGTTTTATAAGTTTAGCGACTTGCTGGCTAATTGTTCTAGTGGCGACTTGGTATGTTAAATTATTTCAAGGCGACTTGCTATTGCAATTTCATGATTAGCGACTTGATTCGAAGTTTACTCGTAGCGACTTGCTTTAACAACATACTCTTAGCAACATGCTATAACATCTTTGTTTGAGCAAATTTGTACCTAGTTCCTCTTGTAGTAACTTCAGATGACAACTTGTCTCAAATAACCCGCTATATCATCCACATAATAGTATCTTGCCTCATGAAATTGTTAATAGCAACTCGGCATTTAAATAATTTGATACTAAAACAACTTGTCACCGAAAACTATGCCAAATGGAACATGTACCTAGAAAACTCTTCGATGCCACTCAATCTTTTTCAACATGCTTATGGGAACTCGTCTAAACTACTAAGTTATAGTGTTTATGACATAAGGGTGTATTCAATGTTGCTTAACTAACCATCCATAATCTAACATGCTCTCAATCATTGTTGTTGTTGTGTGTATCGTTAGATCTTCAATGGCAAACACAACCTCACCGAGAAAATTGCATCTTCCGCTCCACCCAAAGTGCTTACGCATAACGAAATCCTTCCTAAAGATAAATGGGTAGAGATAGGAAAAGTAATCATATGTGGACATGCAAAACCGCAACAAAATCTAATCCTCAAAGTGTCAATTGATATACTAAAAACACCAACTTCTTCAAAGGCTCTAACCAAGCAATGCACAATTCCACCATTTACATCCAACAATTCGAACACCATTAAATATGACAATATCACAACTCATTACACTTGCAAGTCGGATGATAAGGAATTTGTCATCAACTCGGACATTCTCAAGAAGGCTCTTGAATCACACCTCAGAACCCCACCATACGAATCGAACCTCCACCTAGTGCGGAAGAGCTAATAGTCTTTCTCGATTGGTTTAGGTTATCAATTCAAGATATTAAGGGCTTCGACATCATCACAGACACATGTATCAACCCCGGAGAGCAATGACTACAGCTTCAATTTATGCTTGTCGTGCAAAACATCCGGTTTGATAAAGTAAGGATTCTGCCTTGCAAATTTTATGGGTATAGTCAATGGGGTGAATGTTAATGTAATCGAACGATTTGGGAAGAATTCTCGTTGTCCATGAACACATTTATCATCGATAGAACGAACTTTCGAATAAAGCTCGTGGTAGAAAAAGTTAACAAACTTGTGATCCCTAGTATCGATTCTCGAAACTTGTCATCCAAGATTGCAACAAACTCACAACTTCAATCCTAGGAGTGAATCACCTTCATGATGCCAAGGAAGAATTTGTTCTGGGTAACCTTAAATATGTTCCTAAAGGTATGGATAAGGAGATCTTTGGTCTGGCAATTCCTGATAGTCTTCTCACCGACGATATTAAGAAGGATTACTTCAAACTATACAAGAAAAGGGCTTCAGATCCGGTGTTAATGATGATGTCATCCCACTCCACCACAAACCAAAGCCGCCAAGTCTACCTCGTAATCAAAATCTTCATATGCCGCTTCTTCCTAAAAAGGGACTTAAGAGGTCACAACCCACCGACACCACAACCCGTATGTAAAAGAAAGAAGAAGGAAGTGGTAAAGGGAATGTTGAGGAAACCGAGGTTTCGAGGGGTGATACTAGTTTGATTGATGTGTATGATGCCGCTCGCAACTAGAATCAAGCAAAGCCTAGAAAGTCGAATGTGAGAGCACTCGATTCACTCCCGACCACCTCTTTATTTCTCTCACGCTTATCAACCGCTTGCGAACGGTCAACCGTAATCGATGATAAAAGGCGACAAATGAGAGAAATGCAAGTTTACCAAGGATTAAAATATCATTGGATCGCTTATATCCGATGAGGTGTGATATCCCTAATACAACGATCGTAATAAAATGATATGATCAAGAATGTACAAAAACAGAATCGATTGACTAACACTAGGAATGTGAATAGTAATAGCTCACACGCCTATGTCGTTAAAAACGCATAATCGTAAACCTAAAACGAAAAGATATACAAACATACGTTACTAAAACGTAAACGATAAAAACAAAACGATTATAACTATAGTAGGGATTTGCATGTCTAGGCGACTTAAATGCAAATTAAATAAAATTAAGATATCTAACTATAATTTACAAATATATACAAAAGTTAAGAAAACTAAAAACTAAAACATATATGTATACATAATAATTACATAAATGTAATGTAAATAAAATAAGAAAAGGATTATAATTATACTAAGGAAATATAAAATATCAAAATTTTGAAGTCATTTTAATTTATTTTTACAATTGTTTACCGATTAAAATCTAAAACGACGTTATCGAATTTTATGTAAACGCACAAAATAAAAAGGTGAATTCAGTCCAATACAACTCCCATTTAATGTGAAAATTATATTTTAGAATCCTAAAAGATAAGAAAATTATTAGAAAATAAAATAAATTTTACACAATTAAATTAATTATTATAAATTAAAATGAATTAAATGTATTAAAATGAATTAAATAATAAGAAAATCTAAAATTAACTTAAATAAATGAAATAAAGAATTTGAAAAATCTAAAATATAATAAAATGAATTTAGAAACTGAAAATGTATTTTTACATAATTATTCTATTTATTATTAATTATTTACTATTATAAATACACTTAATTACTAGAAAATATAAAATAACTTGGAAAAATAAAATTTAAACTTAGAAAATCTAAAATATTATAAAACTAATTTTAAAACAGAAAATATATTTATTATACAATTATACTAATTATTAATAATTATTAACTATTAAAAGTATTAAAACTAATATTTAATTATTAAAAATACTAAACAAAGAAAAGAAAAATCTCAAACTTTTTACAAAATTCTAAAATAAATAAAAGAAGCTAGGAAAAGTATAAAATGGCAGCTTATGTACAAAAATAAGCTAATGGGAAAGCTCATAACTATAAGCTATCACTTAAGCTTAAAAGGACTTCTTTTGGCTTTTCGCTTTCTCGGACTTATTAAGTACTAATATTATACATATGTGATGAAAATAAGCTATACAAACCAAGAATAGCATAGCATGAGCTTATGAGCCCAACAGTTAAGCTTTTGGCTTCGACCGCTGGAGCTTAAGCTCATGATAAGCTCAAAATAAGCTATACAGATAAAACAAAAGGTGAACTAAGGTACATACAAGTCCAATGCAACAATATAAACAAGAAAAATGGACTGCTAAAGTGTGAGCTTATGGTTTAGACAATCAAGCTTTTGGCTTGACTCGATGGAATTGAGGCCTCAAAGGACCTGTAATAAGCTCCCACCGATTAAAAGAAGGTGAAAAATATATGCATACAAGCTATATGGACAAGTATGTACAAGCAAATGCACAGTAATCACCTATAAGCTTGTAACAAGCTCATAAGCTCTTACATTACATAAGTAACCAAACACCCTCGCATTTATTTGAATTGGCAAATTAAGCTAAGTATATGAGCTTAATATGGCAAAGTGAGAATCGGGCGAAGTCGAGTGGTTGGCTTTCCAAAGCCAAAGCTCATCAAGTGGGACCCACCGATGAGCTTTTGAGAGGCTTATGAAGATGGGATCGACACTCAAGATATGCCGATGGACCAAGATACACCGATGGACTGGGACATCTAAATACATGTTGCGACCCCAGAGAATAAGCTACAACATGAATTTAAAGGGAAGGATCATGAAGTCGGGTTGCTAAGCTTCCTAAAAAGCTAGGCTACTCAACCCATGGATCTTTATGAGCTTGTAAGAGCTTGAAGGAATGAAAATGGACCCATAAGCGGTCCATTGTTATGAATGAGCAAACATCAAGCTCATATATGACTTATCAAATAAGCTAATAAGAGCTCAACTTAAATTGAGGCATTGAGATGGACCGCTTGGCTTTTGAAAAGCCAAGAGTCACAAGCTCAAGCTCAATAAGGAGCTTTTCATGAGCTATTGAAACTACTCCACTACAATCGCTTGCTTCAAGTGTAGTGGATGAGACGGGACAAAAGGTTTGGGAAATTAAGCTAATCAAATAAGCTAAAAATGCAAAATAATCATACACATAAATAAAAGACCACAAATGCTACACAAAGAAGCCAAGTACATAGTTAAGGTCAAATCCATAAGCTTTTGCAAGCTTGTGAATTTGACTCTAAACCGCGCACGTAGTATGGGTACGCACTAAGGACTAAAAATAAGCTAGTAAATAAGCACTTAAAAGGCTGAGAGATGGCAAACTAATATTTTTACAATTTAGTCAAGCAGCTAAATTTTGAAATCCCAAAAGGGCATAAGCTTAAACTTAATACAGAGTCCTACACAAAATTATACATTTTATTCAAAAACGACTATTTAAGAAATTTGACTTTTTACAAGAACATAAGAGTTGACCAAAGTGAGATTTAAACAGATCTTAAACACTTATTATGATGTTATAAAGTGAACTAAGACTGATTAGAGCAAGATTGACAACTTTTAAACACAAAATCAAGATCTTGGTTCATCAAATTCCAACAGTGAGCTACCAAGAAATGATCAAAAGAGATTTTGACTTTCCCACAAATGAAGACTGGTTTTCTTGACTGAAATGAGTTTATAAACACTAAAGAGACACAGAGTAAGCACAAACAACAACTCAAACAATACCTATAACAGTTTAAGCAAGCAAATCCAAACATACTTAAATGAGATTGTTTTGCGCTTTCAAAGCAAATGACCGCCTAACCCAATTCCATCCAATCCGTAGATACCGAGTGTCAAAGTGGAACTTTTTCAACCTAAACCAGATGTCAAACCAATTTAGGTCTAGGATTTTCAAAAATTGACATTTTAACAGTCAACATGCCAATTCACACCACAATCCAATTCAAGGCAACATAACCTAATATTAAGCTTTAATATTACTAAAGAACAGCAAAGAGACATGAAAACATGAAAATTAAAGCAACCAAATCAGTACAACAGTAAACTGCAAAAATTGTAAAAATGGCTTACAAATGAGAAGAGGACTGAGATCCAGAACAAATGGACAAGGTTACACCTATCAGCTTACCAATAAGCTCCTAATACCCAAAGCACTCCAAATTCAACCCTGCTTCATCATCTTCTTCCTTTTCCCACTATTTTTGATTTTTCATTGATTTTCTTGATTTTTTAAGCATTTTCTAATTTAAAAGACAAAAGTCTATTTAATGGATCTAAAAGCCTTAAAACTGTTGTCAAGAGCTTTTTGAGCTTAAAGGATCCAATAAACAACTAGTAAACTGGAATTTGAATAACATGAAAATTAAGAGAATTGAGCAAAAACTTAAAACTGAAATTAAACCGAATTAAACTCGAAAATCGTGTTTCATTACACTACTTTAAGATAAAATACAACATTTTAAAGCTTAAAAGACATTTAAACTAAGAAAGCAAGAAAACTATGACTACGTGACTAAGGCTTAAGGCCAAAAGTGCTCTTCTTTCGCTTTTCTTCATTCTTTATACCCAAACATCTCCCCACTTGTACTCGATTGTTTCCCACCATATTCGAACCCTTGATTGCTCTAAATAATCGTAACCATCCATTTTACTTTTTGCGCCAAAATAGTCTTCAAAGTGTTTAATCATTAAATGGTTTGGTTGATTCAATTAAGAGTTTTGGAGTGATAGAGTTGGAGGGACATGGAATGGGAGGGGTTGAAAAGAGTGGAAAACCACTCGGTTTTGATGTTTCAGCTGGAGAGACACCGCCATGTTGTCCGGTATATGGGCTGCTTTTTCTTGGTTTGACTTTCGTTGATCAAGCTATTAATAACAAAGGGTCCAAATGGTTGCGGCCGAGTCGAATTGCATTTGATCGGGGTCAAGGTCCAAGACCAAGGACTAAGGGCCAAGGATTTGGGCTAATGTTGGGTTTGATTGGATTTTGGGCCTAGTGATATTAAAGGATCCGTTTGGTATAGTGGTAACAACAAGGACTAATTTTGCAATTACACCAAACTTCAAGGACTGATCATGCAACTTTTCCAAACTCTCACAAGGACTAAATTTGCCATACATTGATAATACAAAGGCTCTTTTGCATAAAATCCATTTTAAAGGTCCAAGGACTAAATTTGTAATTTTGGATTTTGAGGACTAAAAGTGTAATTTCCCAAAAGTTTATCAAAATGTTCCAAATTTTCAATCATGCATAGTACAAGGGTATTATTTGTAAAATTCCAAGTTTAGAATACCTGAGGACCATTTTGCCAATTTTGTAACTCGAGGGTAAAATTGCCATTTTGTGTAAACTTTTGTCCGTGGATGTTTTGTGAACATTTTGATTTCCCAAGGACTTAAGTTGACTTTTCATTCATTTAAAACATTTAGGGACTAGTTTTGACAATTTGTGTAACTCTGTGGACTAAAACGACAATTGTTGTGAAATTGATCAATTTTCACTTGTTTTTCAATCTTTTGTACCGAATCACATAAAACACATTTTATGAATTTGTATCATTTTGAGAGTCATTTGTGTGTTTTTGGATGTTTTTATGGTTTATATAGCATAAAATATATATGTTTTAGACACATATCGCCACCAATCGAGGAGAGTGCAAGAGAACTCGAACAAGTGCCTCGCCAAACAACACCTATCACACAAGACAAAGGGAAGGGATTGTTGGTGTAGAACAAAGACTCACATGCTTCCGACCTTCTCCTCTTCACCATCAAGAACTACAACTCAATTTGAGTCAAGAAAAGAAGTGTTGAATCGTCATCACCAAGAACAACTGAATTGGAAAGGAGGTATCTCAAACACAAAAGAAACTCTTGCATCAAGTGATACCGGTCGAGCAAAATGTTGAGGAAGAGTTGCAACATGTCTCACAGGAGAACCTTGAGTCAAGATCTGATGAGACCAGGCACTTGGAAGAACCAAATATGCCAAATGACTCTCTACCCTCTTTGAAGAATCTTGATACAGACATCTCCTTTGGTGATCAGTTCATAAACGACAAACCCACAAACACTGAGACTCTGAAGCAAGGTAAGGAGAAAGATGAAGTAGAGTCCATGTTCACCGTCGACATACAACAAGACACTTCTACAATCCCGCAAATGTCTGCTCCTACTCTTAAAACCGCACTTCAGCCAACCAAACCGCTCAATCAACCGCACTTCCACCACCGATCCTACTAATGTTCAATCACTTGAACCAAGAATTACGCCTCGACATCACTCCTCCCGCCTCACCACTCGCGCCTTACCTCCTCCGTTAAAACAACAGAGGAATTGCTTGAAGAGGCCATGTCATGCATTGCAACTATTGAGAAACATTTTCCTATAGCTGTCAACAATCTTGATATTCGTGTCAAGAAACTGGAGAATCTTAATCTCAATGAATTCGTCACAGAGGCAATAGAAGTGGATATTAAAGATGTAGTGGAATGGGCAATGAAGGCTCCACTTCTCCAGCGATTCAAAGATTTGTCGATATCCGACATGAGATCAGCTCTCTCAGAAAGAATGTATGAGGCAGGAGAGCACTTGCACAATACACATAAGAAATTATACGAGGCTCTCAAAGAATCTATGAGGCACGATGATTATGATCAGTTTGTAGTCGATGTTCGTGAAAGGGATAATAAGAAGAAAAGAAAGACTGTTCCAGAGAAAACTACTGATAAGTCTGGAGGTCCTAAGCCACCACCTCCAACTGGAGGAGCTGGAACTTCTGGTACTGGTGCAACTTCTGGCACAACTACTACACCTTCACCACAACCACCATCATCACCACCAAAACCTTCCAAGCAATCTAGTCCTTCCGGAGATAAGGGGACACAGAAGAAATCTGAAGCTTGGACAACGGTTGATTCAAGGTTCACACCCACAATCTCTTCAATTCCTGAAGATCAAATGGTTCATGAAGAGTAGTATGTCATGGCAGAGTCAGAATCCGATGAAGATGATGCATTCACCAAGCATATTCCCAAGCCATCTGAAGATGAATGGTTTGATACATATGTATCAGGAGAACGCCCTAACACATCTAGAGTGGCACCTTCAAAGGACACAATTCGAATTTGGCTACCCGAAGAGAGACTTTATACACCAGAACTCTCATGGTCTATCCCAGAGACTGATACGATGATCCCTGAAAACAACTGGGCTTCCACAATTTCTACTAACTATGAAGCTACAGATGAAGACTCTACTTCATGCCACCGGAGATATGGGCGCTTCATTAAGTGGTTTTGTGAATGTAGGGAATCGCACAATCACTCCAAAGGATCTTCAAGGACAAGCTTTTGAAATTGTCAAGGTCTTTTACTCGGATGCCAATCAACTACAATACCATATTGGAAGAATGCCATAGGATGTTGAATGATCAAGTTAGTGAGCGATCACCGCTTCAATGTGAACAAGCCTCTTCCTCCTGTGGTGAACTCGACAAATGACCATTCACCGAGTTCTTCTTCAACCATGACCTAGACTATCTTTGTGCTCATACTACCGAAAGAAGACCAAATTTTATCGATCTCAAAGATGAAAGTGCTACTTACTCGATCGTGGACTTGAATGATGGTTCCCGATCAATTTTGGTGACGAAGAACAAAAGTACGACACTTCCGCTTCATATGGTATTTCTCACGGTGGTACAAAAGAAGAATTTCTACATCGAGAGACATGGAGTCGAGAAAAGACTTAAAAGGTGTTAGATCCAAGTTACTAATTCTAAGTGTTATCAATGTAGAGATCTTCCCAATCCATGGCTATGAGTATCTCAAGAAGATCGTTCTTAGAAGAGCAGACCAAAAGATCATGTGATTGAAGAGAACGACTTCAAGCACTTGATGCCCAATGATTTTGAAGACCTCACCTTCGAATCTCCAGGACACCTTGATCACCCACCGCCGTGAAAAGAAAGCTCTCCGCCTTTGTCAATCTCTCGGATCCGAGGCTTAGTCATCCGAAAATGGGTTGAGGACTTTCACTGGGATGGAAAGCTACCGACTCGAGTCAATTTAACAAGGCCACAATGGGATGCCTCGACATGAATTTCGCCACGACTATAGAGTGCTTGACACCCCAGAGCCGCCTCTTCCACGACAGATACAAGACTCGATGATCGATAAGATTGTGCGAGCTCTACAAATTCAAATGATGGTACTCTCAAGATGGTCAAGAAGAACCAACTCCGAGTAAAAGAAATCGAGTTGATCCAAGCCGTGGAACAAAACAAAATTATGGACCGATGAGGAATTAAAGAGGTGTAAAGATTTCATTGTCGCAATCAAGCGAAGACTTAAGACACGAATGATCTTCCGCACCTTGAAAGTTTTGTTGGTGGTAGACTTCGTGAAGGTCATTACAAACTACTTCAAAGAACCGAATGAAGACATCTTCCGTAAGTAGTTTCGCTTGGTATTATTTATGTGTAATATGTGGTGTACAAACTATGAACAACTATAATGCATGTAATAGTGTTAGGTTATGTACCGTGGTTTCCTTTGTGTCTAAAAGGGAACTTCGTTGTTGTCCACTTCGATCATATAAAATTGGACACATTTTTCTCCAACAAATGTTTTGTCTCATACATATTAAATCACTTGAGATCCAAAATCTCAAAGGATTTGAAATTTTGATCGGGTGAGAAAATGTGATATAAATATGAAAGATGATAAAAATGACCATTTTCGCCTCAAAGTGCATATCGCTCTCTAATATGTGCTAAACTATTTTGAATCTCGAAGCACATATTGTGGGGAGCATTTCAAAACAAATTCAAACCTTCAAGGTACAAGGTTTTCCATGCTTTTATTTAAGGTACCTTGATCGTATGTTAAATGATTTCTAAATGTTTGGTAATCGTGGTAGTACTTTAAAAACTTTTCTTCCTCTATGTGTCAAAATAATTTCAAATTTTCTACCCACATATTGAGGGGGAGAAGTTGCCAAAGAAAATCAAAAGTTTCTTTGAAGGAAATTGTGATCAAGAAATTATTTCAAAGATCTCTTGCCTCCATGTGCTAAACAATTTCAAATCATATGCACATGTTGAGCGGGAGCATTTCAATATGATCAAACCTATTAAGGTACAAAATGATTTTTCAATTGGTGTCAAGAAGAAAAGAACAATACCAAAAGACCGACCAATTTACTTTATGCATGGTGTTATAAGGATGGTTAGGTTAGGTATTCGTTCCCACGATCCCGCCAGAGCCGGAGGGATCTACCCAGGGACAATCCACTAGATAGTGTAGAAGTCCTTAGGTATATTGAAAAAAGGAGAAAAAATTGAGATGTGGGAAGAGTGTGGACTAAGACCGAACTAGTACCGAATAAACCCAACAAGGTTCTAGTTATGAAGTCTCGTAAGATCAAGGGGTTGAATAATGAAAAGAATTGAATGTAAAAAGGGTGAAAAGAAATAGCCCTCCATTTATTCAACCTTAGGGCGTAAACCGGTTCAATTCATATGCTACCGGTGGTTATCAAGGTAACATCAAGATTGAAGACAAGACGTCATGGACCCAAAGTGATGCATCGCACTTCAACTTTCCATACCACTCAAGTTCCTCTTAAAAGGACTTGTTTCATTCTCACGGGAACCGACATTATCTATCGACTCTCTTAGAGAGTGTTGATATGAAGAAGGAGACCTCTCCCTAGTCTCCCAAGACAGAACCAAATGTGCACAAATTGAGTCTAGAGCCACGAGATCATCAATAAATCTCTTTAGGACACTTTCAATGAAGACTCTCTGCTTCACACAATGTGGAAGAGAGATTATATCTTATGAGTCCCACGATTATCCTTGTGGTATTGCTGTAACATCTAAGTGATATGCTTACATATTCACAATGAAGATGGAAAGCCTCCTGAGCCAACATCAAACAAGCTCCCGGTAGGTGGCATGTGAGATCTATCCAATAGATCAACCATGTGACAACTTAATGTAAATAATGGAGCGATTCAATCTTTTGAATCAATCTCGGTTCGAGTTATGGATTGACGGATACCTTTGAAAAATCGATCGTTGTGCTTAAAACTCTTTTCTTTAGCACATCGATCGTGTACTTATCTCTCAAAATAAAAGGTGTTTATGATTGATAATTGATTTACATTAAAACCTTCGTTGTATTGCAAAACAATTTCTATTGAGCAATACACGATTGTTTTTCAAATCTCTTTTCATCAATCGTGAATCTCATTTCGCCGGGTTCACTCAATCCGTGTTGTCTTCTTTGAGTATGTTCGGTTTGAGAACAAATAGAGCAATTGCGAAACCCCGTCAAGGAAATTCTTGAATTATACCGATCACAGCGAGACTTGTACCGATCAATGGGGAACCGTGGGCCGTGTACCTTAATTCAATGAAAGTGATCAAAGACACTTTTGTATGATTTTTGCTAATCGTCAGATGCAGGTACACCCCGACGCTTGTAATGATCGAATAAAGCGGTCAATCCATAGCCGCATGCTCACACAACACATTTATATCGAAGAAAACATGATTGATGCATCAATGACTCGATATTTTCACTCCATGCTTCGCTACGCCGCCAATATCATGAATCAACGAAAGCTTCCGCTACTCTGATAAGAAGAAATCATGATCCAAAATGTGAGCATGTCGGTCCAATTGTCACAACATCATATGCTGGAAACACAATGGGTGATGCTGAGATTTGCAGTGGCGGATGATCTCTAGTAATGCTCGAAAGGTCATCAAGGTGGATCAGCTCAACAACCTCCACGAAACATACATTGTTGTTGAACAATGATGAAATCACCACATAAGCACATAGTTTGAATACTTTGATGAAGAGATGTATGTGAGCTCAAGACTGAAGATTTATTAGAATGCTAGGATTCAAAATGTAATTCATGGGGTGACCTCCCGTAGGGGAGATTGTTAGAATTAGAAATTCTATTGTAAAGCTTGGTCACCCCAAGTATAATCTAGCTCGAGTTAGCTCGTAGACATATCGATATTATGTTAGTTGTTAAGTAAGTGATTAGCTTAGTTTTAGTCTAGAGTAACACCGTGGAGGAAGGATGTGTCTTTACCCATTGTATACTTGATCCACAGCCGTCAGAGGTCGTTTAGTTTGTAATCTATAAATACCCTCTACCTTGCAAGGTAGAGGTTGGATGTTCTTTGGTAATCTAACCTTACATGAGTTTCTCTTTCTATGAATATCCCACTTTCTCTCTCTAACATCATCTATACGCCCAAGTATGTTTGTGTGATGATGTGTATGTGAAATCCAATATGTTACAGATCACTTACAAGGCGATAAAGTTTCGGGTTAGTATCTTTGTCTGGTATCTCGGCAGAAATTAAATCAATGATCTTTTCATGATTAACCAACTTATCATCCGTGTGTAAAAAAATACATATGTGTGCGTGCGGAAGTCCTCTCTTCTGAAACTCGACCGTATATACAATCAGAATATATAAAAACAATAACAAACAGTTATCAATATATCAAAAAAAAGAAAGTGTAGTAAAATTTTTTAAAAGTTACCTGCATTGACGCTGGCCCGTAAATCTTTGACTCCCTCAAATTCTTGATTAAATGATTAATCTTCATCTTGAAGGTCTTGCATATAATATCCGGCCTATCTTCGGACGAAGTCCGGGCCCATTCAAGAACCTTGTAATCTCCGGGCATTTCGGATTGCATGTGAAAGTGATGAAAAACTGATGGCCATATACTTTGCACAATGACATGGCTTTAAATAATTTTGACGATATATCGTGCACCTCCGGTAAAAGATAACGGTAGTACTATACGCTTGCTTGTGGTAGATGCATCTGTATTGCCATTATCTGCATGAAGTGATAGCTGTTGATATGATTCAACACGTAGGATATTTTGTTGCTTGCGATGAAAATATAACCTTTCTGTTTCGACCATGGTAAAAGCATCTACCAAAAATTGTTGAAAATATTCTCTCATTGTTAACCTATCGCCTTTTTTTGAATGATGTAAGAAAAATATTCTCTTATTGTTAACCTATCGCCTTTTTTTGGGTCTAGTTGAACAACGTCTCTATGAAGAATATCGGTTCTGTATCCATCTTCACCATACGGAAACAAAAGAGGATATTGTAGTGACAGAAATGAAGGGTGCAAAACATTTATATGTTTAAGTTCACCAGTTTGTGTTTCAATCACAATATCTCTTTTATCAAGAGAATCCTCGATGTCTCCCACAATTAAAGCATCTACCTCTGAGATGGTAGGGATATTGTAAGTCCTTCCGTCAGATGCCCTATTACCAAGTAATTTCAACCGCACATTGTCTAGTTCATGAGTCAGATATCGATCTCCACCATTCTATATGACTTTACCAATTCATTTTCTCGCATCTAAAGTGTTCCTTAAACCTTCAATTATTTTTTGATCAAGTGAGTCAGATTGTTTCGATTCATTTTTCGATCCAGATCTGCAATAACAAAAACAACATAGTAATCTATATATGTTAAGTTAAAAGAAGACATATATCTATAAAACTACAACATAAAAACACTTCACAATTGGATATATAATACATGAGAAATATTTTTTCCATTTGATTATATAATATATCTCAGAAGATGTAAAAGAAAGAAGTTAAAATTGTTTCCATACCAAAGTGCGCCAACTTTCTTCACCTCATTTTCGTGTCATATATGTACAGCCATAGAATTTCTACTGGACCCTTCTTTTGGTAAAAGACTACCATGACTATGATAGTTTTGACCATGAAGCCTAAAACAATGAGGCCCCTTACCCCTGTTGACGGAATGATCAACTTTTCCGCCCATTGAGGTGAAGGCAAACATCATATTGTACGTACGAATATTTTTTAGAAAATTTCTCGATGTTGCATCATCATTGTGAAATAGGACTGACAAATGTTTAGGGGGACCTTTTAGTTTTGCAACCTTTACTTTTCCATAGAGGCAACATGTAGAGTAACTCCACGAATATTGAAAACGCCTTTTCAGTCTCGCCTCGAAGTCCCACAATACAGCATTACATGCACCACATATATTCGTTGGATCTCCATGGTCAACATATTCTGTAAACAAAATGTGAAACTTAAAATAAGGTTTCTCCATGTGCAGAGTTAAAAGGGTGAATAAGTTTATTGTTGAAGTTACTATCAGCTGAACTGATTCCATAAAACTTGTCTTGGTCATTTGAGCCAGAAAAATCTTCATCATCGTGAATATCAAATTTTAGTTTAGGAATCTCATATATTATTTTCCTTTGTCTCTTACGTGGATGTTCTCTAGATGTACTCGCAATGTTGGTTTGTGGTTCATTTGAATTGGTAGTAGAATGGTGCAAACCTTGATTGACATTGCTGGAACCTACATTAACGTAGCAATATAAATGTAAACTCAGTAAATATGTCAAAACAAATTTTAATATTTTAACTTAGTATAATAAAAAAGTGTTAACCTGGTGATGTAAAACGATCAAATTGATGAGACATTTGATCCGGGTGACTTCTTTTGTTTTTTTTGAAGAACTTGTGATACAACAGACATTTCTAATGGTAAAAAATAATAACGGGAATCAATAATAAGGTACACAAAAATAGTAATATCATCCGTAGTATACAGGTAACCATTATACTATTTGAAATGTCTTTTATAGGCGGCCTTCCCCTACGTTGAGGAGGTGTATCTGCACCAAAAAGTAAGTGAAAAACTTGTGGGTTAGTTAACCACGATGGAAACATATTATTTGAATTATACGTGAAACAAATTATACCTTTAACACCGAATGGAATGTTTGTCTTTCCAGATATAGGAGTCACAATATTTGCATTTTCGTTTTCGTTAGATGACTGAGATACATTTGATAATTTAGCTGGAAGCATATTGAAGATATGTTAATATCCAACTATGTACAATCGTGGAAAAAACCAACAAATTATTGAAATCACTGAGTTTCTTACCGTTGGAGATGTCACTTAGTGGTGGCCTGCCTCTGCGTCTAGGGTACAAATCTGTAACCAAAAGGATATGTCACATATTTGTGGTTGAGTAAATGTAATATAGTAACTGGGAAGATAACAAAATCTGATAATTATTTAGATAGTAGTGTACACCATTTGAAATGTTACTTATGGGCGGCGTCCCCCTACGTCGAGTAAGTGAATCTGTATTGAAACGCAATGACAAATATGTGTGTCAGGTAATATTAGTCAAGCATTTATGTAAAACTTGTATAGTAATTAAATGTGAATGAAAATATACCTTCGATAGGAAATGGTGCATTTTTTTTAGCAAAGATAGGAGTCCCAATACTTTCGTTTGAGTTTTGTTTGGATAATTGAGATAAATTTGTTAATCTAACTGCAAGCATATTCATAGTATGATAGACGATCAGTATCTATATTTGTGGATATAACCGAAAAAATATTGAGACTGCATTACATTAGATAAGTTCATGATATCAGATTTATGATATATTCACTTACCATTGGAGATGTCACTTAGTGGCGGTGCCTCTGCGCTCAGGGAGCAACTCAGAGGCAAAACACGTAAGCGTCGATGTTGAGGTCGCTTGACATTAACATGGGGTTGGCCATGTGGCTCTCAAGAATGTTTGTATTTGCTTCATTAGATTTGTAATGATGATAGGCGAATGTCATGACACTGCATATCATAAAAGAAACATGATTTAAGTGACAATCAATTAAATTCAGAACCATGGGTTAGTCATCATTATGACAACCATTGTAGAGGTATCTCTTCGATTGTATCAGTAACATTTGAGTTTGTATCAACAATGCATTTTACATCCTATTTAGTGAACATTTAAAAAATAATAGCCAAGTATCATACCGTTTGGTATCTCTTTCATGGGTCTCCCTCTAGGTCTACGAACCAATGATGTGTCGGGTATGTTTGCTGATGAACATGAGCCTTTAGCTTTTGGTGTAGTAGTTACACCATGTTGTTCCATTCTCTGTTCACAATGATACTAACATCTGATAGGAGAGATTAGTTTTTGTTTAAAAACTTGTATAATGGCATATGTCATTAATAACTCATAATAGGAAAGTATTAAATACATTTATTGGCAATATAAATTACATTGGCTACTTTCCTATAATATAAACAAATTAGAAAACTTGATTTGGGAAGTATGTTAAGAAATATATTTGGCAATAATTGACAAAAAATCACTATATGTAAGCATAGTTATTTTGAAAGATGAAAGATGTTTGTTACTTTATAAAATAGTCAACATAAATTATATACGGGCAAAGCTAGTTGAATAGCATTAGTTGGATGAAGTCTCCTATGAGATATGTATACATACATAAGGAAAAGTAAACATGCTACAATTGGTTTTTTTGTTCATAGAAGAAAGGGTGTTTGCATGGCAAACATCACTTGGCAATATGCGTATAAAATGCTCAATAACAACAACAAAATAAATTTAAGAGACGAAGTCACATCCGAATAAAAGATCAATAATCAAGATTGGTGATTTGAAAGATTTTTTATTTATTCACATGGTTTAATACCTTAGTGTTACAAAACTTTTTTGAATACAGATATGATTATAGTACACTATCCGATTGACAAAGATAATGGAAAAATCCAAACATCAATTTTGAGTTATTGATCTTTCTAGATAAGTAAATAAAGAAAGCTCATGAATACTATGATTGTCATGCCTGCTCTTTTCAAGTTACATAAGCACAAACGAATGTATTCCATATCTGAACTTGTGCAGAAACCTGTATGAAGAAGGCATAATCATGGCCATTCGAGTGACCTGTAAATACATTGTAAATACATTTTGAGTTATTGATCTTTCTAGATAAGTAAATAAAGAAAGGTCATGAATACTATGATTGTCATGCCTGCTCTTTTCAAGTTACATGAGCACAAATGAATGTATTCCATATATGAAGTTGTGCAGAAACCTGTATGAAGAAGGCATAATCATGGCCATTTCGAGTGACCTGTAAATACATTGTAAGGAATGACATTAGATGTTCAATTCACGAGAAAAATAAAAGTTCAAACACGTACCTTAGAATAGTTCCAAAATACTTGATATAGATGTAAATCTTTATTTTCAAAAATAAAAAGGACCAGAGTGGATCATAAGTATAATGTGCATAAAGTAATGAAAACAACCAACATCATAATAATCGCTCAATCAACGCTCCAAATAAAATTATTAAATAAGAAAGTAGTCGGTCATGTATCAAACACAATTGAGAGAACAAAATCAAAAATCCAATGGTTCTCGACCAACAAAGGTCCAAAAGACTCGAATGAAAAACAAAAATAAAGATTAATTATTTGGAAGTTGTCGCCATCATCACTGCTTTCCTTTTCCTTCTTTGGAGAAAGCAACTGCTTTTGTAGAAGATAAGACAGATCATTCTCGACATCAATCACGTGTCGCAACTTTGATTTTCCGGGCTAGTGGTTGTACTCTTTTCATCTTCACGTGACTCAATATTATCCCCTGAATGATAATACGTCCGTTATTAAAAAGCATAATAAGTTAGTACAAACCGATTAATTTGGTTTTAATAAATTTTACATTAAAACTTTTAGATGTATGTATATTTGAGCAATATAATTGCTAAAGTTTAGACTATTGCTACAGCTGAGAATCCTATAATTGCTAAATTTTTATATCATGACTCATGTTTAGACTATTGCTAAAGTTTAGACTATTGCTACATCTTCACGTGACTCATGTTTAGTTTAGACTATTGCTACAGCTGAGAATCCTATAAATGCTAAAGTTTTGTATCATGAAAAAAAGTGTTTTATATCACATACTTTATTATGTCAACTCCTTTATTATATCAAGAAAGACAGAAAGACAACAAAAATCACGTATAATATATGTACCTTGGCTTGTTTGCTTCCTGAAGGAGGGGACATGAATGAGCTCGAAGGCTGTGACATCAACTGAGAGATAGAGTTGGATTGTATTTCCTATTTACACAAACGTTACCAGTAAATAAAATAGTGGACGCTTCATGAATAAAGTCATTTAAACAGTGATACCTGATCATCAGATTCTTTCTTAATCAGCTCCTTTATTATTTCAGTATCATTAGTCAACTGAGAGATACCGTATACATGCTTGTTTTTGTCAATGTTGAAATCTTTGATATCAACTTTGAAAGCATAGGTATTTTCAAGGTGTTTGTCAAAGTCCTTGGGTAGAATGTCCATGTCTCTCTTCTAGCAATTCAGAAGTTGTTACTTTAGTATGTATAGGTATATATTAAAGCACCAAAACACGAAAGTCAACCGTATGGGTTTATGTCATACCTGTCTCATTTCCTGCACAAGTTCAGCTGCACTCCTATCAAGTATTGGGTGTGCTTGTCTGTCAAACAAAGTGAGTGAAACTGATCCAGTCGAGTCCATCACTCGCAATGGAATTTTGTACCTTCCATTAAACGATAAACGTTTAAGTAAGGTGTGAATATGTATGTGTAATATAAATATTGGTGAGAACTTACTTATACTCAACGTCAGTATCTTGACCACATTGCTTGTTGGTACACTTGAAGACAGACCTTTTTTTAACAACCACGCCATATTCATCTTTTTCAGAAATACTTTGTTGTTTGGCAAAATGGTTACATTTCACACATGCAAGATACCACCAATCAGACCACGCTCAATCTTCTTAACAGTTGCTACGACAACACATGACATAACCTGGAAGCACGTATAGTAAATGAATTATATGCTTTGATAAAGCAAAAAAAAAGTCGGACAATTAAAGATTTGAAAATATACATCTGATACCTTTCCTATGTCACGGATGTCATTAAGAGTAATTTTTTGCAAGTTGTTCAGAAAGTCATGCTTAATAGAGTAACTTGAAAACGTTGTCAAATGACTAAGTCGGTGATAATCTCCCTCCGAACCACGGTTTTCAATCAAGCTGTGAAAAGAAATAAGATCGGTTAAAATGTGTATACAAAGTTGGGTAAAGAAAATGGTGAAAGGAGTGGTGTGTTAATAACTCACGATTCTTAAACTTTTGTATATCGTGAATGTCGTCATTTATAAAGAGTTTTGTAGCACCAAACATGCTTGAGATAGCGAGGTTTACATGTTCGAGATACATGTAGTGTTGTTATTTAAAGCGTAAATTGTTCATCATAAATGGATAAGAGTGAAACATGACTAATATACATTACTTTCAAGAAGAACACTCACGCTTATAAATATTGTGTTTCATGAACTATAGGATGATAACAACATGGCCCAAGTTTTGTCGGTCACCTAACGCGTTGTTCAATTGGTTGGCATAGTCACTCCACAAAGTAATATTCCTAAGCCTATTCCCACTACAAATTACAATTGGGCAAGTAAATTGACAGTCTTTAAACAAATAATATGGGAAAAATAAAATAAATAACCAAGTATTAGAAAATGACTTACGATACATCCTCCAACTCTAAACGGATGAATGGACGCTTATTCCCCTCAATTATAGCATGGTCGATCGTACCACACGAGATTAGGTCTCCTATGAGATCTGTATACATACATAAGCAAAAGTAAACGTCCATCAATAACGAAAAGGTTTAATATGATTGATATATATTTCAAGTTGAGGTGGATATTTTTATACCGTAAGACACATTAGATGGTTTTTCCTCTTGAAGAAGGGTGGTAAAACCTTTAAACCTGAACCCATACATTGATCCACTATAAGTGTCAGATGGAGTGACTACGGTCGACTTATAAAAGTTTATTTTATAAGCATTATCGATGAAATAGGGACTTCCTTGGCTATCCCCAACTCCAAAAGTAGAAATATAGACGCATTTCCCTTCTTGTAGACACTTTTCAAACTTAGGACAAAAGGTCGCTTCACAAGAGCAACAATGTTGTTTTCCTAAAATTTAAATGCGTAATCAAAGTATTACAACCACGAAAATAATTATACATCGAAAGTACACAAAATGTATATGTAATACCTCCTCATCTTGCAGAACCATCTCAATCTTCCAAGTTTCCAATGGATTTATAAACACAGTTAACTTCCATAAGCGTATAATCATGACCTTGATACACCAATCATCTTTCAATGGTGTTAACTCCTTGATCATGTTAGTTTTGGGAACCATTTGGGACATTTTCGAATGGTAGTTTTTGGAATGAGTATTGTGAATGTTTCGTACCTCATATGTATGAATTTATAGGCACAATGGGTGAAGATATGATAAAATCATGTATTTTAAAAAAATAATTGAAACATAATTACAAATATCCAAACCAAAAATAGTTAGCAGGTTGTTATGATAAAATCAAAAGATATGCACAAAATAATTAGGAAACAATTGAAGAAAATTATAACCGATTTATGCACAAAATAATTTAGGCAACAATTGAGTAAATAAAATCAATGACAAAATCATTCAATTATAACAGTTATCGAAAATCATTGAATTATATTCGCTTAAAATTAAAAATTAGTTGTACCCAAAACCCAAAACCAATCGATTCTCAGAACCGAAAAAACCAATCGATTCTCAGAACCGACACAAAGAAGATGAATAATAATGATGGATATGGACATAAAGTGTCTTACCGCTATGCATTGAATAACGATTATGAATTGAGAATTGTACCCAAAACCAAAACCATTGAATTGAAAAGTGAACATGCTACATAAGGAAAAGTAACCCATGGTTCTGAATCTCAAATAGATACCTCTAAAATGTATTGTTGAGAATCTCGAATAGAATATTGTGGTTTTAAGAGTGGTATTTTATGATATGCGATTATGTGTTGAATAAAAGGATATGTTTTATGTTTTGAATGTGATTGTTGACTAAAGTAGATGTGATATTGATTGTTGACTAAAGCAGCTGTGATATTAATGAGCTGGCTTTGATGACCTGGCTTTATTCACATGGGCACCGCCAACGTGGCTTTTATGAGGTGGATAGAATTTCAAAAAAAGCTTCTTTTATTTTATCTATACATTATATATAAGAGGAGGCATGCCACGTCATAATGCCACTTGGCATCACATAATGCCACGTCATATTTCCATGTCACCATATTATGTCCACGTAAGCACATATTTAGTACTCCATAAATTCGGATTAAATACAGTCAAAAACAATGCTGCAAGGATTCGAACTTGACCTTATGCAAAGACTATGTGGTATCTTAACCACTGAGCCACCACATTGTTTTGCAGGAATTATGTAACTTCAAATCTATAAAGCATATCAGTAATTAGTTGGATTTTAGGAAACTAAAAGAACTCGACCCAATTCTCATCTCATATCAGTCTACGTCTACTTCAACCCTAAAACAATTCAATTCTGGAACCCTAATACACAACACACAAACAATACACACATGTTTTGATGGTTGGTTTTCAATTTTTAAGCCACGCAACAAAGAAACCAAACACATAGTTCTTCTGATGAAAACTCCCAGGAAAGTGATTGTGATGAACAAGTTGCAATTTTTTTTCTTATTTGATTTTTGAAGGTTTTTGTAACCACCCGCATTTTTAGGTTACTTTTTATTTTCGAGAATTTACTATTCACTTTTACTATTCAGATTCACTATTCATCTCGTAAAATTTTTAATCCACATTCTCGTAAGATAAATTATTTTAGTAATAACCGAGTTCGACCATCGTTAGATCATTTTCGCAAAAATTATTAAGTAAACATCGCTTTAAAGTTTCGCTTTTAGACGGTCCACCGCTTAAACATCACACGATAATCTAAAATCAACTCGAAAATTTTCCTCGCATCGATAAATTTTAGATCACTCATGATTAATTTGAGAATTTTTAAGATTTATTATTTTAATATTACCAAATAAGCCCAATACAGAACAAAACTAAACTTACGTTTTAAACAATTCTACTTACACCTAGGCTTAACGACATCGATCGTGTTTCTAATATGTTTTGACACTTTTACATTTTTGGAAAAGTCAAACATATTTCCTCCTCCTTTGACCATAAAGGAATTAACCTTATATCGTTCTACATTTTGCATAAATCACAGAACTTTTAAACTTCACAAATAATCATTAAGTTATCCCGCTGTATGAAGAAAACCACATTTTAACATCTCATATCACTTTTAGACTAATTTTAGTCTACTCTAAATAAATTCACGGTCGTTTCCGAAATTTCGTTCTTTTCCGATAAACCGCAAATTACGCTTTTTACGTGATTTCCGCTTTAGCGCTTTTTTTGCACCCAATAAGACTTATCACCTATTTTATATTTTTATATGGAGTATAATGATGAGTTTCATCATTCCTGCAAGTTTCATATTTTTACGATACCGATTTTACATTTTATTGCTTCGTTAGCATTTAACGGAACCAAAACTCACTCCGTAATCAAGATAATACCAAAACTATCCACCTAAGTCATCTTATCTCTATATGAACGAAATTAGGAGGGAGTCATCACCTTGGTGTCAAAATCCTAAGCATGCTTCCTTTAGATCATTTACATGTGTAAATTTAACCATGGTTAGTTTTAACCCAATATATAGTTAACTAAAATCTTTAGCCTATAAATACCAAGCATAAACCTTCATTTATTCTTGCACCACCCCTTCTTAACATCTAAAGTCCTAAACCTAAGGCATTTCTTATAGATCTTGTAAGAACATTCATGTGTTCTTGAAGAAAACTAGCGTTTGATCTTCGTTCTTGGAAGTTTTCAAGAAAGAGTCGTTATAATCTTCAAATAACTTCAAGTCTCCAAAAGACGTTGTTATAATCTTCATTTCTTCTTCGGGTTCTCAAGAAGGCGTTGTTATAATCTTCTAATAGCCTTGGGTTTCAAGATTGCAAATTTTACGTCGAAGCTCCGCTAATATTTTATTTTTCCATAATACTCAAGCATTCTATATTAAGGTAAGTATTTATAAAACTCAAACTTATTTAATTACTTATAAACTTTGTTAGTTTATTTATTGTATTTATAAACTCTTAATATATCATATAATCAAGTAATTAAAATACATGTTTTACGACAAGCACTACAACACTAGGGAACTTCATGTGAGGGGTTCATTTGGGTAAACGGATCGACGAGTTCTTGGATTTACGAATTAAAGTGTCCTAACTCCTTGAACGTTTCGCATGACCTCTCGAATTATGATGGCCCGAACGGTAGTCTGAGATATACAAACTAAAACAATTTCTATTAACAAACATACAAATGCTACATATATAGGCTCGCTTATGTTTTCCTAAACATTATTCCAAACCTAAGTCGCAACATTCTATTTTAGGTTGCTCGTAGAAGTTCTCACGGCATATCCATCATTCTCATTATACATGTGATATCATTTATTAAGGTGAGTTCATAGCCCACATTTATTACTTAATTGTTTTACAAACCCTGGGGAGATACATGCTTTATTTTAAACCAACACATTGCTTTCAAACTATATACTTATCTCGATTGTTATTAGCACTAAGTTTCCGATTTGCCAAACTTAAGTCCCTTAATCATGAATCATTAATCACTATGTGAGAGTGGGCGAATATTGTGAATAGATCTATTGGGATTGATTTAATCCCGCTTGTGTTGGCCCCATTAAAGGCAAACAAACGCACTATATTTGAGTAACATTGGTAAAACGGCAATTTTACCGTGATAGGGCACGCACCGACATTTTCTCCAATTAATTTTGGAACACGTTAACGCCTTGATTGCATGATGCTTAGTCTAATAATAACTGCTTTGGTTTTCAAACCATTGGTGTGAATTTATAACTCATACTACAAACATAATGTGTTCAACCATCAAACAAACTCTATGAATTCACTCAACCTTTGTGTTGATGCTTTAAGCATGTATTTCGTGTCCATAATGTCGGAAGTCGGCACGGAAGAACAAGGATATCAAGAAGGCTATAAATTTTATTATCATTCGAAAACCAATTTAATATATTTTGTAAACTTGGAACCATCGGGACCTCATTTTTGTAAACTCGATATTTATACAAATCGAATGATAAATCTTTTGAAACGACTCCATTAGAGAACGTTTATTGTTATAATCTGTTGTGCCATGAAGTAACACCCAGTTTGAATTCCGCTGCGTATCACGAATTTGGGGGTGTTACAGTTTTCAATTTATATTGTGTTTTGGGTGATTCTTAGAGTCTATGCCCATGAGAGCTATCATGATTGCTATATGAGCCAGCTTTTGAAAAAGGATTTGGAATTGTCACTTTATAGATATTGAAGCATGTCTTCTGAGTTAAACCCTCCATATGATACATGTCCTGATTCTGATTTTAGCTGCTCATCTTCTATGTTGAATCCTCCACCATAATTGTAAAGAAAAACCATTTTAGATTACATTGTGGATCCTTCAACATAGTCCACATTACTTTCTGAACCATGGAAGCTGATAAATGTTATCTATAAGCTGATTTTATCGTGATTTGATTCATTATCATGGCAAGTAGGGTAAGGTTTGAAAATCACGGATCCAATATCTTCCCTTCCAAAATCATATTAGAAACCGTAAGCAACCTCATATCATATATCTTGAATAATTCTTATTCGCAGTTAGATGACTACTCTCAACCAATGTAAGTCATATTTTTTGTTTTTATTTATATAATCTAGAGAGTTTTATATAAAATTCAATTTTCAGCTATTATGTTCTTGAGATTCAATACACAAAACTGAATCACTACTATGAATATTGAATTTATGTAGAGTTTTGTAAAACCCTAGCCACCACACCAGGTAGAAACCCTAGAAGCTGCTAGCCCAGTTTATATACAGAGTGGTAAAAGAAATAATCAACAACGAACGTCAACAATGGTTAACTCCACACATTTTAATGCATAATTTTTTACTGCATAATTTCTTTAAAATGGGGCTCAGTGGCTTTCAGGTAATTACCAAGATTATCTTTATCTGTGTGGATTGTTAGGCTGAAAAGTCAACTAACTGAACAATGGTTAACTCCATACATTTTATATTCAGATTAGTAAAAGAAAGATATTCCTTAGGGCTTGTCAAATGGCTAAATTAGATGCAAGAAGATCCGAGGTCATCAGCGGTGCAGCTTCAGTTACTCAAAGGCGGATATGAACTCATATCGCTACCATGGTATAATGTACTAAAGGTGCTACATACATCCATTGAGTTTGATTTTCTACTTGCTTTATACTAATTAGTACCCTTGGAGAATCTCATATTTTTTGTTCTCTTTTACATAAATGCCAATATACACATATAGTAATACGAATATGCATACTGTAGGTAATTGCATATAAGTATTAAACTATAAAGAATCTCATGTCGTTCTTGGAGTTAAACTATATAGAAGTACAAATATAGAACTGTTTATGAAACAAGCTTTGTAGCTCTAAACATCATCAATATAGAAAATATAGAGTGAAGATATCTTTAGTCTAACTTTGTTGTTCGTGGCATATATGTAGATTCGACTGCATCGTCAAACCTTATATCGAGTGCTACGCCAAAAGAAGTTGAGTTACTTGCAACAGCCTTTATAATCCGTAAAAGTAAGTGCCCTTTATATTTGGTTAATAATTTTGTAGACATAGCGACTATAATCATTTTGTATAACTCAGTTTTAATTGATGAATCACTTTTTAGTTCATTTTTATCATACTTCGAGTCTTATGCTGTCGTAATGTGAATTTGAGTGTGGGCTCTTGAAACAAATTATCAGGCAATTTGATTCCACAAGCCTGATGCGCAAGAAAGTGGTATGCTTAAATAGATTTTACGTGATTATATTGTATGCATTATTGTTGAAGAATTACGAGGAGAAAAACTCAGAAACAAATGGCATATGCCTCTATTAGGAGCTGTTGTTTTGAAGTTGATGATCAGCTACAAAATTTGCTATTGATACCGGAGTTTCTACGATCAGCTCTACTTCTATGAGTTGCTGAAAACAAGTTATCGAGGCTATTAGTTTGATTACTTTTATATATTGTAGGCTCTGTTACTTATGTCATATTATCAGTTACTTTATGTCATATTAACCTTTCAGATAGTTACTTATGTCATATTAACCTTTCAGACTATATAATTTCCCCAGGTATAAATGAACATGTTCAGCCAGTACGTGAGGAATCGTGATAGTTCCGAGACTATGGCTGCTGTTAGCTGTAAGGTTCATTAAATAAGAAAGTAGGGAAGACATAACAACTTTTTAAATAAAAGGCTGGATTCCCATAAGAGACATATTCTTTCTATCATCATCGCTTGATCATAAATAATTATTGTTTATAACTTGTAAGTTTAAAGAATACGCCATCACTCCCCGACCGACCCAAAGGTAACCATCATAATTATCTCTATATACATATATATACTATTTGATGGGACAAAACATTCATGGATTTGGGTGTTTCGAAGAAATGGCTTTGGAAGGTATCCGTTATCAGCATCGTTCACTCAATGTTTCACCAGGTAACTAAATTTTAGTTATTTATATTGTTTCTTAGCATATATGCTCACCTAAAATGATTAACTTGGCTACCTATTTTTTTTTTCCCATTTTAATGGCCCATAATTACCAGTAAGAGGGTATTATTTTCTAGGCTTTTTTGAATCTAGAAAAGCTCATAAGCCTGTTTCTCCCGCCTAATAGGGGTTGTTTCTTTTAAACTTTATTAGGGAGCTTTTTCAAATTTAAAATCTCGGCCTTATGAGCTTTTCAATGTGATCTTATGGCTTATTTGAGTTCATAAGCTCATAAGCCCAAATTTTTTAGCTTATGAGCTTTTCAAAAGTTAAATATGCCCATCAGCCGGCCAAATAAGCTTAAAAAACACCCACTTAAATAAGATGTAAGATCAAGTTGATAAGTTGATAAGCCGGAAAAGTGAACTTATAAGCTTTTTCAGTTTTAAAAAACCCATACGCCCTAGAGAAGCTAATCCAAACACCCCTTAAGCGTGCCTATTATCTTGTGATATAAAGCATCATCACTTGCATCTATTTGGCTTTAAATATTTTCTCATAGATATGCACGGTACAATTCGTAGTAATGTACAACAATTAGAGTGTAAACAGAGTCAGGTTAGGACTATGTATATAAATATATAAGCTGTTTATAGGATTATTGAGCATTCATGCATGCATTTATAATGGTGAGTATATTTGTTTAAATATTTATTTTGCAATGATCCAATGAGACCCTTTAACAATTAGGTAACCAACCTATGTGTTTATTGTATATTTTAGAAGAATAGGTATTGAGTGTTTGGACAATTAAAACTTGATATGTTTTTCCGGTTAGTCTGAGTTGTCTTACGGAGTGGCATTCAAGGTTCAGGAATAAAAAAGGAATCCACAATATTCAGTTTTAGTTAATCAGCTTTTCATTTTTGTTATATGTCAAATATCCAAGTCGGACTTCAATGAAGGGTAAATAAACCAATCTTAAGGACCTAATAACATAATACAATTGATTATGCCTTGGACTCATCACCATGTTAAGAAAAGGTCCTCTCATAACGTTAGAAGGAAAATACTACATTGTTAACCTTGGTGCAGTACTAAAGTCAAGTCTTACATGGTGTTTATGTAAGCTGGTATGAGCTTATAACAGTTTGGGTTACGTGTAGGTGCACTATGATAAAATTTGCTGAGCGAGCCAAGCAAATCGCACTTTCGGTAACATGGTGTCCCTATTTTGCTAAAGGATAACAATGCTACCAAATATAAGCCTAACAACTAACTTTACCGTGTTACTTGCTGAAGATTCTGGTCTGTATTGTTTTGAGGTATTTTTATAAAATACATGTTTTTGGATAACAGACAAGTTACTGAGGTATTTTTACAAAATACATGTTTTTGGATAACAGACAAGTTACTGAGGTTTTCGAAGGAACATTTGGAATTGATAATAACTTCACCACTGCTCGCTTAACCTGTTATAATAGGTTAAGAGATAAGCAGCTTACACACACGAATTTCGGATAAAATCAAATTTTGATTAGGTAATACATTCTTTATTTATTACGTAACCGGTTAAGAGCAATGGAATACGATAGAAAATTTCCGCAACTTCACCAAGATACCGTGACACTTGAGCCTTCTCCGCAATGGACTCACTTGAGATAGATTGGGTGATGCATATCATGATAGTAAAACATGTTTATCGACCCCACTGATTTTGATTGTGGTTTCTACCAGATCACAAAGCAAAATGAAGAAGATCTTGAAGGATATCAAGTGGTTTCTTATGGATGATCACAAAGGTTTTAAGCTTGAGTTGTTCTTTGATACAAATCCATTCTTTGCATCCACTGTTTTGACAAAAGTATACCATATGATTGATGATGGCGAGCCTATTTTGTAGAAAGCAATCTGGTAACCCATATTCTCTTTTGCCTTATTTCACAAGTTTTAGTAGGGATGTAATATAGGTAAGGTCATGTTATTTTAACACCTTGCAGGACAACCATTGAACGACGGAACTAATTTAAATGCTATGATACCAATTATGGATGACGACGGAACTAATTTAAATGCTAGGATACCAATTATGGATGACAAGGTAATGTTTTTATTAATTTTCAGACTCAAGGCATATGATTTTGTTAATTTCCTTTATTAATGCTTTGGTTTAATCTAAACTTTTATATCATTCCTCATGTTACAGAGGTAGTCTTTTCTGCCTTCGACACCACCCAGCCTCTGGAGAAGCAATAAGCATGAAAAGACGCGTGCTCATGGCTTTCGATGTGGTATGTACAATGCTTTTACTTAATTTATTTATTACCGAACCAGAAGTTAAGAGCAATAGAATACAGATAGAAAACTTTCCTGCAACTTCCTCAAGATACCAGACACTTGAGCCTTCTCTGGCAATGGACTCACTTTAGATAGATTGGGCTCATTTGCATATCAAGGAGCGTATAGGTACTGGTACGTATTTCTGATCCATAAATCTTAGTCATCTTTATAAAATACACAATTAAAAGTTTCTTATTTTTTTTTTTGCATGACAGATCGAAGTTTCTTGGGACTGAGACCACAATTTATGATTCCTCTGCTGGCAGCTACCCAATTTCAAGCATTTCATATGAAGTAAATGTTGAGAGACCCAGGTATATCAACAGTTTGTTAACCCCTTTACCCATAAGGAAGAGAATATATGATTCATAAGATTCTAAAAAGAAACGGACTGGCAATTCAGAAATGTAAGGATCCTCGTTTTGATAATTTGTTAGTTCATAATGTAAATTATGACCTGGCTCTTGGAATCATGGTCAAAGTTGAATCATCAAAGTTTCTAATGTGCAAAGCTCTATGAATGGGAATTCTACAGCACCACCAGTCACGTTCGATGGTCAGATTTTAGGTTTCATGTAAGAAGGGTATATTGATGAACCAACTGAGCATAGACTCGATGTCAGTCAAAAAAAATTTATTGTTGCAGGGAAAAATCTCTTGAAGACACTGCTCTTGGTGACCATGAACTCTCTAAGGTTTGTAATTCACTATTTTTTCAAATTTTCAGAAGTTTGGTACAATGGATTCAGTTATTTTCATGGTGTACGGAGATTGATAACGAACGTGTTGGTATAGTTGTTAGATCAGGAATGGGGTGTATGTTAGTAAACTTCATTGCTACTTTCTGCTATTTGGTTTGCATTTTTTAAATATTTTCTATTTGATTTGGATTTTGTTTTTGCTCTTTATTGTGCTTCCGGTGTGATTACAGCCCTATATCTGCTCCACAATCAATATACATAATTTGATAGATTAAAGTCATAAAACCACCAATTTCATCATCTTTGTGTAGTTATTTTTTTATGCCATCCAGTTGCTTAATTATAGGCTTAAATAATGTCTATATTAGCTAACCCGAATAAGAGGTCTTTCGAATTGCTTTTTAAGTGCTTATCTCGCTTATAGTTGTGTTGTGTCTGATTTTACATGTGTGGATGCTTATTGGCGGATCCGAACAAAATGTGTGGTTTCATAATGGGAGGTTACAAAACGGTTCTGTATCTTGGAGGAGAAGTGGTTTAACCGAATCATGTTTACCACATGCCGTTGGTCTCTTTGGAGGCGCAACAAACTCGCAAGAAACCTTTCCACAAAGTCAAATTATATTCCATCGGCTAGAATTCGGATTTAGTTGAACCGTCAGAAGGCGGAAAATAAGAGATAGGAATGAATTTCAAAATCATGATGAACCAACAAGTGTACAAAGGCCTTTTTCTTATGATGATATCTTATATTCTTTCGTCAAGAGGGTTTTAAGGACGACGTTGTTGCAGGTTTGTGTCACCACTGCTATGTCACAAGATGTTCATGACCTTTTCCGGCCTTAATCGCCTGCGTGAGGCTCGAAAATCATTACGAGAAGCTCCTCTGGCTATGCGATGTGGGCATACGTGGTCAACTTCAAAATACCATTGAAAAGGTATAATGGGTGCTATGAAAATGATGGCTCATTGCCTCTTCATCTTAGAGGTCAAGGCGCTTTATTGAATTTCATTTGCAATATGTTCATTTTGATTATAAGTTTGTTTTCATGTACTCAATGAGCATTTCGCTTGTCATGATCTTATAGGTTTGAGTAACCACGGTCAAGAGACGGTTGCTAATGAATGTATGCAAAACGACTTCCAGTTATCTTCTTTAGGCGGTAGTAATGTGCATGCCGAATATGCGCAGACAAGGAAAGGCAAACCTAAAGGTTTGTGGTGTTTCTCGCGTCGTTCATTTGTCGATTTTTAACACTATTTTTGAACTATTTATTAGATATTGTTGTTCATTAACGATGCGAGCGCACGTGAATCCTCTTCAAGTCATGAGAAAAGAAAATGTCAAACCAAAGTGCCGTTAGGCTCCGAACATGTGCGCTAGCAAGGAATGCGAGGCGATTTGACTTCCGTGAAGATGTCGATGCGGCCAAACTCTGTGCAAGATACCGCAATTGGGTACCAAACCCACGGATCCACCTTGTTCCCAACGCAGTGAATTTTCTTTGTTTTCAACAATACATTTTCCAGTTCTTATTAGTTGTTGGGGGTGCCTTCTTACAATTTATATTTGAATATGTAAGATGGAGCATTATTGAAGGATCAAGGAGCACCACCAGTATGACCACAGAACGGGGGTTTTTTTTTGGCTATATACACGAGGTAACATCACAATGAGAATTTCTTTTAAATATATGTAATGTACAGTCAAAGAAATAAAATATATAAGTTGTCTTAAATCATCAGGGAATACATCTGAGATATGCTACTTATAAGCTATATTCCTCGGTTGTAGGTGTCGCTCAGTTTTCCTTAGTAGGTTCCTTAATGGGTCGAACGAGATATTTGCTAATTACTAATTTGATTTAGAAGGCTACACTTACACCTTATATAAGTTTGTATGTATATGTGGCTGCTGAAATTTGTACGTATATGTGTCTAGAATTAAGTGGGTGTTTGGTTTAAATAATTTAGTCGACTTATTTCATAGTCACATTCAGGTGACACTTTACGGTTTTGGGTATAGTCCTTTTTGACTATTTGGTAACGCCACGAGTCATTGGTTCTTTGTTTGCTTTTCCATTCTTAACTCTTTATACGTTTCACTATCGGAATGGCGTCCAGTGATATTTTGGCTTAAGGGGTTTACGCAATTAGTATTAATATCATTTTGGCTTTGGCTCAAAGAGCTCTTAAACCATGGGATATGAACCAACCAAATGTTGGTGTCTAGAATGTTTAATGCTTGCACACAAGCATTTATACAGTATTTATGGCCCAAAATGGATGTGAATTTTAGCCTGAAATGAGTGCGTTAATATTGAGCTAAGTAAATATGCAAAATGACACCCAACCAATGCAAAAATTGAATCATTTCTAAAAAACTGTTTTCTTTGCATCTACCTCAACCACTGCCGTGTTTATTCTTATGTTTGTGACCTGGTTGTACTTTGGACTCAAGAGGCATAAGCTTATGATTCTTCGAGAAAAATTCTTTAGGCAAAATGGTGGAATAATGCTGCAGCAACGACTATCTAGCGATGGATGTTCTCATTTGTGATTCTATACGGAAAAAACAAACAATCACAAAGAGTAGAAGTTTTGTTTTTTTTTTTTTTTTGATTGGAAATTATGGAGTATTAAGTAACAATTAAAATTACGGCCACGAGATACATTAACCATGGGGCTACAGTTAATGAGGTAATTTGATTCCACAAAGTTACCTTATTATAAACAAATGAGTTCATTATGGAAAATGCATAATCAACACCAGTATTGTATGTTCCTTTATGTATATATGTTTTATATTCATAATTGTTTGATGATATTTTTATTTTGTTATAAGCATGGGTTTTGAATCGAGTGAGACGATTAGGAAATCATTGAATCGATGGTCACGGTTTGAGGAGCGATATAGAGGTTGTGTTTGGCCATCGCTCACATGCGACTATGCGAGACTACAATTTTGGCAAGTTTATATTGCATTAACAATATCGCTTTCATAGAAAATTAGACTAAAATTTGGCATGTTCGATGTG
This sequence comes from Chrysanthemum lavandulifolium, assembly GCA_022545495.1. Lineage (NCBI taxonomy): Eukaryota > Viridiplantae > Streptophyta > Magnoliopsida > Asterales > Asteraceae > Chrysanthemum > Chrysanthemum lavandulifolium. The sequence continues at coordinate 215,331,763 of CM040241.1, forward strand.
CAACCGATCCTATTGCGACTACAAACAAATCGCATAAACAAGGTATTAGAGGCTCAATCGGTTTGCAAGTAATTTGCTTTTTACATAGGAGTGTTATTGTTATCATACATATGTTTATCTCATTGTAACTGATATACTTATGCACCATCTGAACCTTGGTCATTTTGATATAACTCTAGACATTACTTGATGGGATGTTCACTTTCTGTGATTCAAAAGTTAACACCTTGCAGATCTATCTATCAGGTGAAGTTGGCCCCGCGTTTTCTTTTTCCATTTTTTTAGTTTTTCAAAGCTAACCATACAATCACGTTGACTCTATTGCAGGTCGCCAGTGTAACAATTTTCTTGCTTTTGCTGCTTTGTATCATACTTGATCACCCTTTTCAGTTTACTCGTGATAACTACCGGGGTATGATGATCTCTATCATTTAATTCACTAATTTAAGAGTTAGGTTTCGATACATATAAAAATGTAGTACTTTTTCGAATTCAATTTCATATCAAAATTATAAAGTTTGTTAGCTCTTAAATGTTTTATGCTATAACAACATATTAACACGTGTATAGTTTTCTTCATTTTAACGGCATTTTGTTATCGGCTCCAAAGTTTAATAAATATACCGAATTAACTATTAAAAGTCAAAGGTAGTTACTAATTAGTTGATTATATACTTTGTAGTCTGATTTGTTCATTTTCTGTTAGGAACCTGTAGCTTAACTTTAGTTATTTTTCACATATAGTTGGAATGATAATATACTTCAGCCATTTTATAACCTTAGCATAAACATTTCATTAATCAGGAAAACTGAAAAGAAGTGCAACCTTAACCACCAGGGTATAATAACTCGCGTGTGTATCTCGAACTTCTTGCTGATTTGCCATAGGAGACAACAAGCAAGCCGGTTGAGTTAGACATAAATGTTGCAAAAGATCTACTCGCAGTGACTACTATGGCTTAGACAAAGTTGAACCAAGGAGTATCGAATACTTAGCATTTCACAAGGTTGGACGATTTTATTTAATATTAATACTTTATTGGAAATTAGCTAACTGAATTATTGGATTGCAGTCGCCAAGAGCCCGATGTTATGCTTTGTTAGCCCAACAGTTGTCGAAAAAACATCTTTAGCGTCATCTGCTATTGCTGCTTTGGGTAGCAAGTTTATACGTATATCTCTTGGTGGTTTAGTTTTTAGCACTCCTAATATAAATCAGAGATTAACAGTAATTATTGTAATTATTGTCTACTACGATATTCTATTTCCATAATGTTGAAATGGCAGATGGTAACTTCTACCGAGTTCCATAAGTAATTACAAGTCCACATCCAACGTTGTGTACAAAAGTTTTATTTTGGATATGAATAAAGACCATATACCTTATTTTATCTTACACTTTTCATTCTTATTTTTACATATATTACATTAACATTTTCCCTTTTTTCTAATATTTTTGCTTAAGATATTTACCGTTATTCATTATTTATATGCGTCCACTAAAATTCGCCAAACAATATTATGAAGCGAACCCGCCCATCGGGCGGGTCATGAAGAAAATTTTCCCATACTATGTTGAGATCAACTTTATACTACCATGATCATGGAAAGAAAATTAGGATGGGATATCTATCATTTTGTTCTTGTGGATACTTTATTAACTTTTATTTTCTCATATCGGATGAACATCAATTTATTTCGCTGTTAATGTATTCAATATATAATTTTGTATGTTTATAATTGATTTACCTTTAATTAATTTTTCATCAATGACATTCACAAAACAAGCCCGCCTATCGGGGTTGGCCATGCATTTGAGTTAGGGGGTGTTTCTTTTTTCCATATGAACCACTTAATATCTGCCCAATCCTTTAATACCACTTAATGGAGAGACCCATCAAAGCTTTGTCCTCCCTTTAAGAGGCTAATTAAGTGGTTCATATGGAACCACTTAATTTGGTAAACACCCCCTTAATTTGGTTGTGTGTATTACGTACCACTTTATACACTTTCTTTTTACATTCGATAGACGTTTAATTATGTTTGTTCTTAATGCATTCAATAAATAATTTGGTATCTTTATAAGTTATTTATAATTAGCTTTCTTTTTTGTTTGGTACAGTATTAGTGATATTGATCAATACTCTTAAATTTGAAAACAATACTCTTATATTTAAAAATATACTGAAGAAAATACCATCATTATTTGTTGGTTTAGTTTCAATTCGTTTGCTAGCAATTTCCTTTGATAGAGATTTATCATTCATATCTTAAAGTCAAGTACAAATTAGGGTTCCAACAATATACCTTTATCTTCAAAAATAACAGGAACTAATACCCTAAACATACAAACCGGGCCAGGCCCTTTTATCGTATAATATTTTAAAGAAAACATTATACATATATTCTTATTCGTTAAGTTTTTGGATTTAGCACAACATTATCCATATATAATTGCGCTTCGCAAGTAAAAAAATTCTAAAAACCAATTAAAAAACAATGTGTAAATATGTTTATTCAACAATTTGGTTAGAGTTAAAAAAAAACAGCAATAACAACACTCATCGGTAAAAAAAACAATGTGTAAATATGTTTATTCAACAATTTGTTTAGAAACAATACTCATCGGTAAAAAAAGTAACAATTATTAAATCGCTTATAATGTTTATTGTGTTGTAAATTTCTAAATATTACATAATACTAACCAAAGAATAATTACAAGTAATGGCCACACATCGGTGTAGTTAAATATGGAGGTTTTTAAAGGAGGTGTAATTTATTGGGTTATTGGCTTAATTTTCATAGGATATAACCAAAGTAAAGAAAAAAGTTTAGAACCCAACTACCGAACAACATTATCGAAATGATATGAAACATGTATTTGGGATATATTTAAAGGCTCGAGATTAATAATCATAAGATACAAATACAATGAAGATCATGTTTAAATGGATGCAACAAATATGAATTATACTTCTTAAACGCTTAATTTAACTTTTAATAAATTTTAACTATATATTTGTTCTACTAAATCCTAAAATAAAACCATAAATCAAAGTACTTACCGCTTTTAGTCGTTTAATGGATTATGGTAACATCAATTATAGATCTTAACCCTTTCATTTAACTTTTAATTATTTTTAGTATATATTTGATCCACTAAATCATAAATCATTAATTACTTTTTATTTGAAAATTTTGCATAGGTCAAATTAAATCATGGATTAAATAGGCGATGAGATCTACGTGAGGGAAATGCATACCCTACAAGTAAGTCGCAAACTTGCATACTGTATTGAGTTGCTATTTTGGAAGGCGGATACAACCATTAATAATACTAAATTGCCTATCACCGTTGAATACAAATTTTACTCACTTTAAAACCTAAAAATAACTTTTAATATATATATTTGTTCAACTAAATCCTAAAAATAAAAACCAAAAATCAAATTACTTACACGCTTTTTAGCGTTTTATAGATTATGGTAACATCAAATATATACTAAACTTTAGGTATTCCACCCATTTCATTTAACTTTTAATTACTTTTTAGTATATAATTGTTCAACTAAATCCTAAAAAAAAAAAAAAAAAAAAAATCAAAATACTTACCCTTTTAGCCGCTTTTATGAATTATGGTAACATCAATTATAGTTGTAAATTGTTAATTTAACTTTTAATTAATTTTTAGTATATATTTGTTCTACAAAACTTAAAAATAAAACCATGTCATAAGTCATACCGACATCCATCGGACGGTTTTATACACTAGTATATAATATATATATATATATATATATATATATATATATATATATATATATATATATATATATATATATATATATATATATATATATATATATTTATATATATATATATATATATATATATAACGGGCGGGCATGACTTATAATTATTTGTTTGTTGTTTTTGTTAACTTTAATACATTTTTAGAATTGTGAAACAATATTATAAAACAATTGTTTCTTTGGTTTTTGTTGTTGGTTTGAGTAGTTTTTTTTTTTTTTTTTTTTTTTTTTAAGAATTATAAATAATTGTATAGTTTGCGTGTTTGTGTATTTTTAATAATTTGCACTTGGTTCTCAACTTATATGTATTGTTGGTCACTCATCCGGCTCTCTTGTGCATCCCTTTGCTATATATGAGTCGTGTTGGTTTCGATATCATCTTTATGTTGCTCTAGAAGACTTCAAATTCTCTTGTCCTTCAATTTGGCCATATAGTTTTTGCTAATATAGGATTCTTCTTTGCTTCAATTTGGCCATATAGCTTTTGCTAATATAAGATCCTCCTTTGCTCGCAACTGCAGGATACAATAGAGTTTATAGAATACAACGAGAGACATTATATTTGTTATTAATATAAATCTAGAAAATCCTTGCAAGATTAGGATTATTTAAACCAAACACTATAAACTTTTTATAACCATTTTGAAACATCAAACATAAACAACGTTTATGACATACAATTACTAAAAGTTCAAACATTATCAATGATGTACTAAAAGATGTCTTGTGATTGATTATGAATAGTATCAATGATGTATTGTGATTAATTTATTTAAAAAATTTACATAGTTAGTGAATGTTTTAAGAGACTACTATACAACGTAACGTGAACCGCAAGGGACACAATTTCTCTTGACAATAGATACATTTGCTCATCGTGAACCCATCGCTTCTTTCTATCAATTGTAATTTATAAGGGTGAGTATTTGATACATTTGCACCTAGAATAAGCAAGACCAACATTTAGTCGACAATATTCGGAAAAATCATTTAAAAGATCGACTAAATGATTATATATACAATCATAACAGTGAATATTTGATACGGCTCAAATCAGTTGACCCATAACACTTTCTTGTCTAAATCCTCTAACTTTTCTCCTAAAATATTAGTTTGTGAAAAAACAAAATGTTAGAAAAAAATTAAACTTGTTTGAGAAAATTGCTAAGTAACATAAATTATTAAATATGCTAATGTGGGATTTCAATACATTCTCATTCATCCGAATGAAGAAGCGGTGGTTCATTTTCACCAAAAATTTAGCAAATGTTTGATCACTTAAAAATAATGGATTGAAAGTATAAGTCTTATAATATTAGGACCCATTTTTCTCATAATTATTCAACTATGACAACAATACCCTTTATGGTAGAAAATTGACTTCTTAGTTCATTTGATAATCGAGAAACTATGGATACCCAACATTAGCAAAGTTGATGCTTTATGTAACATTTCCTGGCAATTTCCGTATATTTTTTTAAAGAATATCCAAGTGTTTGAATAACTTGATTTAAGTGATACTTTTACTTCACCTGCTGTTGAAGATAAATACATAACCCTACCCATATATAAGTAAATAGGTCAAACTTGTATACTTGCTTACCATTTGTGTCTTCTCAAGGATGACCCCACACGGACAAGTTAGCGACTCATGAAACACCTTTATATGTTTTTCAATCTCTCCACTATGAAGAGCCGGTCCACATTTCTCGCAATGAACATGGTTCTTAACCTCTTCAGTCCTCAACACTATACCACATCCTCATCATTGACAAACGACATTATGTCTCCTTCAATACACCTCATGAAGTGCTATGGTTCTCAAGAGTATATAATGTTTGAAATTGCTATACTCACACGTTGTCACCGTTGATGAAGAACCCAAGGTTGACACAGGTTGTTAACCTACTTTTCAGTTGGAAATATCTTAAACGGATACTATAATATTGTATGTTGTGGTTCCTTTAAAATCATATACACCGATACTATAGGTACCTGCAAACATTTTGCTATGACCCTTAATATGTAATCCCCAACCTCCATCTTCATTCTGTTAGTATAAAACAAAAATGGACCTAAAAAAAATGAAAAATTAATATTAAGTGAAAATTTAATAAGAAAATGTTATAGATTACCTGATGGTTATATATATAACGCTTAATTTCTAGCTGATGTGCATGTGGTAGGATGACATTCATTGCTCCTGTCACATACAATGCTATCACCTGTTTATAAACATATACCTAAACCACGTAAACATCACATTTTCTGCTCACATTTCAAGCAGACTTATTAAAAGGAATTTTGATTCATTCTCTTTGGTGTTAGTGTTTGACAACCTCAAAACATGTTTATTAGAAAGCTCTAGCTAGAAATGAATTAGATATAGAAACCAAGGATTGTATAGCGAGATTAAATATATTGTAGATAGGCTACTGATGTATTGGTGTCGAAGATTGAGGCACAATTACAATATGTCACCGAGATCAAGGATTGATGGTGGGTGAAACGTTCTCAAGAGACTAATTTGAAACATCCTACAAAGATGAATAGGAAACAATGAGAGATTCCCATACATTGGACGCAACAATATTGTGGCTTCGAATTAATGCGGTCAAATGTATAGAACCTATTATTTTATACACCGATCCACAAACGGCCCTTGGAAATTTTCGATGAGTATTAATTTGATGGTTTGGCGGATATAGCACTTAGGAATAAGTAACTTATATTTCATCATACTCGCATTGCAATGCAAAACGCGTTACTGGATTTGGGCATCTGATTTGACAATTGGTAGCGATTGAAAACCTAAGAATGATACTGAGTATATATTTTTAATTTGACAACTAAAACATGATATATAGGGCTATTAGACTTGCCTTTGGTTTTTAATTTTTAGTTTCATCACTTCTATGTTCTCGATAGCTTTTTCGATGAATTTTTCTCTCATGTAAAAGTCATACCTGCACAAATGTTCCATTTGTAGCCATTGAATCTGGCTTCTTGCTTCAGGTGATCGACTGGAGCCCAGAACAGATCGTCTTCTACTTTTTTTGATTGAGAGGAACCATGAGATGCAGGGGGTGCAACCTTAGCAGGAGATGTCATTGAGGACGACCAGGATGGACCAGTTCCACGTGTAGACTGAGCTGATACAGAATTTTGAGGAATTGGCACAGGTGTTTGATGTTGGCCAGCGAAGAAACCTTTTTCTCAAAGATGTGTGCTTAGTAATCTTTCCTAAATCGATGGACCAAGTCAGGCGGAAGCGAGTGCGATCTTCCTTTCCAAACTACAAAATCCTCAAGTGAAGGACCAGACGGGACGGTGGACCGCAAGTCTCTTTCCTATAGTGCATGTCGTGAACTTTTTCCTTTCTCATTGGGACTTGAATCGATAGGAATTTCGATTGCGACAACATGTCTTCAAATCTTGGCTCTCGTAGTTTTAGCTTTTGCAACCTTTTGCGACTTTTTTTACTTTCTTTAGCATCAACAAAGTTTCCATCATCAACGGAATCTGACTGAGAAGATATTTGGGCAAGGTTGTCATTTGATCAGAAAAAAAAATAAGTCATTAAGCATTTCAAATATGCTCAGCTAAACACCCCTTAAGCACTATTAATTTCCGAGACACGAAAATAGAAGACACTAAAAGGAACATTTACCTGCAAATCATTTTTTTCATGAGATTGACGATCTGTTTCATTTGAGCTTCATGTTTCGTTGCATTAACTTGTTCAGAATCATAGTAATCCCAAGGATTCTGTATAATATTAGAATATAAGACACATCGAAATAAATTACATCAAGAAATTAGTATTTAAAAATACTACTCACCTTTATACAAAGTGGCGGTACCGGAAGCTCGTGTGGTGCCTACACGTCCTCAATCTCAGCCACTCGGGATATCCTATCAAAACGCTCTTGATGAGCATTGCCATTAGAAACTTGTTTAGGACATGACTGGGTACCACCTAAATGTGATGTTTCCATTAGACCAGGTTGGTTTTGGCATCATCCAACTGAACTTCATAAATCTGCAACAGACCTACTTGAATTATACTACAATTCATTAGTCTTTTACTACTAAATGTGCCACCAAATTCATCAGGTCTCATATCATATATGAAGAAGACATTAAAGTCTAAAACTACCCTCAACACACCCAACATATCATCACCATTTACCATTCCACAATTTATGAAAAAACATCACACCCAAAGCTTCAACTCCACTCAAAGTGATTCAAAATACGAAAGTGTAGTCAAAACACACAGTATAGGTCCTAGTGCTAACCTTCTAGTCCGATCCGATCGACCATTTCGAGAAGAAAGAATGATGCCCACAATAAGACCATATAGAGCAAGTGCTTCAGCAAAAATGAGAATGAATTTCATTCCAACAAAAAGCTTTGGTTGTTGTGCATTGGCTGTGAAACACAATTAAGTTTATCAGTATTTCCTGATGGCTTATTTGGTACCTGAATATATGAGACTATATTGCAAATACTGAATAGACTATAGGCATAATCATTAGCATACATAATATAGTGATCCGCGCCTACATTCCAGAGAAGTTAAACAAAAAAAGATCAATTAGTAAAACATGTCACCTTAGCTAAGACCATCATATAAGTTTTCATTTATGCGTTTACTGCTGTGATTGGTTACAATCACTTAGAAAGGGATTAAAATAATGAGGCAAGTCAGTTGAAATGTTGCATCCCGTCTGCTCAGCTGTATGATCAGGAACTGCTGCACGTTCCCACCGAATAGTCCCAGACAGAAAATCCTATATTTAACCAACTGACAAAAGAACATCAATATTACTTTTAGCAGAGCGAATACAAAATATATTTTTTTTCAATCACAGTAAATAAGGTGATCCTGAGGGTTCAAGCATTGTTCAGCCAAAAGAACATCAATATTACTTTTAGCAGAGCGAATACAGAATAGTGTTTAGCCTGACTAAAATAGATTAGAAAATTAACACGCACATGTAAACTTGCCACTCATAAGAAAGGCCATAATTGCATCATTTGCTATTGTTGTGCTTAAACTTAAGCACTACCTGTAAGAAGACATAGAAAATATATTAGCCAAAATCCAGTTTCAAAGAACAATTCATTCTCGTAGCATCATAACATTACACTGAGCATCACGTTTTCAACGTCCAATTGTCTTTTGATCAGATAATAAAAATACGAATTAGTGCATCAAATACGAATACAAATAAATTGACTAAAAGACGAACCTTACATTGGCTAAGAAAAGCGCTTTACCACATTTCGATGTGCATATAAGGTCTACAAATGCACCAACCAAACACTCCTTTCGTTAACCACAACAAAAGTAGCCTTTTACTTGGAACACTGCCTTTGGAAAACACAAAAAAATTGTTATTTTCGAGCTTCATATGGGTCCATAAAAAATGTTTTTATGCCAAATTCTTATCCTGCTGCAAATATTAATATCCACAATGATTATCAATGTTACAGTCTCATCACACATATAAGCACCCCTTTGACCACCAATGGAAATCCAATCTTTACTAACGAATTTTCTTTTATAAGCTCCTGCATTTGTGAAAGGGCTTCTTTAATAGATAAATTATTTTCGACAATAATTTAGGTTTGCGGGATCTAATTATCATGCGAGAGTTGAGCTCTTTCCACTCTTAAATTAATCGTCTCGCTTGAATATTTGGTCCGAAAGACAAATCTTCAAGTGCCTCATCCGTAACGGGATCATTTTTTCTCCGACCGAACCATGCTTCGATAGCCTCTCTCGAGTATGCGGTACCATTGGACGGACTAACGGGATCAACCATCACCGATTTAGTAATACCACAAATTAAAGCCTTAAAAGGTGGAATAGATTCTTCCGTTGAATTGTAGCGTTCAATCACCCCCACCTTTGTCGATCCTTAACTCGCTCATAATATCTAGCGACATCGCTTGGGATAACAAACTCGATGATCCGCTTCAAGAAAAAAATCTCGATCTTTCTTTTGGTTTCTGTTTCTTCTATCTCTCTTTGAAGCTTTCTAGCTCTTTCCTTATTTCGATGGCTCATCGACACACCTACTACACGAGCTATTTCCATAATTATATCATTTGCAAAACCATTATCATGTTTATGACTCATGAGTCCTTGATCCAATCTATCGAGTATTTGTATCCGAGGCCGGTGATGGAAAATTCGCCTTTGCATCTCATTCTCAGAACACGGTTACTTGATCGATATTCCGGATATAATATCGGTGTTTGCTAAGCATATAGTATTTAATGACTTACCAATATCCCTTGTGACATCTTGTACTTCTTTGACAATATTTACGCATTTTATTAGTAAGTAGAAAGCGGCCTCGATTTTTGTATTTTTCCACAAGGGTGATAGCTTTTTCACATTTGTTTCAAGGTTTTGAGAGCTTTTCTAGTAATTGGCGATTCATTTAATTTGTGCGTTCTAGTTCTTTAGAACATAAATCATATTAAAAGGTGATCCGAGAGGATTCAAGCTTTCCTTTTCGATAACAATATCCTTTGCAAGCATGAGTTGTTTTGATCACCTAGTTTATGACAAGCGCCAACATTGTACCAATGGGTAGGACATCCGCCATCACCGACATAGCCAAACGGACTACAAATTCTAGTTTCTGGTGTACTATCTTCAAACTTCAAAGCGACTACCCACCTTGTTTTCTTGCCTCGAGTATTGTTGGCTTTACTCTGTGGATCGCCACCGATTCAATTTTGAAAACCCTTATAACTTAGCGCAAAGGTTTAGGATTAATCAAATATATTAGTATTAGTTAAAGTACGACTTAGGGACCTTTTGGATGAATTTTAACCCACCCATCTCAATTAAAACCAATCCCTTTAACGATTCTTTTTACATTTGACCCGTTACTAACCTAATCGACCCATTGATAATTGAATACCCAAAGCGCTACCTAAACTTATCGATAGCAATAAAGAAGATCATACAAATTTAAAAGGAAAGCAACAAATGATCCCGAGATAAAACTAAATCTTTCAAAGAAGGTAAACTATCTCTTACAACCACAATGGCCTCAAGACACATAAAGGCGTGGATAATCTCCTACACCTAAGCATAGAGAAACCTAAACAAACTCCTACATCTTACAAAGAATAAGAAAAAAAAAACTTAAACGAAACAATAGGACTCATTCGACACCTAATCGACCGATATATTTGGTGGTGCGGATGTGATAAAGCTTTATGGATATGAGAACTTTTAACAACTCCAACTTCTAACTCAAAGAAGTTATTAACTAACCAACAGTCCGATAATCCTTTAATGTAACTTCCAATGATTATCACACTTGACACACATGACAAACGTTAGCAGCATTGATGGCATTAGAAACCGTTATGAATTGTTCAGCCTAGATAGATTTAAGCACCCACAAAGACAACAATCTCCTCTTATGAAAACCTTTCTGTTATACCCTGAAAATGAACAAATTTCTTAGTGGGTCTCAATATTTGACTAAACAAATTGAGTGAAAGAAAGCTAGCTAAAATCATACACGTAAACTCACCTTCTTAAGCTTGTTCATTGGGAAGCCACACTCACAGTGATCAACTTAGTAGGGGGCTAGCCGCTAGCGAATTGGTCATCAAATAATAAGACCCTGATATTGCATCTAGCGATATCACCGATAGGCACGGAATCTATAGTAATTGTCATGAGAACGTTTATCAGTGTAGGCAATGCCGCAACATTAATTATGAAAACCTGGATTCTTTCTTATGCAATGAGTGCGGTTATAGGTGACTTACTTCATCTACTAACCGCTTTTGAAGTATTGTTCAACAATCAATATGATTCAAATTATTATTAATGACCTTGGAATAAGCGACTTACTTCATCTACTAACCGCTCTTTTGAGGTATTTAACATTATAAGTTATTCTTGTCCAACTTCTTTGCACAATAATGCTTTGAAAACACCATGATATTAAAGAGATAAAGTTACAATTATAAATCCATGTACACATTTAAGTTGTCTTCTACTTTTCTATATACAAATTAAATTATAGTTTCCTTTCTTGTTGAAGAACATTTTATATAAAAACCTTTTAGTTGTACACCATTTGACATTGATTTTAACTGGGTAGTTTATTGTATTATATAACAAAAGCCGATGAAGATTATTGGGTAGTTTTTGTCTTCTACTTTTTATATAAAATACCTTGATGAAAACACTTGGCAAGAATAAATTAAAACCAATATGCACACTTGGAACTTAGCTTCATGTTGTGCACATACTAAGTGAGGAGACCTTGAATAAAAGCAGACTTGCTTTTCATTGAGCCAGTTTTAATAAGAGCTCACCAGTTCCCACCAGATGATGTCTTGATTGCCTGCTCAATTTCTTCCTTTGCAAATTCTTCTAGTATACCACGTTGACGACCATTAACTACCTATAACATAAACACGAAAACAACTTATCAAAACAGCATTCTCGGGCAACAAACATGCATAACGCTGAGCTAAAGCTTTCCTTTCGTTTCATTTATATTAGTAAAAAGAAGCGAATTTATGTTTTAACTGCATTTTTGCGACTAATGTGCACTTGTTGCGACAAGATAACCTCCAAAGAGGTATGCCTTATACTAATTAATGAAACCATCCCTTTTGCCAACACGATCATCGTACACATGATTAAGAAGTTAATCGATAAGAAACACACAAACCATAGCTTAAAAAATTTCCAAATCAATTAAAAGTCACGATCATTATATGAGATTGTGAGGAAAAAGGATATTAGGGTTTTGAGAAAAGATATATTATGAATGAACCTATATAATTTTTTACGTATATGTTTTATTTAGATTTACCTAAATTGTAGGGATTCTCCTACATAATTGGTTGCATAGCTTTATAATTTTGGACTTGCAACATATATTGCAAAAATCATGTTGCCTTAGTGGTAAACACACATGTTATTCATCTAAATAACAAGGTTCAATCCTTGCAAATCTCCTTTTATAAATAATTTTCAAAAATATTTAATTAAAACCGAAATTTACAAAATAATTATTAAAATCCAAATTATTTAATTAAAACCGAAATTTACAAAAATAATTATTAAAAATCCGAAATTATTTAATTAAAATTCAAAATTAATTAAATGTCTTCAAATAAAATAAATTTTAAAATGCTTACATGGCAACAATGTGATGACATGGCTAATAATGAATTTGGGCAATGAGGTGGCGTTTACGTGGCATTATCTACGTGTAACGCCTCCTATTATATATAATATAAAGATATATATATATATATATATATATATATATATATATATAAACTAACATTTTCAACTTACATTTTTCAACTATATATATATATATATATATATATATATATATATATATATATATATATATATATATATATATATATATATATATAATATATATAGTTGTTTAAACATTTTCAACTTACATGACTTATCTAAGTATTTAAACTAACATTTTCGACACACCTAGATGTTATCCCAAATACTCCTTCAAATAGCACATTGATTAGTAAAATATTACTAAATCGACAAACAAGAGAATGAATAGCAAGGTGAGGAAACCACATATGTTATTCAAACAAACAAGCACAAAAACTATTTGAGATAAGCAAATAATTAAGTAATGCAAGGTAAGACAATTAATCATTTAGCATAGCATACGAAAGTTCTTTTCATCGCTTTGTGTTAAATATAAACATGTATACCAAGCTTGATTAGTTTCTTTTACATTTATAAATATGATCAAAACCTTAATTTCAAAAGAAGACACATTGTTATTCAAAGACGAAAACATCCATCTCCAATTAGATCAAAAGTTTGTGCAAACGTTATGACCGAAAAATGACTTTCTATTATAAATCAATGATTCTGTAAATTTTTGTCTTGAATCAGTTTATGAAATCATTTTTATATGAAAGTAGACTCAAATACCTTTAAAACGATAGGTGGCACGACTTCTACGGACTTACGTTTAATTAGTTATGAATTTTTGAAATTTAACCAAAAGTTGTCCTCAGATTTACGGATCCGCGGATTCCTTCCAAAAGGATCCGCTGATGACAAAGGGATCCGCGGATCGGACATGATTACAAAATGCATGTTTTGACTGACGAAAAGGTTTAACCTCTGTAGACTTTTTAGTGAAGTTATATTACCCATTTTAATCTTTATTCAAGCTTGATTAATAAGATATCTAACAACAAAACTTCAAAGACAAAAATCAACAAAACACTTTTCATATTATGCTTGACATAACCAAAAATTTGATACAAGGACCTTACTCGTTTTGAAAACCATTTGTTTTAAAACTAGAGCCAACCAGCTCTGAGACCAATTGTGGAAAACGTAGAGGGGGGTGAATACCATTGCATTTGCTAATCTCGGCGAGGATGCATTTTTAACGCATTACGACATGTAAGGCCAACCCCTTAAATATCACATAAGATTCCGCAATATTAATGGTTCATTATAAATCAAGTTTCACTATTATTAGTCCGGTTGCTTTTTTTTATCAAGCGTGTCATAATATGTAAAGTGTTAAATATAGTTTATGACTATATGAAAGACCAAGTATGCATCACAAACATAAACATCAACCACATAGACAATCAACAATATAAAGTAAGAATAAAAGTAAAGCGATAAGTAAAAGGATACAAACCAACACGGATTTATAGTGGTTCGTCACGAAGCTTCTCTTCTACTCCACTCCTCGAGTACCGACTCGAGAGTTACTTCACTAGATCAACAAACTCCATTCTTGGCGAGAAAACCTTACACAACGTCTCCTACACTTTATCCAAATGCAAGGCTAGACACCGAAGTTCTTCCACGAGGTAGAACCAAACCTATCACAACGTCGCCTACACTTTATCCGAACAAGGCTGAATACCGGGTTCTTCCAATGAGGTAGAACCAAACCTATCACAACGTTGCCTACACTTTATCGATTACAAGGCTAGAATCGGGTTCCATTACAAAAGAGGAACCATTACCTAACCAACACGACACATCTATGACACCCGTTATGTTTTGTGGCCCAACATAACAAACCTTGTGTTTTATGACACAAACACATAAACCATCTAATCTAATTTAGATACAAGAATATGATACTAGACAATATCCAAGACAATGTGTCTAATGGATATCTGTCACACCCCCAAAATATCGTAGCGGAACGATAGTGTCATTGGGGTATAACGTCATAGCACAAAGTATGGATAAAGAAAACGACCTCTATAATGAGACGTTTTAAAAAGTTTACCATTCGATTACATAAGTTAAAGTTTACAAAACATGAGATCCCAAAGTTTGATAATACATAAAGGTTTACAAAACATGTCGAATGGTAATTGTGAAAAGCATAAGACTCAATGTATGCCATGCACCCAAAAGCTCCATGAAATGCTATCGCCACGACACGAGATAAACATGCTAAAAGTGTCAACACAAAGGTTGGTGAGTTCATAAGTTTGTGATGAAATGTAAAGCCTTTCAAAATTGTTTATGCAAAGAAAGGCATTGTAATCCACTCGCCCAAGTTCCGCCCATACAAAACTTGCAACTGTGTGTTTACAACCCATTTCCAAAATATGGAATTGTCAATCTTGTTTGTAAGTAGGACATAGGTGCATACGATATATACATGTACTTAATGCAAAGAATCACGATAATCGAACCTCTCGACAAGTCTAAATTGTTTGTTATGTTTCATTGAATAATGATTATATTCACCCTAGGTCGTCATCAAGGACCCAAGGGGGGGCGTCACGATAGTACTATCAATACCTCTCCGCAGTTCTCAGAGTTAACCGATTGCTAATGTGTGTATGTTGATGCATAGCGAAAACAAGTTTAGCACATTAAGGCACATATCGCAATAAACCCCACATAATGTCCAAAGAGTATAAAGTATAGTGTAACACAATTGTATAAATGGTTTGAGTATTCGCAAGAGTAAAAACAAGTATTTAAGCATGTATCTCCCCAAAGAGTTTGTAAGAATTTAAACGAGTAAAAGCGGGTATGAACTCACACGGTATGATTGATATGCTAACAAAATGAAGTGCACTAAAATGAGGCTCGGAAACTATCCGCGACCTAAAATGAATGTCATGACTTGAGTTATGATATGTTGTCGTGAATGCGTGATACAATGTCGCATGCAAATCCATATGATATCCATACCACTTGTACGCTTTGGAAATAATGTTTATCGTCAAAATATATGTTTATGACATCCGTCGTATAAAAAAAATACTCTACAAGTAGTTATGTTGAAACAACCTCCTATGATAGTCACAAATGGTACACACCGAATGTTAAGAAACGAACTCAACGCTTTTGGAAGGCTTGTATCATTATCTCAAAGTTTAGTATTTAAGTTTCCATCCTAGAGGTCTCGATCACAAGGAAAATATTGGTTAAGTATGGTACTTTAGTCCAAAATATAGTTTAAGGGTGGTTTTCGGCAAAGTTTAAGTGACTATATTTTATTCGTTACGACTCCGCTTGACAAACGGTTGGACATTTTGAAAAATAGGCTAGACGAACTCACTTATACTAGAAGACATCTCGTTATAAAAAGTACTACATCCATGTCAAAAACGACCCTCAACATGGTCCTTTAGTTGCCGTAGTATGTTTTTAATAGAAAATATATTAATGTTGCTAATAGAATAAAGTTACGGCAACTTGGTTTATCGCGTGTAATTTACTCGTTACAAGTCCGTTTTCTACATCCTTAGATTCGTATCAAAGTATACTAATATATTTTTGACAAGTCGACATAATTTATAACACCTAAGTTTCATTTTGACTCGTAAGGGTGACATTTTCATCTTTGAAATTTCGAGAAAATTATAGCTTTCGTCGCCATTTTGAAAAATTCATAACTTCTTCGTTATAGCTCCGCTTTAATCCGTTCAAGCGGCCACGTTTTCATTTTAAAGTGTATTTTCTAAATATCTAGCCCAAAATATTATACCCACTGTCGGATTTTCCAGATTTTCAAAATATGGAGACCCATTTTAAAACTTATCGAAATGAGTTTTTCTCGCGCCAAACCTATTCTAACCCATTCAAAACAACTCCGGGTTATTCTAATCCTACCATACACCTTCTTAGGGTGTCATGGATTCCTAGGCATCACCAAAAGTAATATATAACAAGGAAATAATTATAGGATAACTTATATATTCATAACTCTTAAAAATCAATAAAAAAGTGGTACAACATCATATGACTTGCATGTTTTTGCTCAAATATGATGAAATGAATATGAAATGAATATGAAAGATGAAAAATGGACATGAGATGCTTACTAGAATACTTGATGAGGTTTATGAGAACAAAAGGGTTAATCCTAATCACCCAAGGTTTTTATTTCAAAACCTTAATCAAGAGTGATACTAGAGTGTTAATTAACTTGGCTTGTAAAATTTTATGATCTTCTCATGGTCTTGTGGTATGGTAGGTTGTGAAGAGAAGGAGAAAAACTTTACACCTTGGAGATATTTTAGTTCTATGTAATATGTAGTATAATATAGTTATATGTATATGTTAATAGATATTTTGCAAGACTAAATGAGTCATCCATGTGATTGTCGACCAAAGTGTTGAGTTTGCTAGTTTATATATATATATATATATATATATATATATATATATATATATATATATATATATATATATATATATATATATATATATATATATATATATATATATATATATATATATAGGAAGGATCCAATAAGAATAATTAAAATGAGAAGGGTAAGAAGTAATTCTAGCCACACATTTTAATATGAGAGAAAATTTGAATGAAGATGCATCCATTTTGTAGGTGCATCTAGAATGAAATGGTTGTAGTTCTTCATATCCTTCTTATTTTTATTATTCTTCTTATTTGATCCTAACTATATATATATATATATATATATATATATATATATATATATATATATATATATATATATATATATATATATATATATATATATATATATTTAAGTAGAGTAAAATGTGTAGTTGTTTAAGCATAAGTAATAACTTGTGTAAATATTTGAGCTTGTAGGGTAGCGTTAATTAAAAATAAATTTTAACTATCAACATAAAACATATTGAGGTCATAAAATATATTTCTTGAAAGATTTGAGCGAATAATAATTATCGAGTTGAATTTACAAAAAGCGTCAGAATATTTATATATAACAATTTATATACAAAATAAATTTAAAACATCGGGTAAACTAATAATAAAATTTTATAGTCTTAATATAAGTATAAAATATGTCGAGATAATTTTGGGAGTATCGGATCAATTGTTCAAAATAATTAATTACGCGATAGCGTTTATTTAATAAGAAATTATGCGTTTAATGTGAAATGCAAAACCATGCATGAGCTAATATGATGAATGTTGAGTTTGAGAAATGTCCAAAAATTAAGAATTGTGACATATGAAATCCTAAACCAAACATTAAGAACACAAAGCATGATGTAGTTAGTCTTCCATGAATGAAGATGACAAGTTTCCCAAGCTTGTTGTAGAAGATATTCATGTGCTTGTATGCTTGTGATGGGTGATCACTTCAGTAGGTAAGGATGCAAGATCTCTAGGCTTGCTTTGGAGGATCACTTTGGGAGTATGCTTACAACAAATGAAAGTTATAAGCATTATGATCATATGAGATGAGGGTGGTTTACATGTTTCCTAATGATCTAAATATGTTAGAAATGGTGGAGAGAAAGTATGTGTGAAGGTGTTAAAATATGGTGAAAAGTGGTTTGCTATTTATAGGCAAAAAGACCAAAACAAGTTTTTGTCCCAAGGATCCCTTCTGAGAGGGATCCGGCCCTTATAGCCTGTGGGATCCGGCAACGCTCTTCATTATTTGGGTTATGGGTCTTGGGTCATGGGTCATGGGTACCCAACTAGATACAATGTATCTAGACAATGGGTTATGGACTTTGGGTCATGGGTCATGGGTTATGGATCATGGTATTTACCCAACACATACATTTTTGTTTATGTATTTTATAAAATGTAAGTAACCAAGATTACTTAAGTGTTTAACTAAAAATGCTTAATGGTTTGTTAGGGATTTGATCATAACGCAACATAACAAACATGTACGAACCTGTGTTGTAGCATACAAGGACTTGAGTCGTCGAGAGTTGTTGAAAGAATGTTGAGACAAAATATAATTACAAGTAACTTATACATTTTATGTTATGTATTACAAGTTACATGTTTGTCATCAACAAAACAAACGAGATCAGATAGATTAAATATCGTAATATTTGCACTAACAAAGGGTTTCCTCAATAAAATTATTACTCCAAAAAGCAGTTAAGTAAACGAATGTGGGTGAATCCCACATCTCAACCTAAAACTAGGCGTAAAATAAATGCACCAAGCTGCGCTTTAAACGTAAACTATCATAAGAATGACATGCCATACTTTGAGACCCACTACAAATGCTATCTAAGTTGACACGAAGACTAATGTCAAAAGCATTAGCAAACCGCATTTGAGCATTAGTCAAACGAGGATCAACAAAATCATCATCATCGTATGGGTCTTCATTATAAGTTTTCTTCCATTATTCATACAAGCTTATATTTCCAATTCCACTGCCACTTTTAGAAGCTTTATTAACCTGGAGCTCGTAAAAGCCATAAACCTGGCGGTTCATTATATACTCGACCACTTCACTATCACTATCCTCAATAATTGGATCATCAACCTTTATAGAAGCCATAGTAGAAGAACTAGGAAGTGTTGATTTAAAGGTTTTAGCGACTTCCCATCATCACCCGCTAACACAAGCTTCCCATCAACATCCGACTTTTAAGCTCATTAATTCTTTCAACCAAAGGTGTAGTACTTGGACTACTAGATGTCGAACCAAACCACATCTTGAACAACTTTCTTACCGAATTTGATGACCACCATTTTTATCCAAGCTCATCATCTTTCTCAATCGTATTAAGCGCATCAAAAGGATTAGCTAAGTTTGTCTCTACTTCAAAGATTCATTTCGTACCACTTGAACTAGCACCATTTTTTAGAGACGGCTTAGATCCACATTAGTACCATGAGAAGTCCGTCTAGATGGCTATTGAAACCATCATTCTTTGGTTTTTCAACAACTTTGTTTTGGACAT
The DNA here is from genome assembly GCA_022545495.1 of Chrysanthemum lavandulifolium. Classification (NCBI taxonomy): domain Eukaryota; kingdom Viridiplantae; phylum Streptophyta; class Magnoliopsida; order Asterales; family Asteraceae; genus Chrysanthemum; species Chrysanthemum lavandulifolium. The sequence goes on from CM040241.1 coordinate 215,351,809, forward strand.
AACATATCATCATGCCCAAATATCATACACACGACGCATATAGGTGGTTCTCATTCGTAATCCACCCTTACCATGTGAAGAACCTCTCCATCATCTTCCACATTAGGAATATCAATAACCATTTCCTCTTTAATTCTCGATCGATCTTAATATCAATCAATGCATAAGCATAATCCATACAACCCCATGATTGTAGACACATAGAACTCGTATATGAATCAAGCATAATCGGGTTACCAAGCTTAATGGCCATTACACTCAATCCGTCTGCAATAAACACCACAATAGGAATATCATGGAATTTTATCCAAATATGAAGTGAATTCAGATTTTCCTTAAGTAAATTAGCATTTGGTGTCCATTTCTTCAAGATGATAGGTGCAGATCGAGTAAACCATGGACCATTCTCTAATACTCCGTTCATACCCTCAATTGAAGCAAACATGAAGAAAAAAGCCATTTTAGTTCATCATTACTCGAGCTAAGCCAAACTTCTTCATTGCATTCTTAACATAGTACTCAACGGCCGGAATGCTACTCTTTTACCCACGAAATAACCATACAAGCTAAAACCATATCTCGAATGAACATCCTAAATAGACGTCTTAGGAATTTTAACTTCAACCTTTGCATTAATAGGTTTATCCAAGTCTAAAGATCTAAAATGTACCTTATTTGTATCAACCTCATTGGTAACCAGTGTTTTAAAAACCTTTTTTTAATTGACCCGATCGAGCCACCGGGTCACTGTTCAACAGGTTTAACCGGGATTTTCACTCAAAACCAACTTCCGATCACCTCATTGGTTCACGGTTCAACCGGTCGTGTCAACCCGGGTTTTAAAACACTGTTTGTAACCAAACTCACAAAATATTTTGGAATAGTGCTCACCTTCACGTTTGGTACACTCTGTTCCCCACGAAACCGTGGTAGCAAGAACCAACTCTTCTATTTCTTTGACACCCTTTGCCTCCCAAAGGGTGTCACTTAGAACATCAAAATTAGATGACTTAGGGTCATCCATTGCATCAATTTTATCCACTAGTGAAACACGATCATAAGTACGTTTGATAGTACTCCCACCCAGGCTTCCACTCGTGTTTCCATCACCCACATTAGGGTTGTTTGCACACCGATGGCTTGGATCCATTTGGACGGGAAGTCCATCAGCACCAACAATTAATCCGTCAACAGTTTTTAGACCAATATCATCCTTCAACGTACCTCCACCGTTATCACTCTCTCTCATTACTCCCATCACGAATGTATCATGGTCAGTTGACCCTCAAACCAGTGTCCCAACCACACACCAATCGAAATCAAAAATCAAAACTAAACAAATACTACCAATATTGCACCAGACCCTAACGCTAGGTTTAATAACCAAATGTGTAGTAATAAAACCCAAACCGAGGATAATAATTAGTCAAAATGTCGATTAGGGTTTAATATGTGAAAGATAAACTTCATGAAGCACACATATTAGTATAATGAACGTAAACTCAACTGTAAAACGCAAAACCCTAATAAAGTTGAAAACCCTAATCATGACAACCTTTAACCCAAGGATTAAAACTTGTAGACAGGAGACAACCGTTTTAAAGCGAGTAAATAGGCGGGACTATTACAATCAAGATCGAATATGGTTTAGGAAGAAAAGGATCATAATAATGGATAGTTTAGGTATTGGTTTTTCCAATATCACCACTTTTGAGAGAGAAAAACGTGGGGGTTGGATGGGAGTTTGATTCTTCAAAGTAGAAAAGATTAAGAGACGATGTATTCGGGTTACTATGTCACTTAATTATCATAATCATCAAATAATACAATATAGAAGGTTGTGTAGATTTATATGAGAGACTTTGAGCGACTTCTAACCCCGTTCGACCCATTTTCTAGTTCACATTCTACCTCAAAAGAAAATAATGCCCGACGTGTTTAAGACAAAACGGATGGGCCATATTGCTACCTCTCGTATATAAATTTAAGAAGTGAACAAAATTATTTGCATAATGCTCAACAAGACCAAACCCCAAACTTGCCCGACCCATCTAATTAATTGATGGTGGAAGCCATACATGATTTAGAAGCTAAGTCACACACTAGCAAAAGATGCAATGATCAAGGCAATTTATCACATTTTATTAGATATACTTCATATTTGTATTTATCTTTAGTATGTAAATCACGTTGTGTATTTATCCCATAATAGTCTCATGGGTAGTTATCTGTTAGTCATAAGTCAAAGGACTCTTTGTGTATATATACTGTTGATTAATGAATGAGAAGGCAACCTTTTGAGTCTTTCATGGTATCGAGCCTATAATCAGATCCACCCTTCTCATTCTTTTTTTTTCAAAACAACAAAAACAATGTCGACTCATCCAAGTTTCACCCAGCCATCACTGTCACCAATATCAAAAACCTAATCCCTATCACTCTTGAGATGGAGAAGAGTCAATACTCTTCATGGGCAGAATTATTTAAAATTCATTGTCGTGCTTATCAAGTGATTGATCACATCATCCCACCTCCTCCTCCTGTTGCTTCTTCATCCAAAGACAAAGAAACCATCAACCTATCTCACCGTAAACTTGGGCTCGTCTTGACGCTATTGTCCTTCAATGGATCTATAGCACAATCTCTAATGATCTCCTCCATACAATTCTCGCTCCAGATTCCACTGCTAAACAAGCATGGGATCGCTTGAAAGGTATCTTTCAAGACAATAAGAACTCTCGGGCTCTTTATTTGGAGCGTCAATTCACAAACACCCAGATTGACAATTTTGCCAACGTGTCTACTTACTGTCAAGAACTTAAAGTTATTGCTGACCAACTATCCAATGTTGGTGCCCCCGTGTCTAATGATCGTTTGGTTCTTCAACTGATTGCGGGACTAAACGAAAGTTATGATGGTGTTGCTACTATCATTCAACAAAGCGACCCACTTCCAGCCTTTTATGAGGCCCGCTCCAAGATCATCCTCGAGGAAACCATCAAGATGAAACAAGCCACCGCCGCTCCACATCTTCAGTGCATCGCACTTGTCACTTCTACCTTCAGTATCAAACTCTTCTAAACCATCAACTAATGGTGGTAATAATACTCGAGGTTACGGTTCTAACACTCGAGGCGAGGTGGTGGCCGTGGTAACACAAACCGTGGTCGTGGCTACAATGGTGCGTGGTAGGGGTCGCAGAATGGAGGAAATCATCTTCGACAACATCAACAACCTTGGGGTCCATTCGCTCATGGGTTTGGCAACCACAACCATGGGCCTCAGACCATGCCCATACCCCACAACCTACTGGACTCGGCCCACCAACATCTCTAGTCGACCGGTATCCTCGGCCGCGCCCTCAACAACCATATCTTGGTTACATGTCTGCGTCCCACTATTCCAACCGACATTGAGACAAATATGCACACAATGACTCTTAATCCTCCGGATGATAAGCGGTATATGGACACGGGCGCCTCATCCCACATGACCGCTTCACCGGTAAACTCTTGTCTTATTTTCATTCGAGCTTTCCTAGACAAATTATTGTTGGCAATGGTCATGGTATTCCAATTAAAGGTTCGGTCACACCATCATTCGAAACCCACATCGTCCCTGTTACTAAAAAATGTTCTTCATGCTCCTAACCTTATTAAAAATTTAATCTCTGTTCGTCGCTTATCTATTGATAATAATGTTTCTCTTGATTTTGACCCTTTTGGTTTTACTGTGAAGGAATTCCCGACGGGGACACCACTCATGAGGTGTAATAGCACCGGGGACCTTTATCCTCTCACCACCTCCTTGCTTAAACAACTCAAATCTCCGTCCACGTTTGCTGTTTTTTCTCAAGACTTATGGCATCATCGTCTAGGCCATCCGGGCGTTAATGTTTTAAGTTCTCTTAGGAATAATAATTACATTCAATGTAATAGGAATAGTTTCACTTCTGTTTGTCAGTCGTGTGTTTTTGGTAAACATATCAAGTTACCTTTTATGATTCTTCTTCCTCTACTCTTGCACCTTTGATATTATTCATAGCGACTTGTGGACTTCGCCTATCGTGAGTTGTCTTTGGACATAGATACTATGTTCTCTTTCTTGATGATTTTCCAATTTTCTTTTGACTTTCCCGCTTGGACATAAATCTCAAGTATATTCGTGTTTTCGCTTTTAGTGTGTTTGTTACAAATCAATTCGGGAAAAATATCAAAGCCTTCCAATGTGATAATGGCAAAGAGTATAACAACGCTTTGTTCCACCAATTTTGCAACAAAAATGGTATGACTTTCAGGTTTTCTTGTCCCTATACATCTTCTCAAAATGGAAAAGCCGAACGAAAAATAAGGGCTATAAATAACATTATTCGTACCATTTTATCACATTCTTCAGTACCCGAATCCTTTTGGCATCACGCATTAGAAATGGCCACATACTTGATTAATATACTTCCAAGCAAACTACTTAATAATTACTCCCTACTGATTCTTTATAATCGAACTCCTTCAGTATGCCCACTGCGTTTTTGGTCATTTGTTTTATCCACTTCTCCCATCCACCACTATCAACAAACTTCAACCTGTGTCCACTCCTTGTGTTCTTAGGCTATCCACAAAATCATCGTGGTTACAAATGTTATGATATGAACACCAAAAGATTATTATATCTCGTCACGTTATTTTTGATGAGCTAAAATTTCCATTTGCAACCCTTAACAAACCAACCAAACAAGCCTATAAATTCTTACATGAAGGACTTCATCCTTTGTTTTCACACCACTTGCTTCATCACACCAAGAACCCGCTAATCTTGAGCACAATTTGGTCGACCCAAACACACCCGAGCCTCACTCACCCTTTGGACTATCATCTCCTCAAGATACTCGTGAGTCCGGTATTGATACTCCACCCAATAACATGCCCCACTCTCGCTTCTTCTCATTCAGCCTTTCGGGTCTCGACCCAACTCTCGGCCTTCCTTACTCACCTCGACCCACCATACCTCTACATTGCCACATGACCCGGCCGCTCACGCCCATTCTACTCGATCTATGACCACACGAAGCATGTCCGGTATCACCAAAAGCAAGGTACCTTTTAATTTAATGACTTCTACCACTCTTTCTCCTTACCAAAAATCCAAAACAAGCCTTGTCGACCTAATGGAACCATGCCATGAATGATGAATATAAAGCTCTAATTGATTATAAGACATGGGTTTTGGTACCTCGTACTCGATATGCATGTTATTCGTTCTATGTGGATTTATAGACATAAAATGAACTCGACGGTTCTTTTGAGCGATACAAAGCTCGTCTTGTTGGTGATGGCGGTCTCAGCGAGTTGGTGTTGATTGTCATGAAACATTTAGTCCGGTCGTTAAGCCGCCACCATCCGCACCGCATTTAGTCTTGCTCTTTCTAAGTCATGGCATATTCACCAATTGGATGTCAAAATGCATTTTGCATGGCAACCCACAGAAACAGATGTACATGCATCAACCTATGGGATTTCGGGATCCTCAACGTCCCAATCATGTGTGTCTTCTAAAGAAGTCTCTTTATGGTTTAAAACAGGCTCCACGAGCACGGTATCAACGATTCATGGATTTTGTTTCCACTATTGGATTTGTGCGACAAATGTGATCATTCTTTGTTTATTTATCGCAAAGAGCATGATATGGCTTATTTACTTCTTTATGTTGATGATATAATACTCATCACTTCTCTTGTTGCTCTTCGGACATCTCTCATGTCCCTTTTAGCTCATGAGTTCGCAATGAAAGATCTTGGACCGTTAAGTTCATTCTTGGGCATTTCAGTTGTTCGGCATTCACATGGTCTTTTTCTTAGTCAAAAAAATTATGCTAAAGATATTATTGCGAGAGCTGGTATGTCTTCATGTAACCCGGTTCATACGCCAGTTGATACCAAGGGTAAGCTTAGTGCTACTTCCGGTAAACCTTACTCCGATCCTACACACTTTCGTAGTCTTGCGGGTGCGTTGCAATACCTTACTTTTACTCGACCTGACATTTCTTATGCGGTGCAACAAATATGCTTACACATGCATGATCCACGTGACACTCACATGCATGCCTTAAAGCGAATTATCCGCTACCTGCAGGGTACTCTTTCTTATGGTTTGCATCTCACCAAGTCTGCACTACATAATCTTGTTGCATACGGATGCGGATTGGGGTGGTTGTCCGATACTCGCCGTTCTACTTACGGTTATTGTGTGTTTATGGGTGACAACTTAATTTCTTGGTCTTAAAAGACAAGCTACACTATCCCGCTCTAGTGCGGAAGCCGATGCACGTGGCGTAGCTAATGTTGTCTCGAGTCTTGTTGGCTTCGCAACCTACTTGAGCTTCATTGTCCCATTCCAAAAGCAACTCTTGTGTTTTGTGACAATGTAAGTGCTATATTTCTATCGGGTAACCCGGCTCAACATCAACGTACTAAGCATATTGAAATGGATATTCACTTTGTACGTGAAAAGGTAGCTCGTGGTCAATCACGCGTCCTACATGTTCCTACCCGGTTTCAAATTGCCGACATTTTTACTAAAGGACTCACGGTGTTGTTTGACGATTTTCGAGCCGCCTAAGCATTCGCCCACCTCCGCTTTGATCATGGGGACTATTAGATATACTTCATATTTGTATTTATCTTTAGTATGTAAATCACGTTGTGTATTTATCCCATAATAGTCTCATGGGTAGTTATCTGTTAGTCATAAGTCAAAGGACTCTCGTGTATATATCTGTTGATTAATGAATGAGAAGGCAACCTTTTGAGTCTTTCACATTTTAACACTCAAATATCTTCCAAATAAGAACCTTAATGAGGCAAACAACTTATTAACGATATTGAAACTTGCATCAAAAGCTACGGATCGAGCAATAGCATTGGAAATAAAAAGCACAACAACGGTGGTGACATGATTTGTGCATTCTTTTGCGGTTTTTGTCCGTTATTTTACTTGTTTAGAAATCTAGGTACCCAAAGGAGTTGAGATCCTTGAGTAGAGGTGGGGATTTTATGAATGACGAGATTTCAGATATTATTTCAGATTTAATACCTACTAGTATTTATTTGCATACCAAACACCTTATAAAATTGGATTTCAAGCATCAAAAGTCCCACAAACCATGTCTTCCATTAGCATTTGACAATTACTACAGGATACATTTACATGTACAGAACGGGCAAAGATAAAATCCCGTGAACAGGAGTGAAGGAAGAAGGATATTTTAGTAAAAGAATTACCAAAATGGCCTCGATTAGTTACACGGTCAGACAAAGCAAACTGAGCTATAATAACTAATGAAGAGTCGCACATACAACTCCTTTAGCGTTGTTCCAGGTGCACAGAAATCAGGAGTTAACACAGCTAAGATTTGTTCCAGGTTTGATCATAATGCTCCTTTAGCGTTTTACAATTTCTAGGGGAACTATTTACATGTAGAGAACATGTATATATAACAATTCGAGCCAAACAGGAGGATGACTTATATGACTTCATACAACCCACATCTTGAAAATAGTATGTGAATCATGGGGGTTACTTAACCAAAGCTCGTAATTCTGACGACAACCCATTTGTGCATACAACCATTCAATTTGTAAGGAAATTACTACTACAAAAAAATGGTTTTAGGAACGGTTTTAAGGGCTTTTGGTACGTTTTAGGAACGGTTTTAAGGGCTTTTGGTACGCTTTTTGAACTGTACTAATTAATATTACATACCAAAAAATAAAACATTTTTTGGTGCGGTTCAACCGTTAGAAAAAAGAAATAAAAAAATGACCATTTAATGAACCAAACTAATTAATAAAATGAAAATAGGCACATAACAGCTCCCTACAGATCATGAGGATCTGAATAGAGAACATATTAGCAAAATATATGCCAACCGTGCTATTAAAAGTCACATGTAATGACACCAAAATGAGAAATAACTAAATATCAAAAGGACTTTTTAGTTACAACTTCCCAAAAACGTTTTTGTTTTCATCATACGCCCATCGTCCATACTAAATGAAACTTAACTAAATTTCATAGCTAACATATGTCTCTTCCTTCGACTGCATGTTTCTTCTTCATGTTCAGGACCTGGAATGCATATTTATCAGTAAGTTTATTCAGTATCGATTCTTTAGTACACATTTATGAAAGAAAAAAAATCAAAAGCTAATTGCTAGATAAAATATAAACCATAACAAAAACGTTAACAATTTGCATGTGCTTCTAGATTCATATTTTATATTTTTATGTTGACCCTAGTCGCTCATTTCAGGTCCTTAAAATGTGATCAGTGGATGAAACAACGCGATTTTATGTAATTGAAAAGGAGATGCACATTATATGAAGTTGGAATGCAGGAACCCAACCATCATGTGACAACATTCGCATGACATAAATCTAGATATCACATCAATCCATCACCACCAACATGAATTCTAAACTGAACTCCTATTTTGGGTGAATCTGCTATTTTTGGGGGTGGGGTACTACAAATTATAAATGACAACATACCAATTGACGCTCATAGTGCATGGGCTGGACTCATATATCTACTCTCCTCAGATACATAGATATTGACTAAGGACATCGGGGTATATCCTAACTACTAAAAAGTACATGATGGAAATATGTATATTACTTGTGTTTGTTTTATATATTATTGCTTTTCTAAGAAGATATGTATACTCTCGATCCTAATAACCTTAATTTTGTGTAACTAAGCATGTATACCGATACCAACGGTGTCATCAAAAAATAATATGAGCATATGATCGTTGTAGTAGCAGGGAAAAAACATCATACCTCAGCGTAAAGCGTAATCACAAACCAAAGAAAAGATGGGATGAACTCAAAGCTATAAGAAAGACTAACTGATTTCAAACTACAGACCGTTGGGAGAGTCTTGAACACGAAGTTGTATTGTACAACCTGTCCAGATGACCTGATCAGCATGAAAGAATCCTCTTCTTTTTCTCCCAAAACAATACACAAAAATCTGGTATAAGTTCTCGAAGGTATGGAAAATGGTACCATAATGTCGTCAGGAATAACACGGTACTTATACGACCATTCATAATACCTATTCTTCATCTCGTAAATAGTCAAATGTTGCAAACGAACATAGTCCCAACAGAGAAGAAGCAAACAGCCACGAGATTCAAACAACTTGGATTTAAAATACAAAATCTCATTCACGGTTATAGGAGTTTTATGCTTGTTAAAATTAGATTTCTACAATATCTAACACGAAATGCATAGGCTTCAATTTCACATTATTAAGCCAATGAATGGCATCATTCCAAGATATTCCATGTTCATCAAAACACTCAAAACATCGGTCGAAACCGATCTTTGAAAACATTCCAATTGCGGTTTAAAGTGTAAGTTTGTATCCGAACTTTATCATTATTATAATCATAAAAATCATAATCATAATGATAATCATCAAATATCTTTACAGCATGCACAACTTTGTAGTGACGTGATTTAGGAGGATCAAAAGCCAGTCTAATACCACGATATCCGTGATTAACATCCAAAACCTGTGGTCGTGGAAGCATCTTAAACATACTACTTATGGTTGGATTGCATACATAATACTCACGAGGTCCCGCACTACTCGCCTTTGTACAGCATAAAAGCCTCCTCCAAGCCAAATTTGAAAGTGATAGATTTACTAGCAGGAATTCGAATGTCCAACGACATTAAATTATATTGATTGTGATGATCATCTAGCTTGAGAAAGATCTGGGAAGGAGGATCGTGTTAGGGATTGGATACGGCGATCGGTGAAATAAGGTGATGTGATAAGAGATAACCGGCGTTTGATACGAATTTGAAGAGATGAAGTGAGACTATTGGTAATCGAATTAAGATTTCGATCAAAAGGTCGTCATTGGACACGACGGCATGCATGGATGACGTGAGCTTACTATCAATATCTTTGAAAGCGCAGGATGTTCGATGAACTTTCGACCTTTGTTTCCATCATGAAGCTAAGGTTGCGTTTAGTTGAGGAAACACACTTGTTTTCCATAAAATGTTTTGAAACAAAGAAAACAAAGATCGCGCTCAAATCAACGTTTCCAACAAAATGTTTTGCAAACACAAATCTCATATTTCTAACTTATGAAAATTACAAAACAAATTTTAGTTGTTTTCCTTGTTTTCCTTTCAGAACCCTCAAGCCTCAACCTCCCTCCATTTCTTCAAAACAGGAAATAAACATCAACTAAACGCGTTTTTTATATTTTCAAGTGTTTTGTGGAGATTAATTCTCCTTTCAATTTTTACAAAACTAAAGATGGAAAATAAGAGAATTTGTTCTCCAACTAAACGCACCTAACCTCTAGATGATCAAAACCCTATAGTTTATAATAAAGGGACGTTTTTTGGATTAGTTTTCTTTCTTTTTTCATTGGTTTATGATATATATATAAGTTCAAAAATTAAAGAAAATAATAATAATAAAATAAAAATAAAAAATTATGATATACTATACTTAAGTAAATAAACTCAATACGATAATTAAGTTTCCAACCTTGTGAAAGTAAAATATGCATGTCAAACACCATTTAAAAACGGTTCATATTTACGTTTCTTTTATTGAGATTTGATTATGGGTGTTCACTTGACATTTTTAAATGTAAATAATTAGAAAAATAAAAGTATTAAATTAAAAATCACACTATAGTTATTAATGTTTATTAAATTTTTTTTTTTTTTTTTTTTTTTTTTTTTTTTTTGAACGGTGACTTTCGTTTTGAAGAAGAGTCACACTTACCACACGGTGCAGCCTCATCCACCACATACCCGCACTATGTTGTGCAGAACCGCCCACGCGCAGTGGGGATTATTGGCGGCCAGGGCCGGCTCAAGCATTTTGGGGGCCTAAGGCGGGGTCAATTCCGGGGGCCTAATCAATTAGCATTAAAAAAAAGTTTACATACCTGCTGCGCTTGCTAACCTGCTGTTGCTACAAACCTGTTGCAAAAAAAATCGACATACCTGCTGCTGCAAACCTGCTGTTTTGACACACCTGTTGCTACAAACCTGCTGCAAAAAATTTGACAATTAAATTGTTTGCATACCTGCTGCAGCTAGCATAACAGCAGTACACAAAATAGTTTATAAATGGAGCTAGCATAAATTGTTTGACAATTAAATTCTTGTCCATACCCAACTCTCTATTTATCAGGCATGAGCTGGAAATTCTTTTAACATAGCAACGGCTCTACCAAGGTATGGAGAGACCAATAGATAATTAGGTATGGTTCATGACAGAGAAACATATTCTCTTTTTGAGGTATGGGTCATGACAGAGAAACATATTCTCTTTTGTGTCTGCCACTTTTGTGTCTCCCACGCCTGCTGGACCACCTGAAATATAAGGAGCAAACATTGGGTTATATTATTTTTAACACATCATTTAACTCATATGACTTTTGTTTATTTATTGTTTTTATTTATGCTATTTGGGGCCCATAAGTTGGGGCGCTTATGCAACCGCTTACCAACAATATTACATTATAAGGCCCCTTGTTGGCGGCGTCCGCCCGAAACCGTCACTGCCCCCACACGATTTATTAAATGAGTTCTTTATTGAAAAGGAATGTTTGATTATAATATTTAAACATTAAACACATTTATTTACGCTTTAAATGGTGCCAACGATCAAAAGTTAGGGGTGCTCCTTGTTAGGTTTAGTGTTTGGTTTGACACTTAATAAACGAAAAATAAATCACATGAAACAAAATAAAATTGAATTGAAATTTTTAATTGGTAAATGGTTTCAGTTGAAACCTAATAAGGAGTTGAGTTTAATATATATCTCATATTCTTTATAAGTCTAATAATTATCTACTTTTCATCAAAAAAAAGAAAATTACCTTTTTTAAAACTAAAATATCTTGCAAACGGTAAATCATTAAGCGACGAAAAATACACCATCGCGACGAGAACGTTTTATCCTTCGGTATGAAGCATTTTAATTTGTTAATCTTATTTGAAATTTTAATTCTTTATTTATGAATTGTAGATTAAGATACGAAGTTTACTTGAATTTGTATTTTCTTTTCTTTTTAACTTTTAGTTATTTATTTAACACTAATATAAGAGTCAAACAGGAGGATGAAGAATATGTTAGTCACAAATGAACCAAAACGAGAAATATTATGTGTATATAACATCTTAACACTTCAATATCTTCGACGAAAGTAAGTCCTCAGAAGATTAATCGCTATCTATAGCAACTTGGCAAAAAAAGAACGTAAATCAGGCCATGACCTCAAGCCATTTTAATGAGTCATACAACAAGCCGATTTGAGATTGTGCAATAACTAAAAGGGATTGAGTCTAGAATATATTTTCTTTGTTTATCTCTAAAAGAAGAAGTTAGACTGAGACTGTTAGTTATGGAAACGTTAGTGTAAAACTCGCTTTATTTAATCAAGTTGCCTAGAGAACATATAGAGAATTAGTGACAGTAATGCAACGATTGGTCAGGTACAAGCACATGACGAAGACCCGTATGAGATTAGATAAATAGTCACATGGGTTTTGAGTTTAGATAGCTAATTAGCACAAAACATAGGGTCTAATGAACAATATGTAATGCTACAGCTCTCCTAAACACGGGAGCCACAGTTGGGTGCATTCAGCAGAATACAAGTGATGTGCAGAAGAGGACGTGTGAGAATAGTGGGTATGAACGACTTTCACCTGTGACACTTTGACCATGTGTATCAGCTAGCATCGTAGACTTCGGCTTGTAAGAGCATGCACAATCATAACATTATAACATCAATAACATCGTCCACGTCAGCGCCACATCAGCTTTAACATTTAACATTAACATCCCTAAAAAAACACCTACAACCATAACATCCCAATAACATCAATAACATTTCATATTTTCAATTTCAACTCCTAAACTAAAACAAACACTCCATTTATTAAAACACATATCACATATAACATTTAAACACCAAGACATTAAACGTTAAACACGAATTACATTAAAATTAAAGATACAACGACATCGACGAAAATAAAACTACTAAAACTTAAAAACGAATCATCCGAGTCCCAACCATCGAACCGGTTCTTGGAGAATTAAACTCCCATTAAAGTATCGACGCCCATTATGTCGAAATAGTTGTCTTGGATGCTCGAAGCTTCCCTCGGTTGCTCGCGGAGCAATTTCTTCACGTGTCTGCTTCTTCCATAATCTCCTAACGTTTTCTTCGTCTTGTTCTAGTTCTGGGAGAAGTTTCACTGACTCACGTGGGGTGGTTTAAAATCCACACGCGACTGCTCACGGTGGAGTAGGAACAATCGGGAGTGACGGATGTTTAAACCCACCGGAAAGACCTTTTCCGGTGGTGTTGAGTAAACTTCGTGTTCCGTAGAGTTGGAAACCGGTTTCCAAGAACTTTTCCTGACTTGGGAATTCTTGAGAAAAATCTTTGCTGACATTTTTGTGGTAGAGTGTGTGTGTAACTTGTGTTATATGTGTTTCTAAACAACTCGATAGAGTTGTATATATGTTAGAGTTGATTTAGAAATTGAATAAATCACTTCATATTTGATTTTTAAATTTCAAATTTGAATTAATTTATCCCCTTTAATCGACCAAGATAATTTAAATTGAATTTGAATAGGTTGAGGGGTGTAAGAAAATTTATTTGAAAAATGCTCTAAATGTGAACACAACTCAATTCCTTGAACGATACAACCAGTAGCACAGTGACTGGCACGATCATAGACTAGTTAATTGTAGATGGACATCATAATCTTGTGTGTCGTGATTTTATAGGATCCAAAGCCATTTTGGTACCACCATTGTTATCGTGGGTTCAACTTTAGAAATATGGGAATGTGTAAGTATCTTAAACAAATTGTGGATGGATTGTATTATGTTATACTGTCTCATACAACAAAGAAGCAAACCATTGCATGCAAAATCATAAAATTAGTACCAGAATCTGAGCTAAAAGTGAAGGTATATACGTGAGAATATCTTCTGGACTGGAATTCTGGAATCAAATGACTCAAGATCATACCGAATGACATAATCAGGTCGCCAAAGAAAGAGACCTGAATGAGGATCAAGTTTCGGGATTTGGGTACGAAAAAGAGTGAAATTTGCCAATGTGATAACCGATAACCAGGATTTGGATCGGATTTTGTTCAATAGATTGTCGCCAAACACGACTTCATGGATCGATGAAGGGAGTTCATTGTCTTCCGACCATAAGATATAAAATATTCAAGCAATTTCTTAGCTGTGTATGACGTCTTTTGCATTAATTAATAAATGAATATAAGATAGTAAAAGCAATTTTGTTGATCCAAATTACAAGCTATTGCAGGCTTGCAGTCACGTGTATCTATAAATGGGTCAAAACACAAAACAAACGAAACATATTCCAGATTTAAAGCTATTATAAATTCCCTATCTCCATGCCACACTACTATCTGGTTAATGTATTCCAACAATTGAACTAAACCCTTGACCCATAAGATTGGTTAATTTACCGCAATCAGATAATTGAACAGGTCAAAAAGTAACGAATTTCATATTAAACGGGTCAGGAAATACAAACAAATTGACTTCCAACTTAAACGGGTCAAAACATAATACAAATTGCTTAACTAAATAATCCATAAGAAACATACAAATCCACTACAGGTCACATATCCAATATTCCAAATTGCATCATAACATGGTCAAAATCATACCAGAGGCAGCCATAAAGCAGAATCACACACTAGCAAAAGATGCAATGAACTGATACTTGCTAGGATCATGTTTAGTAGATCCCAAATCGTAGAGCTTACGAAGAGTCTTTGATAGGAATTTGTATTCTAAAACCTTTCCAGATAGCTTAATCACCATAAATGAATCCTCTTCTCTTTCTCCCAGAACGATACTCCAAATTGTGGAGCAAACCGTCCAGCTCTTGGGAAGTGGTAATATAAAGTCATCAACATTAACATGGTACTTCACCGACCATTCAGAATGTCCATTCATCATCTCGTAAATAGTTAACTCCTGGAGATTAATAGAGTCTCTACAAAGATAAAGCAAACAACCACGAGACTCGAACAACTGCCTATTCCAGTGCAAGGGTTGAGGAGGGGACTGTATGGTTGTTAAAATAGGATGGTCATGGTCTAAGATATTTAACTTGAAATGCATAGGCTGATCATCCACACTATTTAGCCAATGAATCGCATCATTCCAATATATTCCATAAGCAAAAGAATTAAAACTCTTGAAAGGAAACCGATCACTGCAAACACTCCAATTGCCTGTCTCTGAAGAGTAAGTTTGTATTTGAATGTTAGAATCAACATCATCATCATCATCATCTATGCATCCAGCATGCACGACTTTGTAGTAAGGTGATTTTGTAGGATCAAAAGCCATTCTAATACCACCAGCAACATAACTTAATTTCAAATTTAATATATCGTGTTGTGGAAGCACCTTAAACAGATTAGTGGATGGATTGAATATGTAAAACATATCAAAATAAGAACTGGTCCAACTACGACACAAAAGCAAACCATTGCAAGACTGCAAAATCTGAACATCATTAACTGTCTTGGAGGAGCCAAAATTAAAGGTGGTTTGTAACGGAGATTTTCTGGACAGAATTCTGGAATCCAACGACATGAAATCACATACAATGGAAGATCCATATCGCTCAAGAAAAAGACCGGAAGGAGGATCTACGTTAGGAATTTGGTTCCGACGCATAATGAAATCAGGGGATGTAATGAGGGATAACCACCGTTTGGATACCAATTTGAGGATAAGAATTGAGATAACAGGTAATCGAAGTAAGATTTCGATCAATAGGTCGTCGTTTGCAAGGAGTACATGTGCAGAGGAAGAGTTATCTCCAGTATCTGTAATCTGCTTTTTGGAAACTCTAACATCATCACTGTTAACTACTTCCGACTGCACAGGAAACTCTGGAAAACTTCCACAATTTTTTTCTTCCATGAATATGGCAACACCTGTACAAATCAAAACCGTAAGCCTTAATACCAAACTAAGGTAGCCCCATTTAGTTAAAATCTTCTAGCACAAATAATAAAAACAAATAGCAGCAAATTATGTCCTAAATTTAAGAGTCTTAAATTTGCTTATTTTGTAAAAATGCAGTATACTCGATAAAAACAATAATTTTTCGGGTTACATATAATAGTTAAATAATAATATTAAATTCATCTCAAACAAGCAGCTACCTGCTTATCAGAAGATGCTTAATAAGCAGATTAAGCCGATAATTTATAATGGTTTCGTAGTCTGCAACTTCAAGCTTATAAGTGGTTTACTTTTCCCTTCTCATATCAATGTGGGACCAGTTGTTACATAATATATAAGCATAAGAGCTTCGGGTACAGTGGCTGTTGGCTTGAGCCAAAGCCTTCAGCGCTAACCTTTGGCGCGAGACTCCACACCGCAGGTGGGCTGGTGGGTCTTGGCGCCGTGGCCACCAGCTCACGCCAAACAGTTGCTAATCCTCTGAAATCACGCTGGTGGGTCTCTTTTTTGCTCTTTCTTTTGTGTTCGTGTGCTGTGTTTGTGTGATGTTTTCGTTTACTATTTTCTTTTTTTTTTTTCTGTGTGTGTTTGCAGGCATGGAAGAAGATGAAGTGTGGGTTGTGGCTGCAAGATGATTAGGTTTACTCATTTTACTGATTGAGTTTGGGCCTTTTTTACTGATCGAGTTTGGGCCTATATGAATATACACAAGTTGGGTTTGCATTTGGAATATCAGATATTAGTAGGGAGTACAAACTTTGTGTTTTAACTTTTTTTCTTTTCTTATTTATTTGTTTTTTCAAAATAATTGTATGCTAATAATTTGTTTATTTTATATATGAAAAAAAAAGAAAAAAATTGTGAGGTTTAAGAGTGTATGACGGCACCAAAAAACTGGTGTTATGCTAGGGAGGGGGGTTTTCATGCCATAGTAAAATGTGGTGTCATAGGATAAAGGTGATGAGGTGTCACCACTTTTTCTCATGGCACCACCTACGGCACCACACGATACCTAGCCCTCTAAGTGTTAGCATTTATTTTATAACGTAAAGATAGATAATTCTAGATTAGGATCTATATGTTAAGTGAATAATAGTCCCTTGACTATCACCCACTTATCTCGTTAAGTTCTTTCATAAATTGTGATTAAGCTTCCTCAAGGTTGTGAAAAGGTGAAGTTATGTCATGTGTTTTTTCGGTTATGATAACTACAAACTCAACATCCTTGGTGTATTTGTCGACTTGCCTTTCTCGGCTGAAGTGTGTGATTTTGAAGTTGTTGTTGGATGTGAAATACCCATGGTTGTTGTTGACCTCTCGATCTCTTATCACTCTCCCCCTCATGATTATCACCATCGCGATCATCATGGTTTTATTTATTTATTTTTTATTTTTTTTTGTGAGAAAGGTGAAATTTATATTACTTTGTCAACGATATACACTGTACAAACAACCTGCAAGTCTGAGTTTTGAGTTTTGGACATGCCCAAAAACTAGACAAAACAACCTGCAGTCAGCATGGGATCATTTCATACCTTGAGACTGAGCCTTACAACACAATTGAGATTCTAGTGAAGCTACCTTGGCATTCAAAGACTCACTTCTGCAGAAAACCTCTCAACTTGAGATACCAAAGTGGTGTTTGTGGTATCAACGGTGTCAAGCAAACCATTAATGTCTCCTCTAGTGCTGGAACTCACTCCTCATGCACTATTTCAGTCAAGAAAGATGTCAAATCGGCTCGACTTTCTTTGTAGTGCGTTGATCCAAAATCTTGTTTAGTAGAATGGTAGTCAAGTCCTCATATGTGAAAAGGTTATGATCCGGAGGTGGGTATAGTGTTGACGATGAGGGAATTGATGTTGTTGTAGTAGCCTTGTTGGTGGAAAATCTTCGAAGATCTTGGTAATTACACTCCTTCTTTGTCATGATCTCCGAGATTGCTTTGTTGAAAGTATCCATTGTGACGGGTTCAGATGAAAGTTTGGTTGCGGTTTCGCAAGAATGAAGTTGATTGGTAACCCCGACTAGGGGTGTTAGTCGGGTCGAGTTGGTCGGGTCCGGGTCAAACGGGTCAACCCAAACCCGAGTTGGCCAAAAAAAATTTAACCCATATCCAACCCTAAGTAGTACTCGGGTTGACCCGAATAACTCGAATAATATTTTTGACCCGAATAGGCTTATTCGGGTCCGGGTCGGGGTCGGATCGGGTTTTTTGACACCCCTAACTCCGACGTCTCCCAAAGGGATATCCGTTAACACTCCATCTGAGTTAACAACAACTGGGTGACCCGATGTCGATGGTTTATTGATGTTCGCATCGTCGGGTTTTTAGGTCGATCCTCATGAAGCATCAAAAACAGATGTCACTACTGCTGTTTCAGCAAGAACTTCAATACTTGCCTTAAAAGGAAGTGCTTCAAGACTTGCTTTGTAAGGACTATCATTAATGAAACCCATATAATTCATCTTTGAAGGCCTAGGAGGACTTTTTGGTGGGGAGGATTGGGACCGATAACCCTCTTTTTTCAATATCATCCAAGTTCGTATGAACCGGAGATAGCATATGCGGTTTTTTGTCCCATGACTAGGTGAAACAAGACCTTTTTTAGAAGGCCCTGAATTGGTCAGAAGGTGTGTGTGGTTGCACTAGTGGGCAGCTAGTGTCTTTTTCAATGAAAGTCTCCGACTCGTCTTTCAAGTCTGCACTTGGAGTACTTTTGATAGATGAGTTGACCCGTTGAACAGACTCGGTTTAGGAACCACCACCGTCACCATCATCATCATCATTCTCTTCCCCCTTATTCTCATTAAAATGTTCCGTATGATCATCTTCTTCCTTATTCTCATTTAAATGTTCCATATGATTATTTTCCTCCTTATCCTCATTAATATGTTCCATTTCCTCTTCTACGTTATTTTCAACCCCTTCTTATTCATCAAGATCCATATCATCCTCATTATGCTCAATTTCCTCCTCATCCTTACTTTCCTCCGATCCTATATTGGCGACTAGACCCCTATTATCTCCATGCGAAGGTCCGGTCGGCTTTGATCGGACCAGAAAAGAGCTTAAACACATAAACTTCCTATGCACTTCCGACTTCTTGTCAACAAGCTTTAGCAAATCCACAGGAATGTTCATTGGATTTACTTTGATGGATCTGTTATCAGACTTCAAATACCTCATAAACAAATCTTCATACTTCGGCTCATCTTCAGGTAGAGGTATTTCTGGGATAATCTTCATCGTCCCTTCAATGATCAACTTGAGAAATCTAACACACGGAATGAACTTGCGTTGTTTTCCTTTTCCCTTGTGTTGTACAACTTCCACCAAGTCTTGCCAGATTAAATCCGCAAAATCATAGTGTCTGCTATATACATTCCTGTTTCTTTTGATGTTAAACAACAGCTCAGAATGGAAAACAATGTAGCACATATTCCGGAAAGAACCATCCTTCTAAACTGAGACAGGATCTCCATCTTGGATCCAACCTCATCATATCCAAGATCTCGAATAAAAGTAATCAACTCATTAGCCTTTGGTGGAATATCAAACTCTAA
Organism: Chrysanthemum lavandulifolium; assembly: GCA_022545495.1. Classification (NCBI taxonomy): domain Eukaryota; kingdom Viridiplantae; phylum Streptophyta; class Magnoliopsida; order Asterales; family Asteraceae; genus Chrysanthemum; species Chrysanthemum lavandulifolium. The sequence continues at coordinate 215,371,471 of CM040241.1, forward strand.
TCGTCCTTCGAAAGTTTTCTTGGAAGACTTAGCACGGTATGGAAGAATTCGAGTTCGAATTCAACATTGCATGTATCAATTTTGGAGGTGAATTCGGGAGGTGAAGGTTCTTGTGGTATTTGAGGTGATGCCAAAATTGTTGTATGAAGGTGTTCCAGATTTTAGTTGTTTAAAGCTTTGAATATCCGATGTCTTTTGAGGATTTCAACAACGATCGGGTGATTACAATCAAACCCGGGGGGGAAAACATGTAGTTCGTTTTACCAATTTTGGTGTTGGGCCAATTCAGTGCCCAACGGTCTCTAACTAGGATTTGAACATAAAATATCCTAAGTCTAGAATTAGTCTATTAGATGTTTTTACAAAGACTTCTACATACCGATGCGGCCTCGGTACTTAAAGTTTTAAACTCACAAGAAGATGATGGAGTCAAGAGTGTTGACAAAACTCTTACTCCTTCTGATTTCCTCACATAGAAGAACATTAAAAGATTGGATACTTGAAGAAATATTTAGGTATCAAAAGAGTTTTAGAGGGAACTTTATCTTGGGAAGAAACACTTATCATAAAGAATGTCAAGAAAGTACATAGTTGGTATGAAGATGGGAACAATTGTCAACATTGTTCTCTAACGGTGGATTGGACATATTCCAAGAATAAACACATTGAATAAAAAGTTCTTCTATCCGGTCAACACAAAAGACACGTCCTTTTACCCCTCGGATACTAACATTGGATCTAACTTATAAAAGAGAATGTTTCAAAAAGTAAATGCTGCCTCTTGCATTAATCACATATAGCACGCACTTCTCATTGAACTTATTTCTCATCCCATCAAGAAATCAAGTGCATACATATAACATTTAGAATGTTTCATAAAGAAGAAGACAAGGGTAATTTGGTCATTTCACATTGATTGGGGACTGTTTTTGCAATCCAAACTTCAAAATGGGGATTACCGCTGCACTTTCGAAAGGATGGGGACCAAACCTGCGATTTGGCCAAACCACAGGGACCAAAAATGCAATTTTAACCTTGTGTTGTTTTCTTTTACCAAAACTCTAGACATGTGACTTGTAACTTAAACTCTTGTTTTAAACCCAAGTTACAAGTAAACGCGAACAACATTTGGTGTGTTGAGTGAGGGGTAGAAGTTGTTCATTGGTTAAGATTGGTGCTTGCTCTTCCATATGCGGTAATTGTTGTTGTTGTTGTTGTTGTTGTTGTGATTGAGACATTATTCAGTGAGATAATGAGATTGCTAAAACAACATAAAAATAATCACTCTGTGTGTTTGTATTTCTCATTTCCTATTCTTCTTTTTGACGCATATGCGTATACTTTTTTTCCTTTTAGTTTATGATTTTCATTCACTCAGTTTCGTTTTTGTCCTTGCCAAAAAAGTTTTGTATTTTTAAAACTTCTTCCGCGTAAAAATGAGCAATCCGAAACACTCCCTAATTTTACCCAAACACTCTATCAATTTGTTTTAATGAGCAGGTATAAAATTTATGTAATCAAGCATTACCAGGTATAGCTCACATATCATCATCAATTTAACCTATACTAAAAACTGACTGTTTGGTTTATTGAAGGAAAAAACCAAACATTTTAGGTTTCGGCTTCGTCTATCACCGAATAACCAAACCGGAAGCCCCGTAATGTTTGGAATAATTTCATTAGTCACAAACTCACAATTTAGGGTTAATAAAATGAAGTATCAGCAGCACATTAAATAAAAGTTGCTAACGTTTATACATAAACATTTCATTTCATGTGAAGGAATAAAGTAATTTGTGGAATCAAATAGAGTAGAGTAACTTACTAATTGGAGACCAAAGGGTTCAACTATATTTGCAAACGGCGTCGTACTGGACAATAACGAGAAGAGTGATGAATATGCTTGTACTCATTTCGAGTGTTTGGGTAACCGCTGCACTTTACATGTACAAAAAAGCTAATTAACCCTTGGATTTTTATAAAGTTTGCATTACTCACCTGTCACTTTATTTTTTAACCTTTAAAGACCAACTACGTTATAGTTAGAGTAAACTGAAAAATTCACTTATGTGGATTATCAATATGGATAAGTATAAAGGCGAAAGGCCCCACATATGGTGTCAAATGTTGAAGCAATTTTTCACAACCACTTTTTGACCCCTTCGACCTTGGAGATTAGTGCTAATTTCTTCATCCTTTAGGCTGCAACAAGAAAGAACATTGTTAGCTCGCTCCGGGGTTTTAATCCAAGACCAAGCTCCGGCGTGAAAATAAGTATATACTTTATATGATAAGTATGCGATAATACTGAGATAGGAGGAGATAGTCTATATCGGAGTAGGAGAATATATGTGTTCCTCTGAATGAACTATTTATACTACTTGGACTCTGCTTCACGATACAAGCATTGTGTAGATAATCTTGTCGCCAAGCGTGGTAAATCGTTGAAGAAGTTAGGCCTTGTCGTGGAGATTATCATGTCTTGACGTTGCGGTGGTGGTTGTAGACCACCGCCTATCTCAGTATGTTATCGACAACAATTGTCATCAATACGCCTTAAGTTCGAAAGTAGACATCGCTGCGTGTTATTAACTCCTAGGACTGGAGCAACCTTCGTTACTCGTGACTCGAGTACCATTCCAACATGTGTTATTACTTCATTATATGTTCTTCCTCTTTAAGTGTGATTATCTCCTCCTAATTACCCGCAGAAGACTATACCTCATCACCGCATACGCATAATCGAACTCTAAACCAAACGAACCATAAACAAACTTTTTTTTCTTCTTCATAGTTAAATGAACCTACCTACTAGCTCGGATACCACTTATTTGGTAATCAAAAGACTAAACAAACAAACAAAATTGTCAAACGAAGCGGTAAAAAGAAAATTTATTCAAAATTATCAAACCAAATTCAAGATACCAAACACAAAATTCTAATTCAAATGGACAAAGTAAACTAATGCCATTCATCTCTATTTTTAAGAAATCAATGACCTAATTGTCAAATTCTAAACCGACTCGAATTAGAAAACATAACAAAAGTAAAAACCAAATTTATCTAACCTCATAGAGTTTAAGTCGCATTCTAACAAAAAACCAAAAATACTCATACCACAACCCAATTCCTTAAGTTATATATGCCGCAAAGCAGCAACACGTGAAGGAAGTAGAATTATAAATTCCGAGAGGAAATGAATTTTGAAATCCCATGAATGGTGGAATACAAAAACCCATTTGTAATTGAAATCCTGTAATTTTCCTACCAAACACCTTATGAAATTACAATTCAATTCCAATGCCAACCAAACCCCACGAACCAAACTCACCCTTAGGGGTTTATAATTCCATGAGGATACATTTACAACTAGAGATGGGCACACAACAACACCATGCAAAGAGAATGAATGAATGATAAAGAATCCTTTACAGATAAGTTAGTTGATCACCATTACAGTCAGATGTAGACGAACCATAACAAGAAATAGCTAGCTGAATGGACAGTTCTTTTAATTCTTAGTTACAACTTCTCATAAGCATTTTTTTTTCCTTTTCAGCATGGCCTCCATTACTAATATATGTAACAAAATCCGTTTAGATGATAGTCTCTTTCCTCTATTGCATTTACCTTCATGTCAATGACCTGAAATGCATTTTTATCAGTAGGGTTAGTACTTGGTTCATAACTTTAATAGATTTGTTAAAAATGAAACTTGTTCAATAATACATCTAGGTAATAAAACATAAAGAAAAGTAGGCGTGAGGCGTCTCTAGTCTCTACATCCATATTTTTTTTCTTTTTACCTCAGATTCTCAATTGACTCTGGAAGGGAATCATCGAGCAGATCAAACACACCGGTTAGTTAAAAACAAATGATATGCACCGGCCTACCTAATAACTTTCAAAATCAACTTCAAATAATGGTCACAAAATGAAATTTAGTTAATTTTAGGCAGGGTAGGGATTCTATATATTTGAACTTCTAGAGGTATAATGACAGACCGGGAGGCTAGATTCAAAAGAATAGGCGGATGACCGATGACCTTTTGTAGTGCTTGCAATTATGATTCAGTAACAATGTGGTATCACAAGCCTAATTAAGTTCTGTTGCTTCGTTTTTATTTGTAACACCTTATGTCATATACAGCAAGTTTGTCTAATAACACCTCCAGATCAGTATTAATCCATGGTCAAAACTTATCAGTAGGGTACCATATAATAAGTAATAACTTAACTGTATGCTCTTTTTTCATGGAGCACAGAAAAGATCTTGATAGATCGATAACTAGTTATCGCTGAATCATTACGTTAACCATTCATATTGTGCATCGATAACATAGACAATTGCAGCATCAATGGTATAACTAAACAAGGAGAGTTGATTCCAAAAGTGTCATCAAAAAAGAATTTGAGAACTTAGAGGTACTTCTTACTTCATAATTTTTCCTATAACCATAGCTGCTTATTTTTACTCTGATAGGACAAAATATTCCCTGCAACTTCATGCTCCTATTACATTATATAAGGGCCCGTTTGGTTTAGTACTTTGGCATGGGTTTTTATTTGACAAGACATTAATTTGTTGTTTGGTTAAGTTTTTAAGATTTGGATTTGGGAGTGAGTCCCACAAAATTGGGGTTGTGTAAAAGTAGGGGTGGGGGGAAGGTTTTTAGAATTTTGTGGGACCTAATTTATTTTTGTTTGTCTTTTTCTATCTTTTATAGTTTTTTATCATTATAATTGCATTATTTTAATTTAAAATTCATTTATTTTTATAAATTAATTATTCTTAATTAAATATATTATTATTTTCTCTCACCTACATCAAATTCAAATCCAAATCCTAATCCAAATTTAAATCCAAATCCAAATCCTAATCTTAAACCCATCTATAAACCAAACGGACCCTAAGTAATGCTCTACGAATACCAACTAGTCTTAAAACCGATGTTTTGAGTTACATTTAAAGTTATTACGTTCCACAGAAGATAAAGACCTTAATTAGAAGCTCCAAAATGGACTTCACTGAATCATAAAAGTAACTGTATAACTATTATTTATATAAAATGGCTATATTTGCATTAAATATATAATGACAAATATAACTATTATTTATATTCTAGATAATATAAAACCGATATCTCACCGCGATAACCGCTATTTCAAATCTCGGTCCTGGAACGATATTTGATTTTTGACCGAGA